>OZ012547.1:24714379-25314379 GCA_963935595.1 Schoenobius gigantellus
GATAGATTATCGAAAAATAATGCGTTAAATTGTAAGCAGTATGTTACGGTTTACAATCTTTCGATAGTTTACAATCTCGCGAGATAAATTATGATCTAACGGTATTTACAACTTTACGGTGACATGTGTACATTTGTCTGACGCTCCTACGGTGAAGGAAAATATCGTGAGGCAACCTGCATACATCTGCGAAGATTTGCAATGGTGTATGTGAAGTCGACCAATCCGCACTGGTCCAGCGTGGTTGACTAAGGCCTAATCACCCTTACACAGGGTAGGCTTGAGCCCCTCAGTGGGGACGTATATGAGCTGTGATGATGAATAATTGAAATATTTTTGTTCAGTTAGTTGAACTTCAAGTTGAACATTGTGGAATAGATTTTTTTTTGGGCTGCTTTATTTTGTGGTGTACCTATAAAGTTGATGGCCAGTCGACAAGCGTGCGTGGGACTCACTCACCCTGCACCAGCCCCCTAGACAAATGCCACACGCTAACTTTTCCGCAGTTGTTCCTCAGAAAAAATGTATGGAGATGACATTAGCTGCGAGAAAAAATAGCGTGAGGTTGTCTGTCGTAAGTCAATGTCATTTCCATACATTTTTTTCTGCGAAACGACTGCGGAAAAGTTAGCGTGTGGCATTTGTCTAGGGCCTCAGGAGTACCTATATCCACCAAACCCACCTCGATGTCCATCATGTATATAGTTGAGGTATTGTGAATGTGTAATGAAAACCTGCTTTAGAGTTTAGATGCTTGAGAAAGCACCTTTAATAGTTTGTTTAATCTGTACTGTGTTTTTGTATTGTATCAGTGTATCTATATTATTCCCGCTAAAATACTTGTTCTGCTCGGTTCCTCTTTCAATAGAAGATTGTGTTTTTACATTATAGAAGTACATACATGTTAACAGTTTGCTTGTAGTGTTCTTAATAAACCAAATTCACCACTGCTCCGCCTTTTTAATCTCATCATGAGGTGATCCGGGGACTGGAATAGTCCAATTTGTCAGGATCACCTCGGGACAACCCGACCTGCTATGGTTCTTGGAAAAAACTGTATTCGCATAGATAGACCTATCGTCCCGTCTGTGGAGCTGAATATTTTTCACCCTCCCGATCTCAATACTTTTTTCTTGTACAGCAATACTCGCATATTGCATACTGTATTTCAAATTTTGTGTTCGACTAACGATCCCCAACCACGAATTAGGTATAGTGTTAAGCACGAAGACTTCGCTTTTCTTTATCTCTCAGTAGCTCCTTATCTCGGCCCTCAAGTAAAGATGTAAGCACTAAGCAGACTGTCAAAATTGTAAGCGATCGTGATTCGTGATCGATTTTGAGAAATACAACGAAGTGACTGGTTGAAGTCGCAACGAACCTTCCTTCACTCTGTGCATTCATACTAGCATTAATCTATCTAGGGACATTTTTCAAGGGGGGCTGGCCCTGGTTGAAGTTATCAGTATTTTGGCGTCCATCATAGAATTTCGAATCGGTATCCCAACATTCTGGGGTGGGCACTAACTTACTAGACTATACTGAGCGGGCACAGCCCACCCGGGCCCCCTTCTATATACGCCAATCATTGATTTACTACCGTAAATCAATGACGCCAATGCACAACAGTGTCACTGTAATTATACCATTACCGTGTTAAGGTAGTGAAATTATTTTTCTTGCCTTTGCATTACATAAGTGTTAAGGTAGATAAATGTTCAGGCTGTTCAAAACTTGATGCGATCCCTAATAGGTTTAAGAAAAGAAACAACAAAGTAGATACAATGAATTTGATATTATTAATTCGATAAAATGTAAAATTGAATCTCTGTACAATTTTTCGCAAACGTCAAAAAAGCAACGTTTGCGTTTTGCTAACAATCTGCGTTAAGATTTATAAAAAATACTTATGTACAAAAAATGAAGTTATATCATAAACAATAAAAAATATAAACAAAAATATCAAAAATATTTATCCTAAAAAGACCTGTGTTCAGAATTATTATTCTGAAATAATAATTCTGAACACAGGCCTTCACACTGAAGATAAATTAAAATCACGAACTTCAACTTTCAGAACTAATAGAATATGTATTAAAACCACAATTAAAACATTACCTACATATCAGTACATACATTCTACGTTTAAGAGTAGATTAAGAGCTCACTTACTCTTGAATTTATCGTAATATGTTACCTTATATTATATTGTTCATATGTATCTATGCATATAATATATTGTCTTTTTATGTAAATGTACACCATCTTCCCGCTAATATCATTTCATACATCATCTAGGGTTGGCTGGAAGAAATCTCTCAAAGAGATAACCTCGCCCCTGTACATCATTTGATTGTAACTATTTTCTTTTTGTTTTGATTGTGTGCAATAAAGAATATACCTAATATACATTCTACTTTTCCCTTAGAACATTTCTGTGCTCTAAGGTTTTTCCTCATCAGATTATGTCGTACAAACCTTACCCACATTTCGCAATTTTTTAAGATATGTAAGAAAGGGGAAAGTGATCATGTATTCTAAATCCCATACACGAGACACGACACGATAAAATTGTCATTAATCAAACCTCTCGGCGCACAATGTCACGTTCGCAAAATGTAACGTTCTACGTTCTACCCTATTGACGGTTGTTTTTATAAAATAAGAAGAAATTTCACTTTGGTTTCATATTTATTTTAATTAAATACCTAGTGGGCTCGGCAGACGTTGTCCTGCCCAATTATAGCGCCACCTATCGGGTCCAACTTTACGTTTAAACCTTCCTTGGACCTATTCAAACACGCACAGAAAATTTCGTTAGAATCGGTCGAGCCGTTTCAGAGTTTTTGCGAGACTAACACACAGCGTTTTATTTATATAAGTATACACGGTGTTTTATAATAATTAATAAATAATCAATGCGTTATCTAAAACTAATTATTAAATTGTGTTTACCCGTAATGTCATTAAACCCAAAATTTTTATGTGAATCATAGACATTATGATGATACTATGATATACATGAAAATTTTGGATTGAATGACATTACGTATAAACACATTTTAATAATTAGTTTTAGATAACGCATTGATTATTTATTGGTTATTATGAAACACCGTGTATAAGAAGAAGAAATTTCACTTTGGTTTCATTTTTATTTTAATAAATACCTAGTTATTTAAATGTTATTTTCTTGTTTTTTTAGTCTCGCTCTTTATATCTATTCTATACAAATAAATAAAATTGAAGTGTCTGTTTGTAATATCAAAATAACAAGTTTTTAACTTTTTACTAAATGGGTATGAATGTATATCGGGTACCAATAACAAAAACACAATTTTCTTTTTGTCTGTGTGTCTGTTTGTTCCCGCTAACTTCTGGAACGGCTGGACCGATTTTGACGGGACTTTCACTAATAGATAGCTAATTATATAAGGTATAACATAGGCTAGATTTTGCCAAAAGTTACTATTCCATGCGGACGAAGTCGCGGGCACAGCTAGTCCAACGATAAAACTTTTGTCTCACCCACCTTCACAGTGAAATTCGAAAACATGGCAATATGATGGCTGGAAAAGTAACTTCCCTATCCTAACACACTGGTGTGAAAGATTTGTGTGAAGGTGGGACTGAGGCTGTTGAAGTTCATTGGCTCCGTTCGAGAAGACTTTGTACTTAAAGCATATTAAAATATTATAGTTAGGTATAATATCATTACTAAAACCATCATAAAAGAAGTCATATAAACACATTATTTAGTTATTAATTACAATAGGTAAAAAATATAAGTATTTTTCAATGTTTCATAATAACAATAGGTAAAAAATATAAGTATTTTTCAATGTTTCATAATAAATACTAGTTAGCAAAAGTATCTTAAATACAAATATATAAAAAAACTAAATGGTTTCAATATTATTTAGGTAGGTATATGGTTTTTAGTTGTTTGAAGCAATCAATAATCGTATATTTTTCGGCAGTATCCGAGAGCATCTGGCTTATATCCTATCGGACATTGATTTGGGACAGTGATTATATTTTTTTCTCCCACTTTCTGTGCATTTTTATCTTCCGTTTCTCTCTTGAGTCTATCGAGGTTCATCATCAATTGTGCATACATTTTGTACAATCTGAAAATATAATATTACATTGATTGGTATCAATTGATATTTTCATGTCGCAAAAGTAAACAAAATAAATTATTAATAAAAACTTTTTTAAATACAAGCTTTTAGTACTCGTCAACACGAATCAAACGAGCCCAAACTCGATGGGATTGTGTCGTTTTAAAAAATCAAAATCAAAAGTACTTTATTTCATAGGCCCTTGCTGGCACTTAAAATGGTCAATTTTACAAAATTAATGAAACAATAAATATTCTACTAAAATCAAGATAACCCGTGCGCTAGTGGCAAGTACATCCGCGGAGTTGGTGCCGCGCATGTAATCGCCAAGAGCGACCCGATTCCGAATGTAGGTAGGGGCTAACATGAGAAGAATCGGGCAAGAAACTCATGTGCCAAAACTCTTTTAAAATCGCCAAATGTCTTACAAATTGTGAATATTACAAAACTATTCAGAGAACGAGCAATTCATTTCCCTTACCGCCACGCTACCTTATCATTCTAAAAATCTTTAACACTGTAATAAGCCTTTTTGCATAACTGAGCTTTAATTAAGCTTTATTGCGGAGTTCCCATGGGCACCTTCAAGCTCCAGCATTAGATAGGCCCAATTCTACTAATATCTTACAGCCGAATCGAAACTGAACCGTTGCGATCGACCAATCAGAACGGCACATTATCACGTCATCGAACAGTTGAATATACTCGCTACGATTGGTCGACCGCAACGGTTCAGTTTCGATTCGGCTGTAACATAATTCCATGGCTGTAACTTATTAGTAGTATTGGGCTCCATGTCATCATAATTGAAGAAATAAACAAGTAAAACACCGTAATATCTCCTTTGATACTTTTAATTTATATTCACAATCACTGGTAAGGTTGAACTCAAGCGTAGACACTTCACTCAACAAAAATCGCAGAAGACTGGCTACTCTTTTTGCCGTCTGCCTTTTTATACAGAACTCCACAGATAATACAACAAAACGTGCTTAGCCATGTGGTTTGGCTTTATAACCGGATATGTTCGGAAAAGTATATTAGCTATTTTTGAATATAAATATAGTTATGTCAAAATAGTTAAAAACTAATTGTGTAACAAACAAAGTTATCGTAATTATTAATAAGCACTTTCAAACGGAATTAACAACAAAAAGATCTATGCTAATGTCGCTGCTTTACCGACAATTTAATGTTTACAATGAACAGGGTACAATATTAATTAAATCTAAGTAACATATATCTGTATTTTATAAAAAATATTACAAAAATTATTATAACTTTACAGTTATTATCATGTAAGGAGTAAAGGACCTACATTTAGTTTCTGCATTGTTTACATTCGTCCATCCTGACTCAGATAGTCGCGTCCTCGCGATATCATCTTATACAAAAAATATTTAACAATTAATAATAATACATAAACAGAGGTTAAAAATTGGCTGATTTTTATTTATTGTAGAACAACAAATAGGTACGTCTGCCTTATGTCGACATTTTCTTTATGTTATCTAATTAGTTTTACTTAACTTCATTAATCATTACATATTAAGATGAAATAATTATGATTCAGCAAAGTTATTTGAGATTACTACCATACTATGATTCTACCATACTAATTTATTCGTAGCGCAATGCTATTATAATTTTCTAAAAATCAATTGTATGACTACCATGCTACCATACTATCATTCTACCATACTAATTTAATTGTAGCGCAATGCTATTAATTTTGTAAAAATCAATTATGTACGAGTGTATTCAACATAAACTCTTACTATCACACTAACATTACGAATTGATTCAAAGTTATAATATAATTATTTAATGAATTTTTATTTAATCATGTTACTTTTGGATTGAGTTTTTACTATCAAGTTCAATTATATCCTTATAGACAAGCCAGGGGTATAATTTATCTACCGGATATACCCCTATATATTTCTGTTTACCCTTTTTCCGTGTAATAGGCGTATCTTCAATTTCGTAGCGGTCATTTGGTAATATTTTACTAATGCGATATGGTCCTAAACACTTAGCTACTAACTTTTTACTTTTCCCTTTTTCAGAAACCTCTCTCTCAACCCGTACTAACTGACCAACTGAAAATTTTCGTGGAGGAATTCGTGACTTGTCATAAGTTTGTTTCTGTTTTTCCTGTATAGATTTTATTCTATCCGAAGCTTCTCTACGAATTTCATCTATAGGTACATTATTGTCGTGAGTAGTATCAGGAATAGACATTAACAAGCCGCTTTCTGTCTGACCTTTAGGTCTTAAACCAAAAAGCAGTTCAGCTGGTGTTTTACCTGTCCCTCTATTTACGGTATTATTTAGTCCCCACTGAACTTGCAGAAGAAACTCATCCCATAAACGTTCGTCCTTGTCATGTATCATTGATGTTAATGAATCTAACACTGTTCTGTTATAGCGTTCTATTTGGCCATTTGCACGAGGGGTGGCTACTGCATTTAAAATATGTTTAACACTTTTTTCCGATAAAAAGTTTTTAAATTTAGAGCTTGTGAATGTAGTGCCCCTATCTGTAATGAGTCTGGTTGGCACACCAAATAGGCTAAAATATTCTTTAAAGACTTTAATTGTTGTATTTGATTTAGTGTTTCGGACTGGCTTCAGAATAATAAATTTTGTAAATGAGTCTATGATACCAAGAATATATTTGTTACCCTTTTTGCTTTGGTTAAATGGACCTAAATGATCGGCGTGCAATGTATGGAATGGTTCAGATATCTTTAAGATAGGATTTAGATAACCTGACTTTTTGCCCCCAGGTACTTTTCCGTGAGCACAATGGATGCACGCTTGACAATATTTCTTTACTATTCTACTCATTTTCGGGAACCAAAAATTAGACCTAATCTTTTCAATCGTTTTTTCATAAGAAAAATGTCCTATATCATCATGACATGAACGTATTACCTGCCACCTCACACCTTTAGGTACGTACCATTTTAAACCATTGTCGATTATTTTGTAAACCAACCCTCGTTTTAAGGCAAAGTTTTGTTTTATATGTTTAACAGTGTCAGATTCACTATCATCCAATATGCGTTTAATTCCTTGTGTCTCATCGTCATCCATTTGTACAGTTGCCAGCCAGTCTAATGTTATGTGGCACACTTGCTTCTCTATTAGGTTTAAACACATATCGCTATCTTGTACAGGATTTCGACTTAACGCGTCTACATGACTCATGGTTGAGCCTGGTTTATAGACTATATTGAAATCAAACTCCTGTATCATACTCCACCAGCGTGCCACCCGAGGAATCATATCTCTCTTAGTAAAAGTAGCTCTTAACGAGTTGCAATCTGTCACTACTGTAAAGGATAGTCCTATCAGGTAAGGTCTAAATTTTGTTAGGCTGTTTACAACTGCAAGCGTCTCTAGCTCGTACGAGGAAAAGTATTGTTCTTCCGAAGAAGTACGTCTACTATAATAAGCGACAGGTTTCATACTATTGTCTTTTTGTTTCTGTAAGAGCATACCTCCTACACCGTGTTTGCTTGCATCTGTATGCAGTTCAGTAGTGGCAGATGGGTCGTATAAAGTCAAAACTGGACGTGAAACTAATTTTTCTTTTAATTGAAGAAACGACTGCTCCTGATCCTTTCCCCATTCCCAAATAGTGTTCTTTTTAAGCAGCTGAGTTAGGGGTCGTGCTATTAGAGCAAAATTTTTTATAAAGCGCCTAAAGAAACTAGCCAAGCCCAAGAATTGTCTCACGTTATGGACATCTTTGGGAGTGGGAAAATTCTCTACGGCATTTATTTTAGCCTTACCTGGCCTGATCCCATTGCCAGATACCTCGAATCCGAGAAATTCTATTTGTGATTGAAAAAATTTACATTTTGATAGTTTTAGTGTTAAACCTGCCTTACTAAGCTTTGAAAATACAGACTCTAATTTTTGCAAACCATCTTTAAATGAAACCGAAGGAATAAGCACATCGTCCATATATACTACTACTGTGTCAAATCTTAAATTATCGAGAACTTTATTGATGGTTCTTTGAAAAACTGCCGGCGCGTTGGTTAAACCAAAGGGCATTCGGTTGAATTCGAATTGCCCTTCAGGTGTGACAAAGGCAGTCTTTTCCTTATCATGTTCAGATAATTCTATTTGATAATAACCAGAGGCAAGATCTAAGGTTGTATACAGCTTAAAACCTGCTAACCTATCCATTTGATCCTCTATTCGAGGTAGCGGGTAATGTTGTTTCACTGTTTTACGATTCAAAGCTCTATAATCTATACAGAGACGTTTCTCTCCATTCTTTTTTTGAACTAATATAATTGGGCTGGCAAAAGGTGAGCAAGATTCTCGTATTATACCACATTGTAACAGCTCATCCGTCATACACCTTACTTCCTGCTTTTCTTTATGTGACAACCTATAAGGTCTATAAACGACGGGTTGGGGATCTATTAAATCTATGTTCTACGTTCAATATTTGTACAACCTAACTCCGACAATTTTGTGGCGAAGCATGTACGATAACGATTAATAATATTTAACAGTTCAGTCTTTTCATTGTCTGTTAGAGTCTCATCTAAACACAAATCATCTAAGACAAAGGGTTTTAAGTTATTATTTATATTAATATTATTTATTTTAAAATCTCCTAATGATTTAATTTCCAATGTTTGAGCCCTAGCAACCAATTGATCCTTACTATACTCAACGGAATTAGTTGAGATGTTATCAACAATTAAAATGCCCTCTCCGTTTTCTATCATATATACGCCTCCCTCTATAGTATGTTCACGATTTGGTAAGGACCTAAAGCTTTCAAAAACTAAAATTGGACTTGTTATATTATCTTTGGAATAAACTTCTATATGAGAACTTCCAGGTTTGATGGAGCAAGATTCCTTTGTAAACAACTTTATCAACTCAGGAGACTTTTTATTTTCTTTACAAATAATTAATTCGTCTTGGGTAATAATTAATTTAACCCCATCGGCATCAGTGAATGATTGACCAATTAATAACGGATATTTTAAGAAATGATCAGGTACAACAAAAATGTTTAATTGAACAACAACACCCTGAATCTCTAAACTAACAAGACAGCTACCAATTGAATTCACCATTGCTCCACCAAAACCTCGCATTGTTACTAGGCTAGAACTATCCCATTGCAACATTAAGTCTAACGCATCAGTAAGCCTAATGAGAGTGCATTCGCTGCCAGAGTCAATGTAACCAAGTATTTCTTTACCCTTAATTTTAGCTAATTGCACATATTTATCGTTCACGTGTACTTGACTAGAAGTGATTTCTAAAACCGATTTTGTCTCATCCTTTTTTCGGTAACACTCGTTTGTTTCGTGGCCTATTAGAGAACAATTTGAACATTTTTTTAATGGCTTGGGACATTTACTTAAAATGTGACCTTCCTCCTTGCAATTGAAACACCTATTTGTAAATGTTTTATTAGACACTACAGTTTTGACGTCTTTGCCAGGAAATCTTTTGGTTGAGGGTCTATGACTATCGTTTCGTCGAACTGTACTTTTCGCATTGCGTAAATATGCTAAAAGTTTGTCTGGATCACTAAATTGGGCTGCCTCAGCTCCAAGTCTAACAGACCTATCGTCAATGCCAAAAATTATACACTCCACTGCTCTATTACTCTTAATCTCACATCTATTTAAAAGCGCCACTTTCTCGTAATAGTAGTCTTCCAGAGATTCACCGAATTTGGCCCTTCGTTCCAACATATCTGTAAGCATCTGACCATAATTCTCACTAGCAGGAAAAGCAGCCTTGAGTTTTTCTTGCCATTCCTTCCAACTATAGTTCACCGTAGATAGACCTTCGTACCATCGTTTGGCATTGCCAACAAGCTTAGGGATAATGTTGTGAATGATTTGGTTATCTGCCCAACCGTAGATACAAGCTATTTCATTTATTTTATGAATCCAATTGTCAATATTTTGATTTCTAGACGATGGATCGAATTCGGGAACAACATTAAAATTACTTAGTTTTTCAGGTCTCCTATTTGCTATTGTATCGAGAAATTCCGCGAATTTAGAAAAAATATCGGGTTCACCTCCTTTAGAAGGACTTACCCGGGCTGCGGTGGTTTCTCCGAGTTGTTCCTTACTTGGCCGTGGAGTTGGGCTCCGGCTGCTCGATCTCGGCGCTAGGCTGCGGCGGCTGCTCGCTCTCGGCGCTAGGCTGCGGCGGCTGCTGGATCTCGGCGCTAGACTGCGGCGGCTGCTTGACCGCGGCACTGGGCTGCGGCGATTGCTTGATCGCGGAGATGGGCTGCGGCGGTTGCTTGACCGCGGCACTGGGCTGCGGTGGTTACTTGGCGAAGCTCGACGATGCTGCGACCGCGAACGAGATCTGCTTGGCTGCAGGCTTCCGCTTCGTGTTTCAACAAGTTGCCGTCCTTGGAGTGTTCGATTCATTTTGCAGAACCTGGTGTATAAAGCGGACATCACTATTCGTTAAGCAAAGCTTACTTTGTTTTTTTGCTCGAATTTGCTCAATATTTGACAAAGTAAGCCATCCAGTAAAAGGTTACAATGAAATTTTCAAATTAGGGTAAATATATTTGAAATTGTGTTTGATTATGAATAAGATTTAAAGGAGAAATAGAGATATAAAATAATAATCACTTACGCAACGCAATGATTCGCATATTTCGTATGAAGAGAAAAAAATACTTCTCAACTAAATATGAAAATAGTGAAGGCTTTTAACCGAAATAACTAATCGTCTACGGATAGCCGTGCCAGTATTATATTGTACATATTTACTTACGTGTGTAATCCCACTTCTGAACTGAAGAAATAAACAAGTAAAACACCGTAATATCTCCTTTGATACTTTTAATTTATATTCACAATCACTGGTAAGGTTGAACTCAAGCGTAGACACTTCACTCAACAAAAATCGCAGAAGACTGGCTACTCTTTTTGCCGTCTGCCTTTTTATACAGAACTCCACAGATAATACAACAAAACGTGCTTAGCCATGTGGTTTGGCTTTATAACCGGATATGTTCGGAAAAGTATATTAGCTATTTTTGAATATAAATATAGTTATGTCAAAATAGTTAAAAACTAATTGTGTAACAAACAAAGTTATCGTAATTATTAATAAGCACTTTCAAACGGAATTAACAACAAAAAGATCTATGCTAATGTCGCTGCTTTACCGACAATTTAATGTTTACAATGAACAGGGTACAATATTAATTAAATCTAAGTAACATATATCTGTATTTTATAAAAAATATTACAAAAATTATTATAACTTTACAGTTATTATCATGTAAGGAGTAAAGGACCTACATTTAGTTTCTGCATTGTTTACATAATATTGCATTGTCACGCGATATACATACTCGTATGCATGCAATGCATTACAGACACCGGACAGGTAAAAGTAAATAAAAGCTTGTAAAAAAGTTTGCATAGACACAATAAAATAATATAGGTACAGATGCCATGAGTTGACCATGGACCTACAAAAAATCTTTTTTTCAGGTCCGTTGGGAACATATTAATGTTCAATATTGACTAATTGTACCAAATAAAAAATCTAGAGCTAAACAGAAATGAATCGCTATATTCTAGACGATTTGTTGAATTCCAATGTTTTCAATGAAGGCTCAATATGAAAAGAAAAATCGTGAGATAAGTATTGTCGGGGAAAATGTAAAGTCAAACATTTCAATATATTATTATTGACGTGAAACAGGTCAATAAAAAATAAAAGCTTTATACAGGACGATATTTAATTTTGTAACCTGTAATGTTAATACAGGGTTATTTTGGAATCAGACGTAAATATGTACATGTAAGTAGTTTATAGACAATAGTTATAAATAGTTACATATTTTTAACCGACTTCAAAAAACCGACCAAGTGCGTGACGGGCCACGCGCAGTGTAGGGTTCCGTAGTTGCAAATGCCAACTTTGAGTTCACACTCACCTCACAACACGTTGCTATTTATTAAAGCTGCAATGATTTTATATTTCCTTAACTTCACGTGGTTCCTTAATTTATATTCAGTAGTAATTTTCAATGAAATTTTACTTTTCCGAGTACATTTTATAAGTTGGTGGTCTATAACTTTTTAGTTTGTACTTAGTACTCAACTCTCATAGTTTTCCTTTAAACTTCGTTATACACGGTGTTTCATAATAACCAATTAATAATCAATTCTTTATCGAAAACTCAATATTAAAATGTGTTTACACGTAATGTCATTCAACCCAAAATTTTCATGTAAATCATAGACATGATGATGATACTATGATTTACTTACATGAAAATTTTGGGTGGAATGACATTACGTGTAAGTGTAACACATATTAATAATGAATTTTCGATAAAGAATTGATTATTTATTGGTTATTATGAAACACCGTGTATATACTACTGTTGTATTTTTTTTCACGTGTCCGTATTAATATAACCGTTTAGCAGATAGAGAGGGAGGGGGGACACTTAACTCTCACAAAAATTTGCAAATCTCTAAATCGAAAAATGGTGTTCTGAACATTACATTTTTTTAAAGACCTATTCAACAATATCCCACACTATGTGTTAGTCGAGAAAAAAAAATACTCCTACTTTACTTGGGAGCTACCTTAAAATTTTTTTTACAAAAAATTAAAACCGACTTCAAAAACACTGAAAAGTTAAAAATAATGTAAGAATAGGTACAGACACATAACATAACGCTTCTATATTGAAGTCGGTGCCAAGTTTTAAGACTTTCTAGGAGATCATCGTCGTTTGGCACAGACTTCAATATAGAATCGTGATGTTGTCTGTACCTATGTAACTTGTAAATTTTTAACTGTTCAGTGTTTTTGAAGTCGGTTTTTATTTTTTATAAAACATGTTTTATTTACACATTTTTAACACAAAATTCGACAGTATTTCACTCAACAATATTCACAGCATTGTAGTAGTCATGCATAGTTAGTGTAACCATTTGCGCTTGGGTTCCCTATGTGTCTGTGAAAGTTGTTGATTCCATTTTTATTATATCGAACACTTTGTGACGATAATTTATTTGTGCGACGTTTCATTCTATTGATGCTGTATTGCGCTTATAGATCGATATCATCTATCGATGTTTTATTGCATGTGTTGTAGCCGTGAGTCCCTCCCTACCATGATGATCACATAGGTAGAGCAAGGTTAAAACTATAAGTACAGCCGAATCGAAACTAAACCGTTGCGATCGACCAATCGTAGCGCGTATATTGCCATGCAACTGTTCGATGACGTGATAATGTGGCATTCTGATTTTTTATTTTTAACTTTTTTTTAGTGAAGGAAATCTTTTTATTGAATTAAATTAGCGTTTCCATCGATTTTCATGGGATCCCATCATCAGATCCTGACTTTGGTGACCAAACGATGCAATTATTAATTCCACATTAAAAAGAAGCAAGAATATAAGTCTAGTTATTATTTATAAATCTGAAAACATTACAGAAATATTTTATTTGTAAAATTTAAACATTTTTTTTTTCAGAATAATAATTTAATTAACTGGACTTCTTGATTTTATTAATGTGGAATTAGTTATTGCGTTTTTGATAAAAATAACCTAAAGAGATAAGTTATATTTTTTAAACATAATATTTTTTATCGCGGAAACTAGTATCATAGTTTAACAATTTATAACGGAAAGCTTCGACCTGTCACGGGAACCTTCTTATCTTGAAGAGACTTCTCAAAAACGATTGCGTAGGACCACTCGTCACAGAATTCACGGAACGCATATTCAAAAATAGTGATTTTGGAAGTTCGTACAGCTATGCCAGGGTTTCTTAAAGTGGGGTCCACGGACCCCTTAGGGGTCCGTAGCATGTGTATCAGGGGCCCGCAGTAGGTCAGTTTGCAAACATATTTACTAGGAAAGTGTGTAGTAAACTCGACGTAAACATGAAATGCGTCTTGATTTGTCGAAGACAATCCCACAATTTAACGTTCTCATTGAGGCTAAACAGCGGCACTCTTCTCATTAACTTAGTAGTAAGTGTAATGAAAGTACCAATAAAAGCGTTTTTGATTAATATACCTAAATAAGGCTTTTTTTTTCATTTACAAAAATATTTTTGCCAGGGTCCATGGAATGGTTTAAATTGTGAAAGTGGTCCGTGACTGCAAAAAGAAACCCTGAGCTATGCGGATCTAACGATTTCGAATGCGAATTTGAATTCTATTGTTTCAAAAATGCATCTCCAGCGGCCGTACCGCCTAACTCAAAGCGATCCCTCGCTATCGTTATCGCGACGTTAGAACAATAGTTTTAATGTCACAGCTGACATTTGAGTTATTGTTCTAATGTCACAAAAGCGATAGCGAGTGATCGCTATGAGTTAGGCGGTAGCCCCCCAGGTCGAGCGCTTTCTGTGTTCGATTTCTACTGATTTTCGTTTTGTTTTTGACGAAAATATTATTGATTTTCGTCTTATGTTCTATTGATTTTCATTGCAAAAGAAACGAAAACAATAGAAATCGAGTACAATGACGCTCGACGAGCGCTCGATGCAACACGAATGATGAAAATAGGACCCCTGTCCGTACGTTGGCCAGAGGCCCAATTCTACTAATAATTACAGCCGAATCGAAACTGAACCGTTGCGGCCGACCAATCGGAGCGCTTATTTGCCATTCAACTGTGCGATGACGTGATAATGTGGCGTTCTGATTGGTCGACCTCAACGGTTCAGATTCGATTCGGCTGTAACTTATTAGTAGAATTGGGCCCCTGGTCACAGTATAAACTATTAGGGCGCTTGCGCATTTATACGTATTCGGTTCGTATTCGATACGTGAAAAAACCGAACGGGAAATTAACGTCCTAGCGTTTGCGCACTTATCCGTATTCGATTCGTATTTGAGACGGTTGTGCTATGAAGATGGCGGGATCACATTGTTTTTAAAAACCTACTGCAATTTAGTACTCATTTGGTATTATTTGATACTAAACATTATAATTTTGGTAACTAAGCAGGTACCAAAATTATAATATTTAAACAAAATCCGGCTTTGATTATTAAAATGGCGGGATCATGCGCTAACAAAAAAAGCAGTTTCTTTTAAAATCTAAAGCTTAAATTCTGATGGCACAAGAAATTTATGAAAAAGGTACCTACATAAAATGTATGAAATATTTTACAAAAAAAAACAGACCAGCATAAATAGGAAGCCTTATTGCTAAAAAGTAATCTCCTCCAGGCAACCTTGAGACAAAAGAATGAGACAGCATATTCAATAGGGGAAAGGGTGTAGAACTAGGACTAAGGAAAGTTTGTTATATGGGAAAGAAATTACGAGGAAAAGTTCCAGCTTTTTTTTTATAAGTGGCCCGGCAAATGACCTCCTCCCGCCTGATGTTAAGCGGTGAAAGAGGCCCAAATGAGTTGACAGATAGAGTAGGGACGACATCCACTCTCCTACCTGCCCGCCCCTTGCCGGCCCAAAAGATGCTTTTTCACGCCTCTTTTGAAGGAACCCATGTTGTAGGATGGAGGAAACGCGTGCGCAGGTAGAGAATTCCAAGTGTGGGATGAACGACAGAAGAAGGAATCTTGGAATTTCTTGGTACGGTGTGAAAAGGAGGACACAGTTTACGGATGACTCCGAAGGCCCTTACGCGTGTTTCTGTTAAGGAATGGAGAGGGAGGGATAAGGTTAAAGAGCTCCTCAGAGCATTCCCCATGGAACATTCGGTAAAAGGCGCTAAGAGAGGCGATGTCACGACGAAGTTGTAGAGGCTCGAGGGTGTTAGTTGCCTCTACATAGCCAATTATGCGAATAGCGCGACGCTGCAATCTGTCCAGAGCATCGAGGAGGTACTGAGCGGAGCCGTCCCAAAGGTGCGAGCAATATTCCACGCAAGACCTAACCTGAGTTTTATACAACAAGCATAGTTGGTCCGGCGCAAAATACCTACGCACCTTGTTCAGGACACCGAGTTTCTGTGAGGCAGTAGTTATGACGGATTCGATGTAGTCTCTGGGGTTCAGATCGCAGCGAATGTTCATTCCGAGCAAGGTGATGTTGCTCTGTGTGTGAAGGGTTGTGCCCTGAAGAGAAGGAAGGGGGAGGAAAGGTGACCTTTTCGCCGAGAACACGCACACCTGTGTTTTCTTAGCATTGAACTCAACAAGATTGTTGGAGCCCCATTCGGAGACGAGGTCCAGCGTCCTGTTGAGCTCAATGATAAGATTCTGCCTTTCCCTACCAATATCACCACGAGCAGCCCCTGAGCTTCCGTGATATCCCCCATGCACTGTACTGTCATCTGCATAGCAATGTATAGCTCCCAAGGAAAGCATATCATTGATATGCAGAAGAAACAATGTGGGTGATAGAACGGAGCCTTGCGGAACACCAGCGTTCACTGCCACGAACCGCGAAGCGCAGCCATCAACGACAACGCGAATTCTACGCTCGTGGAGGAAGCTGGCAATCCACGTACAGAACTGCGCGGGTAATCCGTATGCCGGAAGCTTGGAAAGAAGAGCCTTGTGCCAGACTCTATCAAAAGCTTTGGCGATGTCGAGACTAATAGCCACCGATTCGCCGCGCTTATCGATAGATTCACCCCATTTGTGCAAAAGGAACGCTAGAAGGTCACCTGTAGACCGTTTAGGACGAAACCCATACTGTCGGTCATTAAGTAACGAGTGACCTTCCAGGTAACGGATCAGCTGGGTATTAAGGATCCTCTCCATGATTTTACACAAAATGGAAGTGACGGCTATAGGACGATAGTTAGCCGGATCAGAACGATCTCCCTTTTTGGGAACCGGCTGGACATTGGCCTCTTTCCAAGATTTCGGCACACAACCAGCAGAGAACGACAGACGGTATAGACGCGTCAGGACCGGAGTCAACTCCGCTGCACACTTCTTAAGAACAATCGCAGGAATGCCGTCTGGTCCACTTGCTTTTCGAGTATCGATCGACTGGAGCTCCGCCCGCACATCACGCTGTCTGATACGGATATCGGGCATGGTGCTGCCACAATGGGACAGTTTCGGAAGTTGTGTACCACAGTCATCGACACGGGAATCAGCCGCAAAGAGTTTTGCCAGGAGGTCGGCTTTCTCCTGCGGTTGATGAGCAAGTGAGCCATCGGCATGTCTCAGCGGTGGCAGCGAGGGTTAGCAGAAGTTTGATTGCACAGCTTTGGCCAGGCGCCAAAAAGAACGGCTACCCGTAGGGTGCGATAGCAGTTCCTGGCCCACTTGTGCAATGCGCTGAGCATCCGCTCTAATGTAAGCCCTCTTACCCAACTTGGTGGCAATATTGTAGGCTGTTTTCAGTAGGCTTGTATTGGGATCCTTAGAGCTTAATTAATTGATATTTAAATAAGCTGTAGGCATTTTAACATTCCACTTATAACATAATATGTTTTCCAGTATAAATTGACATTTTATATAATAAAATGATTAAGCAATCATTATAAATACATATATAAACGTTACTAACAACGTCATCAAATAATACAAATAAATGATGGAGACCCGCCATCCTGATGCACACCAAAAACGACTCGAAATGAGAATTAACGGATTGAACACGAACCGAATACGTATGAGTGCGCAAGCGTCCATATAATCACTAGGACGGCCAAACCGGATCAAAACCGAACACGAATCGAATACGAACCGAATACGTATAAGTGCGCAAGCGCCCGTAACGTGGCCAGGGGCCCATTCCATGCACTTTTTTGACTAACATTAACACCTAAACGTAGAGTGATAACGACAAATTGGATTACTGGATTAAATAAAATTACATATTATTATTTTTTAAAGATAACCATGTGCAAACAATGGTTTACCGATAAAACCCAGCGATGCCTTTCGCAATGCATTTTGGTGTGAGTACATCTATAACCGATGCATCCTCCTTATCGAAAAAATTTCCATCGCTAAGGAATGCATCGTTACCAGAAAAGGTCTAGGAAAGCCTTTCAGATAGGAACTTGGATTTATTTTTTTTTCCTCTATAATCTTGCTTTTCTGGCTGGTCGAGGTGAAAAACTGCATGTTTCACACGAGAGCATTTTTTTATAAAGTTTGATCTCTATTAATGAAAGTAAGTTCTGTTACGTCACAAATTAGAAATGTGGTTCAGGGCTGGCGTGCATAAATAATCTTTGCTCCAAGTCCTTAAACCGCCAAAGTCATAAATTCAATCATCCAAATAGGTTAACGTGATTGCCCTTATTTTAAGCACGTTTCTTGGTTTTGCTTACGATTTTGCTAAGACGCACATGTTTGTTTTGTATGAAGTCGGCAAAAAATATACTTACTCTGAACGTCTAATCCAAACTTCACGGCATTGACCGTTTATGTACTCGTGGCCCACAGGACAATTACTTGGCACAGCATCATTATGTGGGGAGATGTTAATCATAGGGTCATATTCATTCTCGGAGTTCAGGTAGCTGGAACTGAAATTTACAAATACTTTTATAAATTCTTATCAATAAGCACTTTTTATACAAGGTCTAGTAAAAAAATACGCAACACTTGTTTTTAAATCTTAATTATTAGCTTTTCCAGATTATTTATCCTTGACCCTTTCAAAGTACTTCCACTATATAAAATCTGGGGGCACGGCAGTGCCCCCGCCAAGTCGAGCGCGAAGCAAACACTGCCGTACCATCCTTTACTGGAACCATTTCGCCGCATTTTCAGACCCCTGTTTGAGAACCTCTGGATAAGACCAGAACGCAGAAATCTTCGTCATTCAGTAAGCTATACTCACATACTTAAAATCCAAAATTTCAAGTCTGTAGGTCATTTAGTTCCGAAGAAGAGCGAAAGCAAAGTTTCGCATTTATGACACTCACTCACTCATGATCATCAAAATAGAACTAGTACTTTCCATAAACTCAGAGAGCTGAAATTTGGTACAGAGTTAGGGCTTAATGGCCACATAAAGGGAAAACTATAAAAACTAGGAAAATCGAAGATCTGGAGTACCTGGTGACCCTGATTAGAAAACACAAGAGCCCAACCAAACTATTAGAGATATCGACATACCGCCTTTACAAAAAATATTCAACTTGGTGGGCCGCTTCATTTGATGTCCAAAATCGAAGGTCTGAAGTAGCTGATGAAGAACCCTCAGCTGGTCTCAGCTGTATTAGAGATATGGAAATGCCCCCTTCTACTATTGGTACATAAAAAAATGAACGTGAATGGGCAATACGAAAAACTGTTGCTACTGTACAAGAATCAGAACCGGAAAAAAGAAAAGAAAGATTTGTAATAATAAAAAAAACTACTCCTAAAAAGAAAAAAACTGTGTCAAAGAAGAAAATCTAATAAATCAATAAGCTCACGTTTCTACAAAAAGAAGTGAAATCCCACCAAAAACATTCTGTAAAAAACTAGCCAAGTCTCGATGGGTCACACAACATCAACTATAATAATAAAGAAATCGCAGTAAGGAACCTTAGACTTGGCACGACTTTGTCTAGATTTCATTACTTTTTAGAGATAAACAAGCAGCTCCATCAAGACTTGGCTAGTTTTTTACAGAATGTTTTTGGTGGGATTTCACTTCTTTTTGTAGAAACGTGAGCTTATTGATTTATTAGATTTTCTTCTTTGACACAGCTTTTTTCTTTTTAGGAGTAGTTTTTTTTATTATTACAAATAAACTATACCTATATTTCCACAATATTTTTCCAATTTATGAAACATTCCTGGTTAGCCTCGTTTGAAATGGCATTAAAAATGAAACAAAACAATCGAGAGAAATAATTGATATTTATTTGAAAACAAGTGGGCCCGACAGACGTGGTTCTACCCAGTTCGTTATAGCGCCATCTACATTTGTCTAGGGGGGCTGACAGCTTCCATCATCAGTTCAGTAATACTACCAAATACATATACCTGAATATCTTCAGAAAAACATGAAACTTGTTGGACGTGTCTATATCAACGTGTTTCATGTTTGTTACGTTAGAAGTGCAGGAATAATTCTTTCAATACTGTGTAAAGCGAAAGACATTTTAAGTTATTCTGGTGTTAAATTAATAAAACGAATGTAGCTCGTGCGGCTTGCGCGTCCGGATATCGCATCGGTGTTATTGAGTGCGTGTAAAACAAGACGAGTTTCCCACGCAAGAGATTCCTTTTCAGTCATAAATTTTGTTAAGAAATACTGATTTTTTCGTAGATGTTTCTTTGGACGAAAATTATCAAAATACGTTTCGAACAGTTTTGAAATTCGAAAAATTTCGAAAAAAAAAAATTCAACTTTAACCTTGAATATCTCGGCAACTATTAGTTTCACAACCATGGTCTAGAAGACAAAAACGATAGTGATGATGGGAGCAATACGTGGGTTTCGGCTTCGGTACCGGTCGTTTTACACTCTGTATAAGCTAAGTTCATGCACTTCTCTCAGAGATAGGTTTAAAGAGATTGGTATTATGAAAGATAATTTGGATGATAAAACTATTTGGACATGAGGTCAACTCTACACTTTCTTTTGATTGATATGTTAAATATAATAAAGTCTTTATCTTTATAATGTGAACTGACACATCTAATCTTGTAATGGAGGTTGAGCTGAAACTTTTGCTTTGAGGTCAACTTCCAATTGACTACTCTGTAACAATACAGGGAGAAAAAAATAGAACTTGCTAGTTTTCTTGCTGGTTCTTTCAGTACAAGGTCTCCCGCCATTAGTATTGCCCTAAATCGGTCTTGGTCTTTCAGTCTTGCGAGACTCTTGCTGCAAGACTGAGACCAAGATCGGCCTAATCGTAGCAAGACTTCAGCAAGTGTCTTGCTCAAATATTGTATGGGTCAGTCTTGGTGTTGGTCTATGTTAAAAGTGGATTGTATGTAAGTACTTGTTTAGATCCGGCTCGAAGGACCAAGATGTTGAGAGTGAACTGTATGTAGGTGCTTGCTAGTGATGTTACTTAAACGTGAACTGACACATCTAATCTTGTAATGGAAGTTGAGCTGAAACTTTTGCTTTGGGTCAACTTCCAATTGACTGCTCTATGACAATACAGGGAGAAAAAAATAGCCCTTGCTAGTTTTCTTGCTGGTTCTTTCAGTACAAGGTCTAGTATTACCCAAAATCGGTCTTGGTCTTGCAGTCTTGCGAGACTCTTGCTGCAAGACTGAGACCAAGACCGGCCTAATCGTAGCAAGACTTCAGCAAGAGTCTTGCTCAAATATTGTATGGGTCAGTCTTGGTGTTGGTCTATGTTGAGAGTGGACTGTATGTAGATACTTGTTTAGATCCGGCTCGAAGGACCAAGATATTGAGAGTGGACTGTATGTAGGTACAAGTACCTACATGTACCTACATGTACAGAATGTTACTTAAACACTGGTTTCTCAATGATCACTTAGGAGCTTTATTAACTTGTTCACAAGACGACTTCAACTAACTGACGACAATTTTACAATATTTGGCCCTATATTTATAAACTATCCCTTGGTCCGCAGGGGACATCTCGCCTGCCGACCAATCAAAGGGCCCTAATTCAAATATGACGCGGTTCGTGGGGAATGGGCGCGCATATAGGCTTTGCCTACGTCTGTTGGTTAGTTCCGGGTCCCCAGCACATCGAACTGTCGTCAACAGTCTATATGTTGGTCTTGCAGCAAGAGTCTCGCAAGACTGCTAGACCAAGACCGATTTGGGCGGCACTACCCGCCGTAGACTTGTGAACCATTGGCATAGCTTCCGTGACGTGCAATATTGATAATATAATAATCCAATTTGAATTAAACGATATTCAATTTGAATTTAAATCAATCTAGGGCATTGATCAGACAAAAAAATAAAATCATGGGGCGTTATGATATGAGCGGTTGACTGATAGAAATTTCGGGCATCACTCGATTTTTTTTGTAGCGTGTTCGAGAAATAGGTTTCAGCAAAATGGAAGATGATTGCTAATGTTCCCCACGTTTGCCCATAGCCTCCCCAGTGATATGAAACATACACTAGCTAGAACTGTTATAGATAGATCACTTGAATCGAAAGGAATATTGGCGATGTGCATCAGATATTTTTTATACTTACAATAAAAATCATTCAAACATCTATACCCTGTTGTTTTATCATTGGAATTCATATTATCATTGCTATAAGTCCTTACCTACCTACTTCGGTCCGGTGTTCCCTGTTATCATCAATTTATCAGTTATAAACTGAATGGTACTTATGACTTTCTTTTAAAATTTACTATGATAATAATTACGTGTAGGTATAGCACATAAGTAGTTAATTTAGACATTTTTAAGGGTTCGTAGAGTAGTCCTAACAAGGAACGTATATCTATGTCTGTCCGTCCACGGTTTTGTCATTTTAAATTTTATGTAATTAACAGTTAAATTGGTTGAGTAAAATCTCGAATTTACAAACACTTATATGTAGTGAAAGAAGCATTTGCTAAAAAGTTGATTATATATTAATTTTGTATATATATATATATATATAATATATATTTATAATAGGTATTTAGTTGATAAAGTTTATGTTTATTTATTTTGTTTACATTTAAAGTTATTTATTTTAGTTTATGTATTACTATTTAAGAATTTGTTGTTTTTTATCTTTCCTGCAGTCATCCTTTTATCTCTAACTAAACACCCAGTGAGGTTTTAGTTGATAAAGTTTATGTTTATTTATTTTGTTTACATTTAAAGTTATTTATTTTAGTTTGTGTATTACTATTTAAGAATTTGTTGTTTTTTATCTTTCCTGCGATCATCCTTTTGTCTCTAACTAAACACCCAGTGAGGTTGGCTGGAAGAGATCCCTTTTAGGGATAAGTCCACCTATGTACATGTTCTTTCTGTATAATTCTCAAATGAATGTATAAATGTGCAATAAAGAATAAACTACTTATGTAAAGAATGATCAAAGTGGAGCAGCAGGTGGGGAGAGAAAAGGACAAAACAGCATGAATAAATATCTCTATTTCCCAAACGCGCAATTAAACTTTTACTGCAAGCAAAATAATTTAAAGAGAGTGATAAGCAAAATATAGAAATACCAGGGGGCCTAGACAAAGTGACAATTCAAAAACGCTAACGAAGTTCGATTAGAACAAAATGTATGGGATTGACATTTATTGTTATGTCATCGCTAAATAACGTGGCGAATCTATCAAAGTCATCGATATGTAAGTTGGTAGACAAATTGATTCGCAACGAATCGATGAATTTTTCATTAAAATGAAGTGAAAATTAATTTTAATCATGTATTTTACCGTTTCTTTTCCATTTCTCAGTTTTGAATACTTAGATAACCAAATGTTGTTTTCTTTCAGAAAGAACAATTCGACACAGCGATCGCTAATTCTTATATAGGTTGACTAGGAATTTGTTTTCGTTATCTCAGAGACGATGACGAATTTAATTGTCGTTTTGCTATGAAACGATTACCACTCCTCTAACCCCCTAGCATGGCAGCAGCAGCGTTGCATAAATCCTCGGCGGACTTATTGGTCATAAGTTTATAAGAACGTCAACAAAGTATGTTAAAAGTTCTTTGTGACCCCAGACGGGCGAACAGGGCCCGTACCATGATCGCTTATAGCAAGGTTTAATCAAACAATACTAAAACAGAGACACCGTTCCTGCTGCGTATAGCGCCATCCCGCTCTCAGCGCAGTTTTAATATTGTTTTGGGCGATCATGGTTAGAGGGCTGGTCAGGGCTGTAATAATGTCCCAGTCAGATGTCAGTCCCATTGGGCTAACCCCTCCCTAACTGCCTAAGGTAATTGGAGAGAGGATTCTCGTACCGCGCTGGCTCTACCGCCTCATTCTGCGAGATAACAAAGAAAAGTCCTCATAGAAGGAGGCGATAGATCCCCATACCGTCGCGCTGGTCGCTAAATTTGTAACGATGTCCGCCAACGCGAGGGTCCTATTATGGCCCAGCGCGAGGACTACGGTAGAATCGTTATTCATCGCCGTCTCCCAGTCCCCGGATCACCCCATTTAAGGACAAGATAGACTTCGAGGTGGTTAACGGGTATACCACGCACAGTGCGGGGGAGTTCCACACACGCCTATCGACTGGCCATCTGCAGCTATGGTGCGCAACAGCATTCCACCTCGTAAAAAAGGATGGTAGGCCTGGCACTCCACGAGGGTGTTTTCGGTGCTGTCGTGGGAACACTGCAGGGATGACTCTGCTACATTTCTTCCCGACGTGAGACATGGCGCAGACAGTGACCGAAACATACTGTATAAGTTTGAAATGTGCAATCGTAGCTTTTGCGTTCGCGTTCTCTACCTTATTTTCTGACCGATAATGTCTAGCTAGGTAATTAGTATCTATCTTTTACTTTAACGTGATAACATAGGTTTGCACATTTTCAAACATACCCTAAATACGTTCCCTACACGGAAATTGGGGATGATTTCTTTTTCTCGATCAATCAAAAGTATTGAGAGTTTATAAAGACCATTGTTCGATTCAGTGTTGTGTCCCGTATTAAGCTTTTGTATTTTGGTTCTCTAGTTCGATTACTCACAGTGTTACTCTGGTAAACAGGTATGGACTTATTATAATAATACACATTTAGGTTTCCATAACAAATAGATGATATATTATACACAAATTAAAACGGTATACTCGCCTCAAATCATTGTTCCAAGTATGTAGACTTCTCCAGTATTGTTTAATTATACTCCAAACCTCGCGACATTGTCCGTTAATCCATTCTTGACCTGGGGGACAGTTTGGTGGTACTGTGACCACATTGTATGGGTCAATCGCATAAGACTGAACCTCAGCTATAGCCAGAAATGCTAAAACAGTAATCTTCAAAAACATTCTTCTAGTAGTAACTACACAACGACATGCAATATGATATGTCTATTGCGAACAATTAGCTATAATGAAATGTTTACTGATGTCTGGGAGTCGCGTTATCTTTAATCATTATAATATTATCTGTGACGTCACTAAATTATTTCGTGTTAAATAATTTCAATCTAAGTAATTTAATGAGTACTGATAATCATCTAAATTATACAAAAAGATAAATAATACCTACTTATCTCTTATATTTTCAGTCATACTAAAAGCAAATGTAAATAAATAATTGTTTTTTCAGTTGAATTCAGTTAGAGCGCAAGTTAAACTATTTGAAACATAAACATATTATATATCGTTTGCTGAAGTGTCCTTCTCATCACTCTGATGCTTTTCATTCTTCTTTCTTTGTGCAATCGATTCTCTCCTGGAACACTCTTCCTCCTGACTTGAGAATGGCTGAATGTAGTCTGCTTGCATTCAAGAGGAGACTGCGTATTTTTCTGTCACTTGACTACCAGTGACCTACACACGACACTACTACCTTCTCTGTCTGTACTATTACTGCAGATTCAATTATCATAACATTCGGCAATATATATTTATTATATAATATGTATTTGTATGTACAGTATAGTGTATGTATTATTTTATATTTATAGTTTATAATATATTATGTATTATTTTATATGTATAATTTATAGTTTATAATATTGTTCTTTAATTTAGTAGTCATATTCTTCTTTTTTACATCTACCTCATCTTTCTCAGATTCACCCAAAGGTCGACTGGCAGAAAATGCCTTGGGCATTAAGTCCGCCTTGTACACCAATGTACTTAAGAATAGTAAATAAATAAATAAATATTATGTACTACTTTAAATATTATATTAGATAGTAATTAGTAAGTCGATGAGGGCTTCTAAATACGCGTATCGCCAAATTTCATCTATCAAGAAATATAAATAGATAGCTACTATATATAACACATTCCGGCAACAAATTACACTAATCAACAAAGTCTAAGACTTGGAAGAATTTCTGGCTATAGCTGAGTGTTGTATCTGTGCATTAACTAAAATATGTAATCTGTGGAAGACTCTGTGATTATGTCAGAATAAAGATGTCTGCCTAGCTTGCGTATTCATGTGTGGTTTTATTAAACTCAAACCCAGTAATATAACATGGTGGCAGCGGTTTAAATATCAAAAAGTAAAAGAAGTAAATTTATGTTAATAAGCTAAAAACAAAGAAATGGAAGAGAAAAAGATAAATGAAGATTTTCAAACCTCCTGATATTATGGACACGTGCCAGTTGCACCTCCAGAGCGTTTTTCTTTTTTGCCTACGGACTGGGCAGTGTGGAGAAGTAGATTCATAAGATATTTACAGTTAAGTGGTCAAGCAAAATCAAGTAATGAAGATCGCATTAATTGTCTTATTTACTGCATGGGCGAAAAAGCGGAGGAAATATTATTGCAATTTAAAAACAAAGACAAGTTTGAAGAAATAATAGAAAATTTCAACAATTACTTTAATCCAAAGAAGAACGTAGTATTTGAGCGTTTTAAATTTAATTCATGTAAACAAAATGATGAGGAAAGAGTTGATCAGTTCATAACAAATTTATATAAGCTGGCAGAAACGTGTGAGTATGGTGAGCTGACAGAGGAACTTATAAGAGACAGAATAGTCATAGGCTTAAAAGATAAGAAGACAAGCGAGCGATTGCAACTAAAAAATGATTTAACTTTGAAGGAAGCAGTAATTATTAGTAAACAAGCAGAAATCCAAAATGAGGAGGCTAAAATGTTGAGAGGAAGAGAAGACCAGCTGGATATATATCGCATGAAACAGAAACAGACATGTTGGTTTTGTGGAAGGGAGAGACATCCTAAGCAGCAGTGCCCAGCAGTGAATGTGACGTGTCATAAATGCAACAGATTGGGGCATTTTGCAAAAATGTGTAGAGGTCGTACTGTGCGTAGAATAGAACAGGAAGAACAGAAAGAGGGAAAAATATTTCAGGTTAGCTTACAGGATCAAAACTATAAGATTGAGGTTACAATGACAGGCAGTTACAAATGTGTAAAAACATTAAACTTTTTAATTGATACAGGAGCCGATGTAACGGCCATTCCAGAGTATTATGCACAAGGATTGATCGTGGAGAAGTGTAATGACATCATAAATGGACCAGATGGTGCTCATTTATCTGTTGTGGGTACGGCAACAGTGGAATTAAGATACAAAAACAGCTGTTATAAAGGTAAAATTTATATAATTAATGGCTTAAAAAGTGCTATATTGGGTCGTCCTTCTATAGAGGCAATGAAAATATTAACTATTTGTACAGTGTCAAAGTCTGGTAAAGAAAATGTATTAAATTTTAATATTGAAAAAGAGTTTCCAGAAATATTTAATAAGTTAGGGGTTTTTAAAGATGAGTATGACATAAAGTTAATAGACAGGCCAAAACCATATGTTCATGCATCTCCTAGGAGTGTTTCGATACCATTGTTACCAAAAGTTAAAGAAGAGCTAGAAAGATTACAAAAATTAGGTATAATAAGTGCAATTGAAGAACCTACTGACTTCGTATCACCAATAGTAGTTGTATTTAAAAATAATAAGGTTAGAATTTGTGGTGATTATACAGAGGTAAATAAAAATATTCTTAGACCAATCTTTCCTATACCAAAAGTAGAAAATACACTGGCTAGGCTTCAAGGGGCTAAATATTTCTCAAAGATCGATGCAACATCAGGCTTTCATCAAATTTTGCTTAGCGAGGCCTCAAAAAAGCTAACAACAATAATTACACCTTTTGGAAGGTATGTTTATAACAGACTACCCTTTGGACTCAATTGTGCACCTGAATATTTCAGCATGAAATTCTCAAATTTATTTAAAGACTTAAAAGTAGCCATACATGTCGATGATCTGTTAATTTATGAGAGCTGTCCTATCCAGCACAACAAGGTTTTAAAGGAGGTACTTAAAAGGTTAAGTGATGAAGGTATAACAATAAATAAGGATAAATGTGTATTTGGGGTTACAGAAATTAATTATTTAGGGTACATTGTGAACGAGAAAGGTATCAAACTAGATCAAAGTAGAGTAGAAGCTATAAATGCATTTAAGAATCCTAGTAATAAAAAAGAATTAATGCAATTTTTAGGCATGATCAACTATGTAGGTAGGTTTATACCAAATAGGTCTTCTATTTTGCAGCCTTTGTATCATTTATTGAAAGAAAATAATTTATTTAAATGGGGAGAATTACAGGAGAAAGCTTTTTTGGAGGTTAAACAGAAACTTAAAAAGGCACCCATATTGGTTCATTTTAATCCCAACAAAAAAATTATTGTCTCGGCTGATAGCAGTTCATTTGGATTAGGAAGTGCTTTGTTACAAGAAGATGAGTTAGGAACTAAATCCGTAGTGGCTTATGCTAGCAGAACTCTAAATGAGGCTGAGAAACATTATGCTCAAATAGAAAAGGAGTGTTTGGCTTTGGTATGGGCTGTAGAAAAATTTAGGGATTATGTTATAGGTATACACATAGAGTTAGAAACTGACCATAAACCACTATTACAAATTCTACACACAAAGTCTTTAGATGATTTAAGTCCTCGCCTTTTAAGATTAAGAATGAGGTTAATGCGATTTGATTACACTGTTAAGTATATACCAGGAAAACAATTGTTATTAGCTGATGCTTTGTCAAGAAATCCACTTACAGTTACAAATGACAACAGTATTGATTTAAATTCATCTGGTAATTGTATCATGTTTGTTAATGAAACAATATCACATGTTGACTTAGCAACTATAAAATCTGAACAAAATCAATGTTCAAAATGTATCAAGTTAAAAGAGTATGTAATTAATGGCTGGCCAAAAAGAAATAAAATCGATGATTATTTAACAAAATACTACCAATATAGGCACAGTTTTTCTATTGAATCTGATATTCTTCTTTATAATACCAGAATAGTTATACCAGAAGTACTACAGCAGCAAATTTTAAATAAAATTCATGCAGGACATTTGGGGATATCTAAATGTAGGGAACGGGCTAAACAGTCTGTGTGGTGGTTGGGCTTATCATCACAAATAGAAGAAACCGTAAAAAATTGTTCAAAATGTGTAGAAATGTATACAAATCACAGGCAAGAATTCATAGTAGATGAATTACCAGTCAGACCATGGCAGAAAGTAGGTATTGACCTTTTTAAATATCTTAACAAGTGGTATTTAGTTATTATAGACTATTTTTCAAAATATTTAGAAGTACTATCATTGACAGATTTAACAGAAGATAGCGTTATCCTTAGATGTAAAGAAGTGTTTTCAAGATATGGTATACCTGAGGTTGTTAGGTCTGATTGTGGTACTCAGTTTAAAACTAAATTCAATTTATTTGCAAAAGAATATGGATTTCAATCTATAACAAGTAGTCCTTATTTTTCCCAGAGTAATGGCCAAGCTGAATCTGGTGTTAAAATAGCAAAGAACTTGTTGGCTAAAAATGATGATTTTTATATGGCTTTATTAATATATAGAAATACTCCTTGTCAGTCAGGTTATAGCCCAGCTGAGTTAATGTTTAGTCGTAAGCTTAAAGATAATTTACCAGTAATATGTAGTAAATTAAATAATAAATCACTAGATAATAAGACAGTTAGAACTAAAATGATGGAAAAGAAAGAAAAGGATGGAGAGTATTACAATAAAAGGCACAGAGTACATAATTTGGAAGAATTAGAAATAAATGATAGAGTCTGGATAACTGATTTAAAGCTTTATGGAACAGTGATAGATAAATGTCAAGAACCAAGGTCATTAATTGTTGAAACTGATAGAGGGAAGTTTAGAAGGAATCGTTTTCACTTGGTGAAAGCATCCAAAGAAATTCGTCATGAGCACCCACATCATAATTATGATGTTTTACTAGATGATTTGTATTCAGATAAAGATACAAGTGTATTAGATTCACAGAATACTGATACAGATCTAAACCTAAATAAAAGTAATAGTTCTTTTGAAAATAACTCCATATTACCTAGGCAATCTAAAAGACTTGTAAAAAAACCCCAGTATTTAAAAGATTATGATTGTACTTAGTTCATAGTTTTTTTAAAATTTAATTTTATAATGATTGTACTTAGTTTAACTGATATTACATGTTAAGTTTTTATTTAAATGAAAAAGGGAAAGATGTTGTATCTGTGCATTAACTAAAATATGTAATCTGTGGAAGACTCTGTGATTATGTCAGAATAAAGATGTCTGCCTAGCTTGCGTATTCATGTGTGGTTTTATTAAACTCAAACCCAGTAATATAACACTGAGGTTCAGTCTTATGCGATTGACCCATACAATGTGGTCACAGTACCACCAAACTGTCCCCCAGGTCAAGAATGGATTACCGGACAATAATACTACAAGTTCTGTTCAAAATTGTCTAAGGCTATGGTTTATTTAGATAATTTCCATTTCCAAGAAATCATGGCAGTACGTCACTATCCAGGCCTTTTTGGTTGAACTGATTGAAGCAGAACGAAGTTTGCAATCCTTTTTGGATAGCAAACCTCTTTGCTATCCAAAAAGCTGTAACCTCTTTGGATTGACCTAACCACAGAGGTTACATAGGTGTTGGACGTTTTGGAACATGATTGATTAGGATTACGAATGTTTCGACGACATCATTCATTTGTTTTCCTGATTGAAATTGTTTGTTAAGTTTGAAACTACTTTTGAGATTACGGACAAACTTTTGATAACAAATAAACCGATACGCTATTTTGAAATGGCTGCTTTCGAAAACGAAGAATACGCAGATATTTTGTTTTATGATGGTTTTTGTTTTTGGAAGATTCTCACTAAATGTGTAGATGGGGACTGTACACGATAATTTAATTGGACCTTTCTTCCTGCCCCAAAACCTGAATGGCACAACATACGAAACTTTTTTAAAGAGAGGAAGTGAACACGCTTTTGGAAGATGTTCCGCTAGCTACAAGAAGAAATATGGTATACCAGCATGATGGGTACCCAGCTCACTTTTACCGTGGTGTACGACAGTGGCTGGATGAAAATTATCCACTAAGATGGATCGGTAGAGGTGGCCCGACTCCATGGCCGGCGAGAAGTCCTGATTTGACGCCCTGTGACTATTATCTTTGGGGTCACATGAAAGATCTAGTCTACCCCACACCTGCGACTTCCATTGAAGATTTGAGGGCGAGGATCGTATCAGCTGCTGAAGTCATTAAGACATCACTTTCAACGCGTGTGACAATGAGTGAGGTACGCCGTAGGCTGCGTGCGTGCATACGTAACAATGGCAGACAATTTGAACAGGACTTATAAATGTTTTTATTTATGTTGGTTTGTTGTTTAGTATTTTTCAGTCTTTTGTGTATTAAAATGCAATTTCCTTTATTTCTACTTCGTACTTTTGCCTTTTCCAGACAATTTTTATTCAAAGATGAAATTATGAATTTTGACCTACAGCGCAACTTGAAATTTGCAATTTCTGTAAAAACTACTAGTAAAAGTAAATAATATTTTTACCTTTTTTAAAAGCTTATGAAACCAGCAAGTTATTTTAGTAGTTTTTACGCCAACTGTTATACATTTTTTTTTCAATAATTGACGTCGATTTTCAGAAAGATAAAAAATTTATCGACTTCATTGTCAATAAAGACCTCTTATTTCCAAAATTATGTAAGTTTTTGACAACAATTTTAATATAAATTAACTGCCCATTTTTCAGCTATCCGCAATTAATCAATTTGTCATTGTAAATGGTGTAGTTGTAAAAAAAATTTTTTTTTGGTAACAAGTCGGAAAAAATCTCAAAAATTTTAAAACCGTCGTAGCTGGATAACCAACTGTTTTTGACCCCTGGTTAATTGGTCTTTTTTTGTTGCCTATGACCTGTACTATAACCCCTTTCAAGGAATACGTCGACTTTTCCTGTCACCTGTATATAATAAAATCGTAGGGCACAAAAATCTGTAATTGCGAAATATTAACAAAAAAATAAAATCATTAGCAGAACACGATAGAATAGTTTAAAAAAAATGTTTGTTTGTTTGTTTATTTGTTTGTTTGTCCGGAAAGATCTCCGAAACTACTGGACAGAATTTGATATGGCTTACACCACAATGGACGGAATGGAATTTTCCGGAAGAACATAAAGGCATAATTTCATTTGTTTAAATTCACTTTTCATTTTTTGTGAAAAAATACTATATAAAATTAATGGCTGTGAAATTGTCTTTTTCTTATGTATTACCGTGGTGGTAAGGCAAAAGGATCAAGCCATACAACCAATGTATAAAGCATTTTTATGACAATATCACGTCACAAATATAAAATTTGTAGGTTGGTATTTGACCAATTTTCACAAAATCGGTACAATTTTTGAAATATTTAAAATGTTGAAAAGTGAAGATACCCTTTTCAATGTATTTTGAAAGGTATTATAGGTTTTTACATTACATTATGACTAAGGAATCAAACTCTTTTATCCATTTAAAACTATTAAAAGTCATTGATTTATATTGATAATTAAAAAAAATATCTGGCTGCAATGATTTTGGGTTACGCGTAGAGGGAGTACGGGACTCTTGATCCTAATGTCTAAAATGACGGATCACATTTTTTTGGATCCACCCAAGGAACATGGATATTGAACGAAGGACCTAAAGAGTAGAAGTAGAACACATTGAACCTAGCCACGTTGACCTAATTCGACATGACTGCCGATAAAAGTTCGTTTCCAAACCCAGCAATATGGATATAAAATGAAAGGCCTTGATGAGTAGAGCACTATGAACCTGGCAACATTGAAGTAAATTCAACATTGTCTTCTTTTGGTATTAAATAACCACATTGCTATCTTGGGAATTTATCGTTCAACCTCCATCTACATAATCGACAATTTTATTAGTTCTCTCGACTCAGTACTCAGTGATCTTCACTCTCACCCTCGACTAGTTGTCGCTGGAGATTTAAACATCGACCTAGGCATCGCAACAAATTCGCAGCTTTCTGAATATCTCTATTTAATGGCGTCGCATCGCTTGCTTCCCGCGATAACGCTCCCCACGCGAGGCAAGGCCTGCTTAGACCACATTTTCATTGAATCACGCACGGTCTCCACTGGTATTGTCTGTTCATCATCTATTACTAACCACCATAATATGGTGGTTAGATGAAGATTTACTATTTTATGTTAAACCAGCAATAATGATATTATCATTATTGCCGGTCTAACATAAATTAATAAATCTTCATCTACACAAAGTCGGAGACTTAAATTCGATTTAAACGCTGCCGTTCAGGACATCAATGACACCTGTTTGAATGCTGTCACTGCTGAACATAACACTGAAAGTGTAATATCGATCTTTTACGAAATAATTGATTCGGCACTTATCAAGTACACCCATGAAACTCATACTGGTCGTAAAATGAATAACTTAAAGCCATGGATTACTCCTGGCCTCATAAGATGTATGAAGACTCGTGACAAACTTCATAGTGCCTTCATAGTGCCATTTTTACCTCTGCTAACTGGGTAATTGCTGCTGATGGGACGCATATGGTACTAACTAATTGTAATAGTAATGATAATAACCAAATTTTTGCTCTTAATAGATTTTTAAATTTTACATGCTTTAAACAATTTAATTCTATATCTAATATAAACGATAGGTTGTTGGACTTAGTAATTAGTTCACAGGATTGTGTTGTAGCTCGTTGTGAATTTCCACTGGTATCAGAGGACTTACACCATCCAGCATTGGTAACTACTATCCTTCATACCAAAACTCCCACTTTGCGATCCTCAGCCCGTGAAATCCGATTATTTAGAGCTGCCGATTATGAGTTAATTAATGCTGAGCTGGCAGATATTGATTGGTTTAAAATTTTTCATAATCATGATATTAATGAAGTTGTAGATATCTTTTACAATACGTTAAATGCAATAATCTCACGTCATGTTCCTTTAATAGTAGTAACAAATACACGATATCCCTGCTGGTTTTCTAAATCTTTAATAAAAATCATTTCTGAGAAACTTAAATACCATTAAAGATGGAAATTATACGGTAGACCTGGCGATTACGAAACTTTTAAGATGTTAAGAAATAGACAAAAACAAGCACAGGTCAGCTGTTATGATGCGTTTATACGCAAGTCCGAAGAAAAAATCAAAATTAATAGTAAATTTTTCTGGTCCTTTGTTAAGTCAAAAAAGTCATCAGGCAGCCTTCCTAGTACAATATTTTATGAAGAAATTCCATCATCCGATGGTCAGCAGATTAGTGATATGTTTAATAGCTACTTCCAGACAGTATTCCGATCGGATACTGTCAATACCAATACTTGCAATAACACTTCCAGTATTGCGTCTCACGGATCACTATCCATAGGCACTATTAATCTGAGATCTGCATCTATAGAAAACTATCTAAAAAAATTAGATATCACCAAAGGCTCAGGCCCTGACAAACTGCCTCCAATTTTCTTGAAAATGTGTCATAAATACCTAGCATATCCGATATGGTACCTCTTTAATAAATCACTGGAAACTGGAACAATGCCCTCAATTTGGAAGCGATCATTTGTTGTCCCAATTTTTAAATCTGGCCATAAACATAATGTTAAAAACTATAGACCGATTTCAAAACTTTGCACAATAGCAAAACTATTCGAAAAAATTATCTACGATAGTATTTATCCACTTTTGCGCCCATTTTTCATCGAACAACAACATGGTTTTATAAGTAAAAGAGCAACAGAGACAAATCTTTGTGAATTTACGCATCATTTAGCTATTGCCATGGAGCAGGGATTTCAAGTAGACGTAGTGTATACTGACTATTCTAAGGCTTTCGATAAAATCTCTCATTCATTGTTAATTCGTAAATTGGAAGAGGTCGGTATACACGGTGATCTTTTGCGTTGGTTAACTTCATATCTTCGAGTCAGGCGATAACTATAAAGGGTTATTGCTCTTCATTTATTCCCGTTACCTCTGGTGTGCCTCAGGGGTCTCACCTTGGCCCTCTGTTATTTAATATATTTATAAATGATATCTCCGCTGTATTTTGTAATTCTAACGTACTTTTATACGCAGATGACATGAAAATATTTCGTGTAATAAAAACTCCATCTGATTGTTTTCAATTACAAATAGACCTAGATAATTTATGTACTTATTGCTCAAATAATCTACTCGATTTAAATGTCAAAAATGTAATGTCATCACTTTCACTCGTAAAAGAAAGTTTCATAATTATGAATATTGGTTGTTCTCTCCGACGACCAATTGCCACATATTAAAAAAGAAGAATTATGAATATCACTTGGATGGTGTTGTGCTCGACAGGGTAAACGAGGTCAGAGACTTGGGTGTTTATCTGGACAGTAAACTTGATTTTAGTTATCATATAAACTATATGACTGCAAAAGCTTACAAAATGTTAGGCTTTGTTTTAAGAACTGCCAAAGATTTCACAAACGCTTCAACTTTAATTATTCTTTATTTTGCATATGTAAGATCCATTTTGGAATATGGGTCAGTAGTATGGAATCCTCATTATAAAAAATACATTAATAACATCGAGAGAATACAACATAAATTTAACAAACATCTAAATTTCAAACTCAACATACTCGGTGATACAACACCCAGCTGCATCCCTTCTTTATCTTCACGTCGAATTGAAAAAGATCAGATGTTTTTATTCAAAATTTTAAATAATTTTATTGATTCCCCCTTCCTTTTAAGTAACATTCATTTAAGATGTCCCCGGTTAAATTCTCGTCATCATCCGACATTTAGTGTGCCAGTGGTCTCAACTAATTATGCTAGTAATGCCTTTTTACTGCGCACCTGCCGCAATTATAACAAAGACTTCCAAACTGCATATATATTTTGTTTAACGGTAGGAGCGTATAAAAAGGTCGTGAATAGTATTATTAAGTAATTTTAGCGTTTTAAATTCACTTCATTTCTCTTTTTAGACACACTAATTAAATCATTTGTTCCTTAAACCAACTGTGACAGTTTTTATGTTTTATGTTATAAGTGGAAACTTTACTGGTTTATGTCCTATTTTTAATGTGCTAATTATTTTAAAATGTATACTGTTTGTTTCCCTACAATAAATAAATAAATAAATAGTGGCGACAGAAAACATCCAGATGATCCCATCCGACACAAAATTTACACCCGTTACCAAAACTTTTTTACAATACTCGTACGAAAGATTAAAGCTCAATACTACACACAGCAACTAGAGCAGGCAAATAATAATCCGAAAAAAGTATGGAAAGCAATTAAAAGCGTATGTGAAACATCTAGTAGCAAGAACAATGCCTAGGAACTCTTAAACTTCAGCACACCCCGGACACTCCATATAACGTTCGCAAATCAATTACCTATCACTACTACTTAAGCAAATGACGTTTGTACACGCGCAAATGTGTGCGTGGAATCTAGTAGGGCTGAGTGCATGGTTATCAATCGAAATGACGCGAGAAGTGCAGCGACTGCCTTCTCTTTTACCCGTATAGCGCTATCTCTGTTATCGGCCGGCGCTCGCGTCTACTCGGTGAGCGTGAACTGTCGCCGCGCCCGAGCGATCGCGCGCGCCCTTGTTTATGTGTCAGTGATGTCTACAACGAAGTGCGGGGGTGGGGTGAGGTATTTGAAATGAGTGCGGGGAGGTGAGTGGCCGTTCTGTACGTACTACTATTATATATTCTGTGACTTCAGCCATAATACTACAGAATCTCTTCATCGTAGTAACCTACACTTCACAACCATAGGGAAGAAATTAGCTAACGTCATTCTGACAAAACTGAATGTTACGCAAGACAGCATAACAAGAGCATACAAGTCGCAGACACCAATCTTCCATTCACTCTTTCTATATCCTTCTGACCCACATGAAGTTTCAGAAATAATATCTGGACTCAAAAATGACAGCGCTCCAGGCATTGACAAGCTAAGTCCGGTTTTGTTAAAAAAATGTTTACCGTCTTTAACAAAACCGCTGACTCACATATTCAACCTGAATCACGAATCCGGTGTTTTCCCCGACCGATAGAAAGTAACAACTTTGACGCCAATCCACAAAGGTGGCCCCAAAGACTCGCACAGACAATTACAGGCCAATTGCATTACTTAGTATCCTCTCCAAAGTGCTTGAGAAGATAGTCAGCAATCGTTTAGTTCCATTCCTGGTGAGACAGGGCCTTGTATCCAACAGACAATTTGGATTCAGAAAAGGCAGATCCACCGAAGATGTCATGTCACTCTTAGTCAATACAGTATCCTCTCATGTTGACAATGGCGAATGCTGCTTAGGAGTATTCCTTGACCTGGCCAAGGCCTTTGACACGGTCTCTATTGACTTATTACTCAAGAAACTTGATGGTTTCGGTGTAAAGGGCTCCTGCCTCGACTGGTTTAAGAGCTATCTCTCAAACCCAGACTATACACACGGTGTTTCGTAATAACCAATAAATAATAAATGCGTTATAACTAAGTATTAAAAGTGTTTACACGTAATGTCATTCAACCCAAAATTTTCATGTATATCATAGTATCATCATGTCTATGATTAACATGAAAATTTTGGGTTGAATGGCATTACGGGTAAACAGAATTTAATAATTAGTTTTAGATAACGCATTGATTATTTATTGGTTATTATGAAACACCGTATACATACGAATAAAACTAGTAATTTTAATTTATTGTACGTTTATTTATCAAATTTTGAGCTGCAATCACTTTTATGGAATTATTCAAACTAATTATTCAACAGGTTTATTAATTAGTAGTTATATTCTAATACACATCAGTCAACTATAATAATCACAGCTTTTTTTCTTGAAATTTCAAATGTTCATATACTTGTTACTGTATTCATCGCATTTCATATTTCAAATAGTTGGGTGATTTTCGATTTCGAATATAAATCTATCGATATCGAGATCCATTTTAAAAAACACGTCAAGCTCTTCCAAAATCACGCACGGCACTGCGGAACTCGGTGTGCCATACCTTGCGTCTCGCCTCGCACCTACGCGCGGGGATGCATGTTTCTCCGCTTGTAGGCGCGTGATCTGCATGAACGCGCGTACGCATTTTCTGTGTGTTGAACTGTGCGTGTTTTATATACAAATGGAGATACTTATAAGCAACGTTAGAACACGCATTCACGAGCTACGCTGCGTGGTGCGTGGCAGTGTGTTAATCGTCTGATTGTTTTTATGCACTAATGCGGAAACGCTGTGCTTCTCTGGTGTGCCGCGTGCGGGGCAGCCCCAACAGGCCAACAGCATCCTGGCCATGATTGCCAGTAGATTAATCGCTGCTGTGATATTTCACACCGAGTGTCACAGCGATTATTTATAATGTACCCTAATAATGTAAAATACTAACATAAAATAAGTCTATTACTAACACTGATGAGTTTGTAACTTGAAGCAATACTTAAATAAATAATAATTATGCGAGAATTGTCAGATAACACTTAAATGAAAGATTTAGAGATAAGTGGATAGGTCGTGGAGGGTAGTGGTGGAGGGCCTATTGCGTGACCGCCACGGTCCCCCGACTTGCACCCCATCGATTACTTTGTCTGGGGATATTATAAAGAATTAATTTACGCAAAGGAAATAAGAAACGTAGCCGAATTAAGTACAAAATTGAGACAGGTGAAAGAAACAGTAAAAAACAACAGAATAACGTTCATACGACTAAAAGAAAACTTTTTTAGTCGATGTAGAATTCGTATCGATTAGGCGGGTGTATCCGTCGCGTGCAGACACGTTTCATATGTTTTCTCCTGCGTATATTCAAAGCGTGCGTGCGGGTAGAGCGGGCGGGTGTCGCACGCGCACGTGGTGCGGGTGAACTGCCATTCGACCGGTAAAACGCGTGCGGGACAGTTCATTTTTTGTGCTTTTTGTTCAATTATTGTCCAAAAAAATGACAACTGAACGAGATGAACTTTTAATAGAACTTGTTAGCACACGTAGAGTTCTCTTTGAGCCCTGTGACAAAAATTACAAAGATACAACTTGGAGAGATAACAACTGGGTGGAGATGGCCGAAGTCATGAATAGACCAGCAGGCCTATTCTGTAACTTCGGTTGCTAACTAGAACTGTCATTTTTTAAAGGAACTTAACATCCATTACTGCTGTCATGAACGCTGCTGTAACACATAAGATCACTAAACCAGTAATGGATATAAAGTGTCCTTCAAAAATGACAGTTCTAGTTACCAACCGTAGTTAGCGAATAGGCCTGCAGGTTATAAAATTTACTTTTTCAGTAAAATCAAATTCAAAAGATAAGATAAGGTGGTATAAATTATGTATTTATTATGTATTATTTAATAGTATGTATTTATGTAAGTAAGAAAATTGAATTAATCTCAAAGATGCAACGGTTCTGTTCATTTTTTTACAAGACACAAGTAATCACTTGCACGAAAACACGTACTGAAGTTACGTCCGCCCGCAACCGCAATCGCCTACGCCCGTCGGCATCCAATATACGTTAGCGTGCGCGGACGCGGGCGGGCGGGTCTCGCTCAGCCGCACGCCCGCCCGCCCGCCCGCGTCCATCCAAATCCTATCTTTAATGTCTAAATCTTAGCTCTCCTGCATGTCGATTCTATAAAATACAAACAAAATCCCGCATGTCACTTCGACGTTCACACTCACTTCGCTTTAGGTCTTGAATGACATTCAGATGAATTCGAGTTCAAGAGCGAAGTGTGCGTCGAAGTGATGACGGATTTCCGTTACAGAATGCCGATTCAAACGTCATGTCATACAAAATCTCACGTTTGCGTGATTCGTTTCGCGGCCACGCTCGCACGAGTGGCGCTAGTGTAGAAACGAGATCAGAATGATTATACAGAATACCAATTCATGAACTCACCGCGGATTCAGATTCGAATTTTACTTACAGTTCTTATAGAATCGCTCTGCTGCAGTCATTTTTGATTAGTTAACAAACTAAATACCCTCAAGAATGACAAAATGACAAAAAAATATTGTCATCAGATGGCTAATTTTAAGAATTTTTTACCTCGCGCTCTTTGAAGGCCGATTTTAGCGAAAGCAGTCCATTAATTAAGTACCTACTACTTTTTTAATGATTATAAAAGCCGCCAGACTGGCAAAGTTTTTAGACTAATTAGGAACCATGAAATCACCTGTTAGGATGTTTAATTTAAAGTTCAAATTTTAACTCATAATTTACCAAAAGTTAATTTTTAACTTTGTACTAGCATTTTCATAACTTTCATGGTACAAAGCTGATTATTTTAAGCATAAAAGTATAACTGATGGCGATTCAGTTGCTAAAACAATATCTCAAAAAAGACTTGTACATTTTTCTTAGAAATTTTTAATGTTGTTCAGGTCGTAAATTCTCAAAAGTTCAGTAAAAAAATCATTACTCTAAGACTACAAAAATCGCGGAACATACATGGGGGTGATTCGATAGCCCTAGAGGTGCTCTATCTCTGGACTTCCGCTTGGCATTACTTTTTGGGATACCCGGTATATTTATGTAAGTAGTTGAGGAGCGTTGGACTATGGACTCGTCACTTGCTTTCCAGTCGGGAGGTCCGGGGCTCGAGACCGCCATGTACCAATGCGTTTTTTGTTTTTGAATTTCATATGTACATTTGTCTGACGCTCCTACGGCGAAGAAAAAGATCGCGAGGCAACCTGCATTCATTTGCGATGAAATTCAAAGGTGTGTGTGAAGTCGACCAATCCGCACTGGGCCAGCGTGGTTGACTAAACACCATAAACACCCTAGCTTAGGGTAGGCTTGAACCCCTCGGTCGGTAGGGACGTATAATTGAGCTGTTATGATGATGTTGATTTATGTATAACTACGAGTATTTCTTTAGTATTGGCACATCTTCCTCACCGTACATCGCCCACGGGTAGGGTTGCCAACTTTTACTAGAAGAAATAGAGATCTGATTTCAAAGGAGGTAAATAACTCTTTATTTACAGACTTAAAAAAAGGAATATCATTTATTTCAAATTTTTGAAAAGGTATTTTTGCTACTTGCTACTTTTTGTAGCACATAACAATTTTTAATTGTTTTTAAAAGAATTGTACGACTCCAAATATTCTAACTCTAAGTTTACATAGATCAGGAGCTCATTTTTAAACAATGAAGCCCTCTTTCTCTGGCTGACTGGCAGATCGGTCATTAAGTCCGCCTTTGTACACACATGCATGATAATAAATAATATGGTTGTGTGTCGATATAAAGATTTTGGTCATTCTCATTAATTCTTTTTCCTTCATACGATTCTTATGGCTCATCGTCCCATCCTCGAAGCACCTACATGCTATATGACGCACGACCTTAGTTCGTGATCGTTGCTATTGGCAAGTTCCACAAAGTCAATTTTCCAATTACCTGAAGTACCTACAGTGTTTATCCGTTCATTTATACGCTTAATATGCGAATGAGTGATATAAAATACAATACAAATAAGTAACCACATGAATCACTGAAATAATATCAAACGTAGTAACAGCGAAAATTATCAAAACGACTCATTTGTCGTGGTTACAGAACACGTTACACTGCTTTGACTATGAGGAAGACCCTATTCTTCGTGGTTACTACAATAGAGATCAGGAGTTGATTATCAATAAAACACAAGGCATGTAAGTATATAATTCTCATGTAATAAGAAAATATATATATTGTTCAGGTACATACGATATGTCGAGGGAACCCCTTAATTTCATAGGCATGTCCAATACGTGTTTCATGTCTTTTCTAAAACTATATACAGGTATTTGCGTCTGGTAGTCATCATCTCATGTTATCCACCTTTTGCCATCAATCCTTTCCCTCCCCCTTTCTCCTCCCTTCCTGACATCCCGTCCCTCTTTTCATCCACATTCGAAGTCCTTTCCCCTACCCCTCTACGACAGCACTGAATTCCCTTCCCAGAAACAAATGACTAGAAGGGACTGTCCATATATGACTGAAAATCTATTTAAAGAGGTTTGTGATGGACCCAAACAAAAACGATTATATTTTTGAGTGCCTTTGTAATATGCATTAAATCTAATATACCTACAAGCATCTTATTTGCGACACTAGTTTTTTCAAAATACAACCATTTAAACTTTACCAAAAATAGAATAGAGCGTCGGTTGCGCAGTGGACTCGATACTGGCCTTCTAATCGGGAGGCCCGCGGTTCGATCCTGCCATGTACCAATATGTTGTTCGTTTTTCGAATTTCATTTTATATACATTTATCCGCCGCTCCTAAGGCGAAGGAAATCATCGTGAGGCCACCTGAATACATCTGCGAAGAAATTCAAAGGTGTGTGTGAAGTTGACCAATGTGCACTGGACCAGCGTGGTTGACTAAGGCTTAAACACCCTAACTTAGGGTAGGCTCGAGCCCCTTGGTAGGGATGTCTTTATATGAGCTATGATGATAAAAAATAGATTTCTAAAAGCACTGTTTTACCCTATATTGTAAGTCGTTAATTTCAACAACTAAGTGCTAGGCTAAAGTATTGATTTTTTGAATGTGTTGACTCATTTCGTGTTACATTTGCCAAGGCGACGTAGGTCAGAGCCGAGTCGTTACGATCAGTAATAATACACATCCGCAGTGCGCGGCGGGGCGAGCAACAATCAGTCTCATTATATTTACCAACTGTTCGAGAAGACTGTCATACAATAGTTTGTGCTACTTACAGTGAGCAGCGTGAGATAGAGTAGCTTTATTAGTGATAATAAAATAGTGCGTACATTTGTTTACAATGAAAAAACCACTTCTATTAGCCCTGCTAATAATGTTTTTAATATTAATCGGAGAAGCAAGGAAAACATCAAGAAGTCGCAGCTCTGGTTCTGGCCGTGGAAGCAGTCGGAAAACAAGTTCTAATCCTCAACCAGTACCGACTTCATTCAGCAATCCACAACCTTCCGCCCCGAAGCCATCATTGTTTGGGTGGCAAGAAAAACCGGCAACACGTAATACGCAGACATATGCATCGAAGCAATCAAAGCCTTCAAGTAGTCAAAGCCATTCGTACCCATCTAGTCATTCTTATCCTTCAAGCAACACTGGACTCTCTGGAAATACTCCTGTGAAACAGCCACCTAGGTATCAAGAAAATATCCAAAAGAGCAGTGTATCTCAACAAACAGCTACGCGCCAAGCAACACAATCTCAAACTAATAATCAACCAAGTCATTCTTATCCATCTTCTAATGGACTATCAGGTAATTCAGGAGCGGCAAGTTACCCACAAGGGAGCGGTTTGTCAGGATCTGGCCCAGCACCTCGTGCTAACACAGGTGTTAATTATCCACAATCAAATGGAGCTCCTGCCACTGGCGTTGGATATCCACAAGGCGGCGGAATGCCTGGAGCTGGTGGGCCTCCACCGCCATATCCAGGCTATAAATCTGGTTCTTATCCATCCCACGGTGCAGGAAATTATGCACCGCCACAAGGTCCACCGCCGCCATATTCCAATGGAGGTTTCTCTAACTACGGCGGCTACAATCGCAACATGTATAGCCCCAGTTATGGTTCGCAGATGCCAGGATACTTCGGAAATTATGGCAAAGGATTTGGTGGTGTTAGTCGTGGTAGTAGTGCTCTTAAAGGCATAGGATTAGCTGGCGCTGGAATCGGAACTGTACTGACTGGTTTGGCATTGTGGAATTTGGCAAGATCAACGGGGCACCACCATCATACAGTTATTTACGATAATCGCGGTCAGCCTGTGGCTGTAGCTCCAGAAAACGGGTCTGACCCTGTTGTTGACCCTATATTAAAGGACTTGGTTAATTGTACTTTAACAGTGAGCACTGAGAATTCTACCGAAGTGTTAGCAATACCTTGTGCAATCGCAACTTCATTCACACCAGATACAGATGTGAAAGATGTAAACGTAGCAGACGATAAAGCAGATAACACTAAATGCACAGTTACTGTGGTTACAAAGGCAGGGCAAGAATTTATGACTACAATACCATGTTCTCTTCTATTAAAAACAGCAGCAGAAAATAACGTGACTGAACCTCCTATCTTTGAAAGTAATATCGAAAATATAAACACAACAATACCAGAAATACCAAATGGTATACTTCCTCAAAACCAGGTTGCAGCTTTAAAGTCATCTAGTGAAAATCAAAGTGATAGTGGTGACACGCTAAGATCCGATTGTAAACCATTAGAAAATGGTCAGGTGCCTGATCCTATTAATCCATGTATTGCAGTAAATCATAACTTGACAGTGATACCATTAGAGCCTACACAATCGACGAATATTTTGACAAGCTCACAATGAATGAGCATAATACTTGTATGTCATTATTCATTATCAAATTTAATTAATTCATAATTCGCTTAATATACATGTGTTACGTTTTATGTTCGTTTAGAATTACCTACCTAGTTTATATATACTTATACCTAGCTTATTTTGAATGAAAACGAAACAAAAGAAATTATACAAGTTGCAGAAAGGAATACGATAATATTTAAATGATAAAACGGTCAATATTTTATATTTCAAATGGTTAAAAGGAACTTTTTCTTTAAACCTGTTGAAACCAGAGAATTTATTTTTTCAAACAAACTAAATGACACAAAACAAGCTCTCTAAAAAGTGTTTCAATGTCCTGAAAGGTAAAAACGGCAAAGTTACAGTATGATGTGACCATAAGCAGCCAACAAAAACAATCACAACTCACACGAAATAGTCAGTTTACACTGATACCAGGGGGGCTACCGCCTAGCGATCACTCGCTATCGCAAAATATTAAAAATAAAAAGCTATTATTGTCCTGAAAGTAAACGACTAGGTGTTTTTGTTCGTTTTTTTTTTGTATAGGTACATGCTTTGGAAGTTATTAGATGTAGACACTTTAGAAATGTAAAATTGTCGCATCGCCTTCTCTACCTTGTATGAAAGAAAAATATAAAATATTTTTAAAGCTAAATAAATTAGTCTTTAATTGGAACATTGTTTTTACCCTGCTAAAGAATACCTGAACTACAAGAAAAAGAAAATTATAATCTGTTTTAATTTAGATGGACTAAAGTGACATTAGTAATGTTACACTTAACGGAAAATTAAAAAAATATTTTACAAAAAATAAAAACCGACTTCAAAAACACTGAAAAGTTAAAAATAATAGAAGAATAGGTACAGACAACATCACACTTCTATATTGAAGTCGGTGCCAAAGGAGGTCATGCCATGATCTCCTAGAAAGTCTTAAAATTTGTCACCGACTTCAATATAGAAGTGTGATGTTGTCTGTACCTATTCATATATTATTTTTAACTTTTGAAGTCGGTTATAATGTTGGTTAAAATTCTCTATCTCAAAAACTACTGAACCGATTTTGATGAAACTTGCAGTATTCCCTAAGTTGAACAATACCCAGTACAACAAAAAAGAATTACATAAATCGGACTTGTAGTTTCGGAGATATGCGAACACAAACATAAAACCATACATACATACATTTTTGAAATTTGGCACATTTGTTCAGACGCTGATATAGACTAACATATACAAAAACTGGGCAGTTCTGGAAATATTACATACATACGGGTCGAATTGATAACCTCCTTTTTTTGAAGTCGGTTAATAATACTAATAATTGAAAATTAATCGAATGAAGTACTAGGTAGTGACGCACACCTCGGATAGAAATATTTTTCATAAAGTTATTTTTCTGTAAATTCCGTAATTCAAAACAACAAAAACAACCCATCGCGTGATGAAACGGAATGGAATCATGCCCAGCACCAGCCCACTGCTGAACATTCTTGCCCAGCACCAGCCCATTTCTGGGAATCTTGCCCAGCATCAGCCCTCTGCTGGACAATCCTGCCCAGCATCTTCGCACAGCTGGGAATCATGCCTAGCATCAGCCCACTGCTGGACAATCTTGCCCAGCACCATCCCACAGCTGGGAATCATGCCCAGCATCAGCCCACTGCTAGGAACTCTTGCCCAGCATCAGTCCCATTGATGGACACAATCATTTAGCATCAGCCCGTAGCTAGACACTGTCGCCCAGCACCATATTATGACGTAAATAATAAAAGAAAAACAATACTCATCATCATCATCATCATCACAGCTCTCTATACGTCCCCACCGAGGGGCTCGAGCCTACCCTATGTTAGGGTGATTAGGCCTTAGTCAACCACGCTGGCCCAGTGCGGATTGGTCGACTTCACATACACCTTTTGAATTTCTTCACAGATGTATGCAGGTTGCCTCACGATGTTTTCCTTCACCGTAGGAGCGTCAGACAAATGTACATATGAAATTCGAAACGAAAAAACACAGTGGTACATGGCGGTCTCGAACCCGGACCTCCCGATTGGAAGACAAGTGCCGAGTCCAAAGCGCCACCGACGCTCCAAAAACAAAAAAACAATACTAAATCGTATTAAATATAAACAAATGAGGTACCTCGGGAGTCACATACAATTCCATCAAATATTTTTTTGTATGGGCCCAATCGTTCATCATCGGCTATGTTCGTTGAGTCAATCGTCAAGTATTCGATTATCAGTTTCAATCGAACAAACACTCTCAAATATATTCGATTGTCGATGAGTTACAAAATCGCACTACAAGTAACAGTTGCGAATTATATGTAGGTACTTTTAATAATATTCTAATAAAATATATTTATTTAATAATTTATTGTACACTAAACATATATGTAGAAATATTACTAAGTGAAGACGGTACAAAAGTTGAGCTTATTTCTCATAAAAATCTCTTCCAACTCACCCGCAATGGGAGAAGTGCATAGATATAAGATATCCGCGTACAATATAAAATAGCTAGAAATGAACTAAACTTCATATATACCTAAATATTATAATGTACAGATTATATATATATATATATACCGGGTGTAACTGAACACCCCAATAACATTTAAGGGGCATATAAGTTAGATACTAAATGGACCTTCGGTGCTTGTCTGAGAACTAGAACCCCAATACTTTCAGAGTTATTTGATTTTAAACTGAAAGCAAAAACTTTCAAGTGACAACCATAATCAGCTCTTAACACAAAAGAAATTTAAACACAAAATGACACGTGACAGACGTGAGCGTAGTATTCCTCGTACGCTTATGTAGGGCTTTCAGCACTTAATACCAAAAAATAATTTATTTCGTTTGTATGACGTGAGCGTAGTATTCCTCGTACGCTTACGTAGGGCTGTCGGCACTTAATACCAAAAAATAATTTATTTAGTTTGTATGGGAAAAAAAGTAGGTTTGTTAGCCCTAATATTTTTCCTACAGAATCTCTACTTCTGCGGGATACATACCCTTAAATGTTATTGGGGTGTTCAGTTACACCCTGTATATACGAGGGTGGGGTGAAAAGTTTCCGGCCTGACCAAGAGATGGTGCCACTAGGTCTACTTTTGGAGCTGCGTCCTACAGTACCATTCCTGCCGGGCTTGTATGTACAGTTTTAGCCCAATCGCTACGTTAGTTTGCGATTGAGAGTACATTGCGAGGGACGCTTTCGTTGTTTTCGTTAAAATGGAAAATTTGGAAAAACGTGCTGTCATCAAATACTTCTATTTGAAAGGCTTTACACCAAAACAAATAAAAGAAGAGATGGATTCAACACTGGGAGACTCCTCCCCATCATATTCAACTATTAAGCAGTGGATTTCTGAATTCAAAATGGGTCGTGTGAGCACCTCTGACGAGCCCCGCTCAGGACGGCCCGTTGAGGTTACAACTTCAGAAATTATTGAGAAAATCCATCGAATAGTGTTGGAAGACCGCAGGTTGAAAGTGCATGAGATAACTGAGACCTGCAGGATGTCAGCTGCACGTGTGCGAAATGTTTTGCACAACCATTTGAGCATGGAAAAGCTGTGTGCAAGGTGGGTGCCGCGTTTGCTAACGCTCGACCAAAAACTGATTCGAAAAAACATTTCTACCGACAATTTGGCGCTATATAAGCGCAATCCAAATGAATTTTTGCGTCGATTCATAACTGTTGATGAGACTTGGGTCCACCACTACACTTCTGAAAATAAGGAACAGTCAAAACGTTATGTGTGTTAGTGTGTCTATGAATAATCCATTGCACAGAATGTGTAGATCCTATAACCAAATTTGTACTGATTTTGATATTTTTACATCAAACAATTCCCAATTTAAAAATTCGATCCTCAATTACACTGGTAACGACCTGGATAAGTAATAATAATGTTTATGTGTATATGTGTGAATGCAAGTATTTATTTCTTTTAATTGTTTTAGTGTGTAATATTTAGTTTTACATGTTCATTATAAATGCTGTGTACAATTCTCATTGGAACTCAGGTTCAAACTGTTATATATTTACTGATTTTTACAAATGAATTAATCTGTTTTCTGTTATTGTACCTTTTTAAATAAAATAAAAAATAAAAATAAAACAGTGGGTTGGAAAAGGGGAACCAACTCCAAAGAAGGCAAAAACAATTTTATCGGCAAACAAGGTTATGGCTACTGTTTTTTGGGATGTGAGAGAAATTATATACATTGATTACCTTGAAAAGGGTAAGACTATCACTGGTCAATACTATGCAGTGTTGTTGCAACGTTTGAAGCACGAGGTGCAATTTAAACGACCTCATTTGGCGAAGAAAAAAATTTTGTTTCATCACGATAACGCACCAGCGCATTTGTCGATTGTTGCCATGTCCAAAATCCACGAATTGAAGTTTGAATTGATGCCACATCCTCCCTACTCTCCAGACTTAGCCCCCAGCGACTATTACCTGTTTCCTAACCTCAAAAAATGGTTTGGCGGTAAAAGATTTAAGAGCAACGATTTATTAGTTACTACAAGTTATTGAAGCTGTAAATCAGTATTTTGAGGAGCTTGACGAATCTACGCTTAAAACTGGTATAACTACATTAGATCACCGTTATGAGAAATGTATCAGTGTTGATGGAAATTATGTTGAAAAATAAAGCAAAAAAAAAATTAAAAACATCGTTTTTCTTGGTCAGGCCGGAAACTTTTCACCCCACCCTCGTATATATATATATATACACGGTTATTTTTTTATCACCCTGGAAAATTTCAGGGACGCTTCACGGCATGGTATTAGAATGATTTAAATATAAATAAAAAAAATAACCCCCCTCCTTAATTTTATATTATTTTTTTTAAAAATACAAAAAATGCTGCACTAGTTGAGAGCAACATTTTTGGAGATTTTTTTATTTTTTTTAATATTTTTTTTTAATTTTTTATTTCATTTTTATTATTTTTTATATAATATTGGATGTGTCCTGAAGCGTCCCTAAAATTTTCCAGGGTGATAAAAAAATAACCGTGTATATATATATTATATATACACCAAGAATAAAATAACTTCTTATGGATAAACGGATGTATAGTCGTGATAGATAGTGCTCCCTCAAACGGGATAAAATACTTATTAAGGGTCCGTTCAGAAACATTTTATTTCACCCGCGGAAAAAAGAATGAAACAGACGTAAGCTACACTTGACCGTACTTGGTCGGGAAATAAGAATGAGAGTCTGGCTTCCCGTGCGGGGGGAAACCCATCGTGCAACGAACAAGCTAGAACAAGGTTTCCGAACCACTGAGGCGCGCACCACTTGGGGGGCGTAGAGTGAACTAAGGGGGAGCGTAGCAAGCGGCTCCAGAATTAAACTGTATAAAGTATATTGCGGAAAATGATCTTCGCTGTGCACTGACTACTATGAAGCCAAGGATTCACTAATTGGTTAATAAAGTGCAGTCACAGTGCTCTCATTAATTGTATGTTTTACTTTTCTTTGTTGATTACTTACTTTTGAATAAAACTAAACACGCAAATACAATTTTCATCATTTGTTTATTTTTTTTATTTTGACTCCCCATTTCGGCCTTTAGGGGGGCGTAGTATGTTCGCATAATGTTGGGTGAGGCGCATAGGGTAAAAGGTTGGGAATCCCTGAGGTAGAAGGTATTAAATGATATTGTATTGTATGACTTATATCAATAGGCCTAAAATGTAATAATTATACATAAAGTGATATAGAATTGTATGTTCTAGGACTTATATAAGCTTATAATGTATTATGACTTACCTTGTATAACATCAACTGTTATAAGGTCAAATAAATACAAATACAAAAAATACCTACGTGCAGCTGATTGGCTTAGATCCCGGTGTTTCAAAGGTCTTAATCTGATTCATCTGTGTTTGGTTCAGGTGGCATCCTGATTACAATTATTTTATAAAAAATATTTTATTGTTTTACAACTTGAAACTGAATATCGTGTGAAGCTCTTTTCAGTTATAATTTCGTGTAGAAAAATGAATATACTGAAGTCTGTATGTATGATGAGTTATGTATGATTGTAGGCAAAATCCTGATTTATCTGTGCCTGATTCATATGGTCAAAACACCATATAATCATAAAAAATCTGTAGTTCCGGGATTGGGCAGCCCGCATTCCATCCGTTGCCCACCATCTTCTTTAAATCGTTCGACCCATCGTGTCGCAGGGCGTCTAACTACGTTTGCCTAGTCTTGGTCTCCACTCTAACACATGTCTACTCCATCTAGCATCAGTCGCTGTACTGACCGTTAAATTTAATGCCGCGTCCTTTTCAATCAAGCGTCTTAAAGACATCCTCCAACGCGTTAGTAAATGGTTTGGGTTAGAAAGAAGAAAAAGAAGTTATATGTCCCTGTCTTACCCTCCACGCAGTAGGACTATTGGTTTCGATCTATCTTCTTGCACTTGGACGGTCATCGTTGTGGCCCCGTACAAACACCTCGACGTATCGGCAGCCAGTGAGACATTATCGGTTCGATATAACCCTTAAGAACAGCTTATACACATGGCTCAGGAGGGAAGTTGGGCGGTCGTTTTTCAGTAGCATGATGTCGCTCTTCTTGAAGAACAATACCACCAAGCTCCTGCTCTATGCCTCCGGTATGATACCAGTGTGGATGACGGAATAGAAGAGCTTTATAAGTTCTATCAAGACACATTAGTAGTCAATGAACCAGTGTGCTGTGCCTATTGCAAGAGCTCTGGGCATCAGACGCTCAGCTGTGGAAAGTGCTTGCACCAGTGCATACAGGATCGTAGAGATATAGCTCGACAAAAAAGGTGGTGTTATTTCTGCTTGGGACCGCACTAGCAGCGGGAATGTTGTCAGCCGCGCCCATGTGAGCACTGTCGTGGTACTCTTCGTTAGGACATAGGTATAATTTAGACCCAAATAGGGGCAACAACGAGCTCAGTACATGTCGCGCACGGGCGGGAGGTCTGATCGGAATCGGCTTCATACCAGTCCAACGGACTCTGTGGAGGAAAGACGCTCCCCAGGTCTCGACGAGCCCCGTACGGGTGGGGATTCTCGGGAACCCCCCAAGGAAGTAAGAAAACGAAACGAGCTTCACGAAAACTCGGTGTCTTGAACAAGGTGCGGCGATTCTTTACAGCTGATCAACTGTGCTTGCTATACAAAACGCAAGTACGGTCCTGTGTAGAATATTGTTCGCACCTCTGAGATGGTTCCGCCAAGTACTTACTCGATGCTTTGGATAGGTTGCAGCGGCGCGCAACACGCATCATTGGCGTTGAGAGGTGACCAACAACCTTGAACCTCTGCAGCTGCGTCGCGATATAGCGTCACTTAGCGCATTCTATCGTCTATACCACGTGCTCTGAAGTGCTCTGAAGAGCTTTTTTCACTAATCCCACCTTCTCCTTTCCATTTAAGAACGACACGTGCTGGCCTGCGTTGTCACCGTCTAACTGTGACTACCATTCAAACGCCAAGAAATTCGGTAACTCATTTCTATGTCGCACGATTAAGAAATGGAACTCTCTGCCAGCGCATTTGTTTTCTCCTACTGCTGTTGATATACAGGCGGAAACCCCCCACCGAGGGACCGAGCGTTCGCATTTAGGGCGTCGACCCTCCCAGTTTGGCAGCAGGACGTATTATGCAACACCTGTCACGGGTGTAACAGGCCGATCACGCAATTGACCTAAGTGGAACCCCTTGGACCGATACGAGCGACCTCTTCCTTCAGGAGAGGCAATATGTTTTCCCCCGTATTAGCAATTAACATCCCCCAATCACCTACAACTGCTGTACAGAAGATTGTCTTGTTACCAACAGCTTCTGTGATTGTTGGGGGAACAGAAGGTAACGCTTTAAATGTGAGAGCGCTCTTAGACTCCGTTGCACAAGGTTGTGTTTTATCGTCTTGGTTAGTTGAGCTTTTGGGCCTCCCGATAAAACCTCACCGTGAAGGTATTCGGGGTATTGGTGATCTAAACGTGTCTAAATTGTTGGGGGAGGTCACCTTTACTTTCACCCCTGCCCCCCTAGACAAGATGTCTTTCGATAAATCGCTAACGCAATCGCTAAATGGACAATGTATGAGATTTGACAATTGCGCTCGAAAGCTAAGCGAGGGCTTATGTCAAATCGCATACATTTTCCTTCTAGCAATTGCGTTAGCGATTATCGAAATGTGTCTTGCCTGGGCTGCATCGACACCCAACCCAAGTATTACCACTTTGGCGATTGTCTTGGACACTGCCGTTGGTAGGCAGCCCACAATAAAATTAGACCCCGAATTTGTGATTAATCGGTACAGCTCCCTAAATGAGCTGTTGGGTGTGACCGCTTGGATTCGGCGTTTTGTACATAACTGTAGGAACCCATTCGAAAAGCATGTGTCATTGCTCGCCTTGAATTAATCAGGGGCCCCTGTTTTGTACGCCACGGTGTCTACGGAGTGAAAAAGAAGCTGGACTGTGAGTACGTAGATCTTAATTAACAAGTTAGGTATTGTTAGGCAACTTTCACGTGTCTACTAACACAGCCGCGATACGCGGTCGTATGTACTCCCCGTGGTGGTGGCTAGTAGGTTTAAGCAAAAGGTTTCTGCTTAACACCATATTGTGCAATGCTTCCCATATCTTTTTCCACCTCTTCCGTGCTTGTGTAGACTTATTAAAACCCAGAGAGTTATCGTCGGGTGGGAGGGGGCAGCCCAATTATTTAGCTTTCGCACTTCGACCCACTATGGATCTTTTGTGCTTCACCAACTTAGACCATTTAGTACTGGTCTAAGTTCACCAAGCTTTAGGTCGTAAAGCCATCGCCACCTACGGTCCAGTCTATCGTAGTCGCGGAGATCGCGAACTCAGTGTATTAGTACCAACCGTTAGTATTAAAATACTGTCATTTTTAAATATCTTGATTGTTATCGATATGACGTTAGTACTCGATAAGTAATTTTGTGTCTATGGTTTTGACAGTTGGTGAGGCGGAGAGAAAGTGTGGATAGTCAGAAATCGAAGCTGGTTCTGGCGGTGTGCTTGCGAAGCACTGCGAATACGGAGCGAAAAACGGGGTGAGAATAGTTTTACCGCAAGCAAGAGCCAAGATTCGTTCATGGTTAGCCTGCTGCTGTTATGTTGGCTGCCCAGGTCCCAGGTGAGTAGATTAACATGTGTTAATTACTCTGTTGAGCAGCAACCGTTAGATATGATAATCAGTTTTCCGTGACAGTGTGGATAGCTTTGCTGGGCTCTTGGTGTTTGGGCACGAAGCCTTAATGAAAGCTTATGCTGGTCCTGGTTCCACACACACCCCTACAGTCCACCCAGACTGTAGGGGTGTGTGTGGAAGTCCATATAGGGACAGTGGTCCCTTTGCGGTCGTTCTCTGTGGGGACAAGTGAGATCTCGGCGTCTGCGCCACTAGTGTCTCCCGAGAGAACCGTATTAGTCGTCAGTGATGCAATAGTAGATTATGTACCAAGGGATTAAAGCAGTGTCTAACGTCACGGGCGCCATATTGAACCCCGAGCGTAACGAGGGACTCAGAGTTAACTCCTGAGCGTAGCGAGGGAGTTATGTAGAGTCCTAAGTGAAGCGAGGGGTTCAAGTCGCCTAAGACGAAGACACTGCTTTATTCCAGAGGTGCATACCACAGAACACAGAAAGAGGTTAGAAGGGCTATGTGGGCGGGGCACGCGTAGCCACAACTATGACTAAATGCTCATACTTGTGGCCCCGCAACGCGAACGCGTTGTTTAATCACTGACGGACAACTACAGTGAGTGTATAGCGAAGCGCGGCGCTATAAATATAAAAAAATGCCTTCTTGTGCTATAATTACTTGTAAAACAAGAAGTCAGGTGTCAAGTGTAGCTAAAGAAGGAATTTCTTTTATCGGTAAGTAGTAAATTAATCATAATGACCATATTCCATAGATCATAATGTCAAAATCCACCAAAACTGATCATAACGATAAGTTACATAATATTTTTCTAAAAAATATACATTACCGGCAATGTACGCCCGCGATTTTTTCCATATTACTTAGAGCGCGTAATGTAGTACACTGCTTTCGGTAGTGACGCATTTGGCTTAATGAGCATTAACGCAGTACAAGGGATAGTGCCGTGCTAATCAAAAAACGCACGCATTACATTTTATCGATAAATGTATATTTTAAAATATTTGTATAAAGTAAAAATAACATATTATTTGTCACTTAAAATGCCATAATAATAATTATTACTTATCGATAATACAGAATGTTTGGCGAAGCTAACACCTACCCTTTCTAACATCCTATTCATATAAGTACGGCGATGTAATCAAAGATTAAAATTGTAAAATTAATTTCAATTTTCACGATACAATTAGTTCGATTAGTAAAAAAAATATGGGCGAATTCCTAACTAATTTTACAACTTAGAATTTTTAATATCACCATAATAATATATATATATATATATATATATATATATATATATATAATATTTATATGACTATTTTAGCATAGGTAGGTGGCCATGCAAGACATGAAGATTTGAGTACTTTAAAAAACACAAATTTACAGGTAAATATTTACTTTACAAATATTTACTTCTCCATCCAACTAAAATATCCTAACAACTAAACTACCGCACGTCCGTTTGTCAGATTATCCATTCTAGTTTATGCTTTCAGACCGGTGCATTATAGTATTATAGTTTTTCTTTTATTTTACGTCTAACCTACAACATTTTTGAGCTAAAAAGCTTTAATTTTGTTACATAGAAACAAAATATTACTTGAATATTATTAATTATAAACGTATAATGAAAGTAATAATTATTTTTTGGTTTTCCAAATATTTCAAATGGTTAAATTGCTGACAATATTTAATATCGATAGCTATTAATCGATGTCAATCACTAAAATAATGTTATTTGTACACGTGGCTCTGGACGTCAGTGAATTTCTGTGAATGAGGAGCCCAGTAAGCGTTGTGATTGGTTCAGCCCGATTTCGCGCGACTTTGCATGGGCGGTGCAAGGAAAAGAAGTGGGAGCAATGGGAGCAAAACTGGCGACAGCCGTTCCCGTACAAACGGTGCATGATTGCCTTTCTAACCTCTTTCTGTGTTCTGTGGTGAATACTCTACTTTTCATACCATCTGCGAGACAATAAAAACTCAGGGCTCTATAAACAATTACTTATATGGTAATTTTCATCATAAACACTGTCACATTATCATTATCACTATAACTATGGTTAAAATTATCACATTATGATGAAAACCATTAAATACAAAAAAAAAGATTTGTTATTCTCGTCACGCAATAATTTTATCTTAAGCATCTACCTACTTAATTCTTGAAATATTATAAAAACTTAAAACATATTAATTATAATATAATAAGACTAAGTATGAACTTAGTCTATCAATCGATTTACAATACGATACGATCAGCTGCTGGACCCTGTCAATGACCTTTAGTAGCACGCAGGACGAATGTTAATTTGTTAAAAATAAAATGTTATCAAATTTTCTTTTATTTGTCAACTTCGTGATATATTTACTTTTATAACACCAAATAATTATTATTTACAACTGTCGAAATAACTCTGAAATAGTCGACAGCCTATTGACCCCAAATAAAAAATAAAAAAGCTGAAACACCTTGGACATTTACTTACGTTTTTTAACTTTATCAATAATACGAGTACACTGAATAGACTTCTAAAAAGACTGTATTGATGCCACAAAACACATTTCACTAAGCACTTAATTAACGTAAGCAACAAGACATTCCAATTTTGAAATAGGTACATAATGGCGTTGGCGGCAAAATTTTAGCGATGAAAACAATATACAACGGAATACAGTTGGTGCACATTATGGAACAAACATTGTTTATTTTTAAATACGCCGCGTATTTTTTTTTCAAATGAAAGATTTTAGTTCGTTAGTGTTCTTGCTTTAATCTGCTTTTTATTCGTTTGTATCGATAATTTATGGTGGCCATCAAAAGATGGCGCTTTTAGCATAAAAAGTATTTTATCAATAAAAAATAAAGTGAAGTGTTATTGTTTTTTTTAGTTTGCAATATTATGTAAGTAAATATTTTATAATTATGGTAAAGAAATTATGTAGTTACATTTTATAAAAACATTATTTACACAGGCTAAGGGTAGAATGTCTATTTGTCTCTAGTGGATGCACGCACGCCACTGCTGTATGGGCGTAGAACCTTTGCCTTCCTAAGCTAGCATCTATGCTAAATTTTCATACGAATTTTATATTCCAAATTTAAAACACTTTACTCCCTTGGGAGTTTCATACAACATTATATCCCTGGGGAAATAATGCCTTGCTTTACGTGGAAATTAAGGGGGTTATAATTGACCATTGTCGAGCAGGTGGTATGAAAAAATAATTCTAAACGTTTAAAACCAGATTTGGCGGTTTAATAGGTATTGGTTTAAAAGGTTATTCTATTAGAATTCACTGAGACTTCCCACAGACAACTCCTATTTCTTTATTTAAGATATATCCAGTTAAAAAAAAAGAAAAACTATAAGTTGCTTTTTAACACCCTTGCTCGTAAAGCTGATGTAATTCCACCGGTTTTAAATATGTAAAGCGGGTCATAAAAAACGCGTTTGTTACCAAAGCAAATAGTTAAGTTATAGTCCATACAAATTCCATAACAGTATTATTTGTCATTTCAAATATGGAACTGATCGCCGCCGCACGACTCCAGCTAGTGAGTAGGCAGGCAGTCAGTAGGCAGCGCTAGCGCGCTGTTAAAATGGCGGGAAAGCAACAGTCTGCATTCACAGATTGAGTTTATTTAAAATGTTTTTTTTTTCTGTTTCCTCCATGGAATTATTACTCAAACAGGAATGAGCTCTTCTAAATATTGTTGTTCAAATTTGGACTTTATTTCTGTGTATAAAGACTAAACACTTGAAAGTGCAAAAGCGTGCCGAGAGAGATAGCACTAACTGTACCTTTTATCCCTTTCCCACAGTGTTGCTACTGTTGTATATTTTATAATTTAGTAGTTATGAAACAACTATTGGTAGATGAAGATTTTTTATTATTGTTGATTTTAATTACTTTTAACGCCTTGTTTTTTTTTTGTAACAATTATAACATGAAATAAATTAAATTATCGTGTTAGCCTACTATTAATAATTATAACACTATGATTTTACGTCCAGGAAATATTCTAGTGGTAGTATTCAAAAATGTTATATTGCAACAACGATTCTATGTCAATGTCAGTAATTTTCGTTGTCAATGTAGTAGGGTGACCACACGGTATGTACCTAACATAAATATTATCGCAATTATTAACATTTTTTAATAAAAGTAATTTATATTAGTTATTTATTGCTTAGCTTACACGATGCGATGTTAAGTTATTAGAAAAAAGAATTCTGTTCAAGATATTGGCGAAACCACAAAAGTTTTCAATATTGATGAAACAATTCGACTTACACTGATGTGTTTTTAATTCTTTTCTTCTTAAAATATTACTCATTCTTTTACTAGGTATGTATTTAAATATCACAGAGAGATTTTAGTGTTAACTCATTTTTGACAAGTTGACATATTTGATTATCTGTTATGTGGCGGTGGGTTCAACATAATATACCGATTGGAAAGACCCATCTATTGAAAGACAATCATTGACATTCATTATTATTTAAATAATTATAATATTAATAAAACCTATCTTGTATTGAAAAGCAGATATAAAATTCTTTTGCGCAACCCATTTTGAAATAATGGAATAGAATATAATATTTCTTTGTTGTACAACACCAACCAGCTTAAAGTCAACGTATAAATAATACACTTAACACTAATTGCACAAAGGGCGACCTTGTCGCTAAAAGCGATCTCTTCCTTAACAATCGTGATTATTAAGCATATTATGATTTTCAAAAGCATCTTTCAGGTTGAATGTTATTGTCTTTAAGAAAAAATCCCTATTTTGTAGAATTTGTGGTCACAAATTTACGAAAGAGACAAACGGTACAGTTATTTATCTCTCGCTCGGCACACTTTTTTAAGCAAGAGCTCATTCCTGTTTGAGTAATAATCCCATGGTTTCCTCGCAAATGTGTTAAAAACGTCGTACGATATACGTGCGTATTGGTTATAACATCTTAAGTTATAACCATCTTAACGCACTAATATCGTAATGTACTATTAAGTTATTGCGACCGGTTTCGATACATCATCGTCAGGCATGACGATGATGTATCGAAAATTCGAAACCGATACCATGGAGTTCCATCAAGAAATTACAACACAAAGCTTTAACTATTAAAAGTTGTTTCATAACCGCCTTTTATTACATGTATACTTTACATAAATTAACTAACACCATTAATAACATTATTTATACTTCTTTAGATCTGTTTTGGTAGTTTTTGGTATCAATTTAAATTGTTTTAATCAACTAAACTTATAATCAATTCAATTTTAAGGAATAAGCTTTTCTAGATCTTATGGTAATAAAAGAGGATCACATTCATCCATAAATTCCGTATTGTTATCTGATTCTTCAGTTTCATAATCTTCGGAGATCTAAAAAAATAAACATAAAAGCTAGATGCCCCGTCGGAAATAGTAATAATTATGGGAATTACAAAAGATTAAGTTCATTTAAAATAGATAAGCCTCAAAGGGCAATTTTTGAAACAAAATCACTTTAGATACAGGTGCAGTGCAGCGGAATGGCAATGCTAACATGTTTTATTAGAAAATTGGCGCTGCGGACCAGGCTTGAGGTGAAATAATTTTCAAAGCTATTTATTACGACAAAATATATTCTAAATGTGCAATGGCTGAGACCAAAAAAACAAAAATGAAAATGTATAGTATTAATATAAATACAATATCAAGTTAGTTTTCAGTGTGTCTAATCCTAAAAATGTAGTAAAGTGTGATATGTGATTTAATTTTATTTAATACTAGCTGTGCCCGCGAACTACGTTTCGCCATCGAAATGCTTAACACAGTGTTTAATTTTTCCTCCATTTTATTCCATAACCTCCCGCACACGCACCCCCGCCTTGGTGACGCTCACTTCGCAACGGGCCGTGCAGCAGAAATCGTAATATTTTAATTTCACCATAACCTCAAAACCAAACGACCAATTTTAATCATTCAAAGACTAAATATTATCTACATAAACTGTACTTAGTTATGAAATAATTTATTTTGATAAGGATTAATAGCATGACAAAAATAAATGCGTTTAAATGTAGTCCAAAAAAAATTCAAGATTTTTAAATAAAAAATGGTTGTTGTGCCTCACTCGACATAGATAGGTATAGTGTGTCGCGAACTTTTTTGTAGATAAATATCTACAAAAAATATAAGAGAAATTTATAAGATCTACAATTAATTAGAACATTTTATGGTTCTATCTTTTATAGTTTAGGCAGCGTACGCAAAATAAGTTACTTTTCTGGTTGATTTTTTACACCTTGTGTCCGAAAAACCCAAATATCTTACGGAACCCTATTTTTTTTCAAAATAAAATTTAGCCTATGTTACTCTTTTTAAAAACGGTCCAGTAGTTATTGAGCCTATTCATTACAATCAAACAAACAAACAAAGTTTTCCTCTTTATAATATTAGTGTAGAAAAATGGTAAATGATTTCAATTAACCTCTTTATCTTGATTTTTAAAGTATTATTTTATTAATGTACTGACCACGTGGTCGTGGTTTAAAACGGGTTTAAAACCGCGGATTCTGGTTTAAAACGGTTTATTTACAACTATCGTGCCCAGTGGGGAGAAGGCTGAAGCTCGGCTCCAGCGCCATTCGTGGCTCCCTAGAGTCTGAGGTACTTACACAAGAGCAAGTGGGCAAGGTGATCGGTTAAGGTGAGCCATGTTGGGCTTGCACCTTTGCTTACATTGAGTATTAATAGAAGGTTAACCTGGGGTGCCTACACATTCATAGTATGAGTTTGTATTGAGTGAAGTCATATCTAACGGTGATGTTTATATGGTTAACTTATGTCTAGACGTTATTTTCTACGGTTACACGTACCCTTAATTTTTATATTTTAATATAAAACGTCACGACATAATTTGTTGGAGGTGCTGGGATCGCTATTTCTTGGATGGGCTTCAGTGTTGTTTACAAGACATTGTGTTGATTGGAAGGTGTAGTCTTCCATGAATGTGTTAATGTGTAAGTCCTGTGTCCTTTTGAAAGTTAACCCGAAAGGCTGGTCTCCACGAATGGGGTTGGCATATTATGGCCTTCCGTCCTTAACCTGAGACCAGAGCGACTGGATTGACGTATGCGCTCCAGTTGGGGAAGCCCATCGAGCTAGATTCTAAATTTTAATAAACCATTTGCTCGGTGAGTTGAGATGTTGTTGTGACGGCACTATGGTTTTCCCGGGGGATAGCGGCCCACAACTAGGTAATATTATATTATGCATGCAATAAAAGGCATTTTATTATAACATGCGGTTTTGTTAAAACGTACTACTTTATTTGATTTTATTTTTGTGGTCTTATTTTATAGCGTGCGAATTTATTATACTTAACTTGTTTTTTATTATAACTTCTTATTTTATTTCACACTGTAACATGCAACTATTACGTTTGAAAATTAATAATTTACATAATTCTTTTTAATGTGATATTTTAGCGATATGTCACCGACTTTTGCCAGCGAGTCATCGTACAAAATATTCATGCTGTATTCAAATAAATAATGATATAATAATAATGTTTATTGGCAAAGACATTATAAGAGATAGACCGACAATACGCGCGGCCTCTAAGAAACCCCCTTCAACCACAACAGCGGTCAGGCGGCCGCTACTCATACTGTATTCGTACTGCATTCGACTGTCGAGCGCGCGTCAAGTTATAAAAATACTTAAACATGCCCAAATAACTTCGTTTTGTAGTGTAAAAAACGAACAGTAATAAAAACTAAATCACATTGTAACATTATTTATTACCGATGAGTCTTAATTATGCTAATTTATTTAGCTATTATCATATCAAAATTGGTTGAAGGGGACTTCATACATTTCGTTTGCATTGTTGGTCTACTCTTATAATGTCTTTGTTTATTGGTATCTAATACAGGCTCTGCAGTCCTTAATTAGGACATTTTTATTAATCTATACTAATATTATATAGCTGAAGAGTTTGTTTGTTTGTTTGCTTGAACGCGCTAATCTCAAGAACTACTGGTCCGATTTGAAAAATTCTTTCAGTGTTAGATAGCCCATTTATCGAGGAAGGCTATAGGCTATATATGATTACGCTAAGACTAATAGGAGCGGAGCACCAATGAAGAATGTTTCATAATCGGGGATTTTTTTTTCCTATTGAGAGCTTCCGCTGCGTAAACGGTTAGAGTTTCGCAAAAATCATGTATGTCAGAATTATTCCCCTTTAAAAGTTCTAAAAAAAAGTCCGCGACAGCATATGCCTCTCTTTTAAGGTTAGCTCACTATAACCTTTTTTATGCTAACCAAATTTGTTCTAAAATAATGCATTATTTGCGAAGGTGTTTTTATAAACATGATACTAATCCTTATCCAAATAAATACGTTATTCATCACAAGTATTTAATTTAAAATAAAATTGCCCTTTACATCATTCGATTTAAATGAATATCTTAGGAGATATCGCAGTTTTAAAATAACATCACAGCAAAATAATGATCGAGTACTGCGCGCACAATGTGCAAAGCCGGCGGGCAGTCATGAGGGGGAAGGGCGGTGGCCCCAGTTAGGTATCTACTTCTGCCGGAAGAAAACAAAACTAAAAATATAGTGTACGCAGACGTACTTTAAAATAACATTAGTTTAGTTTTTTTGAGAATAACCTACAATCTACATTATATAAGATTATAAGACCCAGTACTTACTCACCTATACATATAAACAAAGTCGTCGGTTAAAGTTAGCGTTAGCCCAAAGTAACTATTCCACGCGGACGAAGTCGTCGCGGGCGGAAGCTAGTTATACATATACAGGAAGTATTTAAGACGCAGTTGAACGATAACGTTTGTACTAGTTCTATAATTAAAACTGTATGACAAACGCTAACGTTTTCCATCGGACTTTATGATCATAAAATATAATGCCAAATACCGTTTAACATTTTTTTAGCAGCAATAGAGGAAAAAATATATATTAGGAAATAAAATTAATAAAAAAAATCAATTTTCTTATAGAGTACCTACGTGATGTATGTATGTGTGTGTGTGTGCGCGTATTCTGTGTGTGCATGTATATGTGTGTGTGTGTGTCTGTGTCTTTGTGTATGTGTGTGTCAATTTATCAAAGTACCCTGTGCTATGAATTTCATGCCATGGGAATAATAATGTTAAAGATCACAACAACAGGTAGAAATTGAAGTACTGGCGCAATTGCTTCTTATAAAAATGTTTTTTTTTAATTCCTCCGTTTCATCGTACGTAAGCCCTTGTAGCCATTTTATCAATTCAAATCTACATTTTTTTAAAGGTATTGTATAGATTTTAATAGCTTTTTGATTTTATTGTACAAGTAAGTAACTTCGGACAAAGTACTGCCTACCCGCATGAGATGTTCTATAGGCAATAGACCTACACACACGGTATTTTGGAGCGTCGGTGGCGCTGTGGACTCGGCACTTGCCTTCCAATCCCCGATTGGGTCCCAGCGGTCGGGGTTCGAGACCCGCCATGTATCAATGTGTTTTTCGTTTCGAATTTTATATGTACATTTGTCTGACGCTCCTACGGTGAAGGAAAACATCGTGATGCAACCTGCATACATCTGCGAAGAAATTCAATGGTGTATGTGAAGTCGACCAATCCGCACTGGGCCAGAGTGGTTGACTAAGGCCTAATCACCCTAACATAGGGTAGGCTCGAACCCCTCGGTGGGGACGTAATGAGCTGTGATGATGATGATGACACGGTATTTCAAGCGTTTGTTAGTATTGAAAATATTGTCTTCCAGCGGGAGTTTGGTGTGTCTGCGTAATATCATTTGGAGAACATAAAGCTGTCTGACAGTTAGCACTTCACATTCTTAATATAGTTTGTTGGTAGGAAATCTAAAAGGCTTTTTTGTCATCACCTTCAGGACAGCTCTTTGTGCTCTTTCAAGCTTTAAAAAGTGAGAAGCGCAAGCACCACCCCAAGCTGGAATTCAGTAGGATAAAATTGATTGCGCTAAAGCAAAATATACCATTTTGAGTGTATTTAGGTCGGCTGAATTACGCAATTTCTTAAAAATTGGGGTGATTGGACACGTAAAGTCAAGGTATTTAGTTGAGTAATCCAGCTAAAAGTACTATCTAAATGAACTCCCAGATATTAATGTTATCAGTACGAGATAGTGGTGAGCAGTTGCAGTTTTGATTTATGGTGTGGCAATGATGAATCTTAACACAAAAAGTATCCATTTTAGGCGCTTTTTATTTGTTCGTTTGTGTTGTCGCGAAACGGGCCGCCCCTGTTGGCGCGCTCACAGTGCTGATGGTCACTATATTCGCGAAACGGAACGCGGCGTCTGTGGCTTATGTCAATGTCACTTGCCATTTGTGATGTTTCATGTTTTGTTTTGTCCTTTTTCAGGTTCTTTTAAATCTATTCTATCCATGGATTTATTATAGTTACAATTCAACGATTCTAACCCAAAACAATAAGACTAAGTACTTTGGCCATTTTTCAAAAGTAAACTCAGCCCGTCAGACGTATTTTATCCAAAACTTGAGTTTGGTAGTAATAGATGTGTGGTTGCCATTCAACAAGTGGTCTTTGAAATGGATCTTGATGGTCTTTGACTTTTGAGTACTTAAATGTTTGTTTTTATTGGGGACGGGGAGTTCCGAACCGATTTTTAAAACGAAAGTAACATTTTCTGTTATATTCTTATTAATGAAAACTGCCTTATTCATGGCATCTCATCTCATATGCTGAAGTTTTGTAAGGTAGCTAAACGCTCTATTTCATGGTTTAGTGAATAACCTTAAAGAGCTAATATGTACCGTATAAGCATCTCAATTAACAAACTATATTTTAACTTCTAACCACGGCCTATCGACAATCTGCTTATCTTTTAATCTCTCGCCAAAAATAAATCGCCTGCAATGTCTGATCCGACCATACAAACATTTTGTTGCCGTCATACTGGCAATAAGGAAGATATGGCTGTTAGACTTATGAATGAGTTCAATACAGATTCATATAATATTGTGTGTCTTATATCATCAACTATTGGTATTTTAGGTTCTATATATCAGGTACTTAATTAGTATTAGTAATAATATATTTCTTAAATTCTGTTTGTTGAATGTAAAGTCTAATGATTTCCATCTCATCACAGATATTCCCCTGTCTCATTCTTAACAAAACAATTAAGTGGCAAATTCTACCATCTTCACGGGGTCGAAATATAATTATCTGGTTAGCCACAGCTGATCTGCTTGCGTCATTTGGTAAAATATACATTTTTGTGGCACAAAATATGAATGTTTTTAGTTTTAGGCTCAAATTGCTATACTATGTTTAATTGTAGGTGTATTGGTGCGTTCATCTTTGTGGCTGAAATACAAAAACATAATGCCCACACCAGAAGATAATGTCAGTGTTTTATTTTGCATAGTTACTTCAGTAAGTATTGTAAAGAAATGTTTTTAGAAGTTTTTGTGTGATGTATAATGCACTCAATTGTTAAAATAGTGCTCAACTTTTTAGTGGCTTTAGTTATCATCAATTTATATCTACCACCTAGTGAGTTGTGTTTTCTTTTATATATACATCTAGGCCTGGACACAGTACTTTTACACAGCAACATGGTTTTGGACTTTGTTCTATGCAATCGACACATGGCGTGCAATAAAGGGCCGTGATTCCAATCCTGTTTTATATCATTCTCTAGCTTGGGGATTACCTGCTGTATCCACAAGTACAGGGCTATCTATTCTTTATGTTCCTAATGCTACGTAAGTATAATGAAACAGTAAATTTAATTATATCTAGTTGAATATTTCATATGAAACTGAAACATGGTGATGAATGTTATTTATACAATTTGTCTTTTACAGATGTCACAATTTATCTTCAGTCACTAGTGCACTATATAAAATATTGCCAAATTATTTTGCTACTTATTTTCCAATTGCAACAGTGATGATAGTCAATCCAATTATATATATTTTAGCTGGAAAAGAGGTTGAAATGGCAATCGCAATACCACTAGCTCAGGTATACATATTTAATATATTTGTTTCAAAATAAACTGATCAGTAGATTTTAAGTGGATTCATATACTATCAACTTTGCTATTTTTGGAAATAAATAATGCATTCTTATTTGTATATATTTCAGTTAACTAGCAAGGAACGCAGAGTTGTTGATATTTTAAGACTGAAATTTCTTTTGATTAATGTGGTATTTTACATATGTTGGCTACCCAATTTAATAAATGGTATACTGCTGTGGACTATGTGGTTTAACATGCCAGTAAAAGTTATTATTGGTATATGGTATATAATGGTGAGTATTTCACTGGATAATTATATAACTGCAAGTACATATGCAACAGTGTTAGTATTGTTGCTATGTAAAAAAACTGCCATAAAGATACTTCCAGTTTTCCATTTGAGCATCACTATTTTTTCACACTATCATCAAATGTTAACCATGTTTTGCGTTTCTTTTAAGAAAAGTTAACATTTTTAACCGCACCATTTTTCACAAAGAGAACCTAACCCAATAATCATGATATTTTTTAAATGGAATGCACTACATAAACATATGTTAGCTCTGCTAGTATCAAATCTGATGTAACGAAATTATGTTGAAACATTGCAAAAAATTAAGTATGAATGGGATCAGATAAATGGTGTCTTCCATATCAAGGCTCATAACCGCTTTGTATATGCTACTATTTTGTACCGGTATTAAATGCTATGTGAAATATATTATTTAAAAATTGTTACAGGCTTTCATAAATCCAATGCAAGCTTTACTTAATGCTCTTGTCTATCGAAAGTGGAATTTACAACATCGGAGTACTAGTTTCTCAAGGCAATCTAATATCGAGTTTAATTTTTTTAATGAACAGTCTCCACTACTTGGTTCAGAACCCCCTCGATTATCACTGTCATCTATCCCACGTAGTATTAATTACAATACCATATAATTGAATAATGGTATCTTTTTTTATATGAATATATACATGTTATACCTAGTTTTAAATGTATAGTTAATTTGTCATTTTTATAATTTATACAAAAATAATTGATAGTTGTTTTATTATGCAACCTGAATTAATCTGATCATTCAATGAGCTTAATAATTATCACAGAACACATAAGATACTACATTTATTAAAGCTGTGAAGTAAACAAAAAATTTAAGTTAAATTATAATGATTTAGTTTATTAAAATTTCTTAATACTGAAGTTTTACATCTTTATTAACTAAATTTAATATTTATAAAAATCAGATCTTATACATATTTTTAAACCTATAAACCTCCAATCACTAATATAAAACTCTATATACATAGTCACTGCACTATCAATAATTGTATGTGCTTAGGTGTTTTTCATCTACCTTGATGCAAATTCCTTACGTGAATTATTGAAAATCACAAAACTGTCCACAATAGTATGTACTTGGCTATTATTTTATTTTATACATCAATGTAAATTTAACCTCACCAAACATGATTATTGAATGCAATGAAATTTTTGAATATTATTATCCAATGCCCATTGTTTATCTAGTTTTTTATTAGTGTTTGATGCATATCACATTTTATTCTTCTTGCTCTCTTTCTGGAGGTGACATAGTTAAATCTGTTACATCTTTTACAATCATGTGGGCAATTTGCCATGCCATTTCTTCTTCTACTTTTGAAGTAGATATTGGCACAAATTTGCTTACCATTTTCTTTAAAACTGATTTACCTTTTTTGTCTGGATCTGGTTCAAATTTGGACTCAAATCTACCTAAACTATTAACTCTACCTAATGTCAAGCCATCAGTTCTCTTCCGCTGCCATAAGGCATCTGCATTGTAAAGCTGATTAGAGTCTATTGTCATATCAGGTACAGAATGATTTCGTTTTTTCTTACGATAAATAGGATCTCCCATAGCTAGTAGTGTATTTTGTGTGCTTATACTGTATTCACTACTACAATCTGATTGAGATCTGTTATTTGAAGACCACATTTGATCCACTGAGTGCACCATCTCTGAAAGATATTTATAATATAATTCAGTTTCTAAAAATGTCTTAACATATTGAGACAGTGTTTTGAACACAATCCTGTATGGTAAGTCAAAACATGAATGATGTGGACCTCCTTCTGTACATATGTCACTTTCAATTTTCAACCTTATATACTGTGGAAATCCAATAGGACTTGTTGCTTGAAGTGAAAAATATTTGTCATAAAGAATTATAGCATCTGCTTGTGCCTGATCTGGGCTGCTGGTATTTTCATTGCTTAAGTTATTTCTAAAATGGGAAATGGAAATTAAGAATTCTAATAAATTTTTACATGACTCCTGATCTAAATACTCAGTGAAGTAAAATAACAAAGTGTCATTGTATAAAATATCTTTAAGTGTGAGAGAGCCACTGGTTAAAATGTCAATTTGTGCTTTTATATAGAATGGACTATTCAGAAAACCATTAAAGTAATGTTTTTCAATCTCACAATACACAGTTTCTTGCACAGATTTAAAACAATCTTCCCTTATAATTCCTCTTGGTTGACATATACTTGAAATCACAGACTTTCTACAACTATCATCTATTTCCAGAGCTAATGGCGCTTCCTTTGCTACATATTTCTTGAATAACTCTATTGCTATCTCTGTTATATTAAAGCTGTTTTGTTTACCACATTCAATGCACACATCCAATATAATATTATGTTCAGTCAAATTTAAACATGAACTTGCTAAATTCACTGTAGTTTTTAGGCCATCTGATTTATTAACCATTTCATTTGTGTTTACTTTATATTTCCATATAAACTGTTTTAAATAATTACTCTGGTCTTGAACACATTTGCTACAATAGTCATGACTCTTAGTTGAATTTCTTTTTAAATGATTGTCAAAATGTTGACTATTTTCTGAATTTACTATTAAAGCTTTGAAATTTTCTAGTTCTAAATAACATTTGATGAGTATCTCCTTGTCAATTGATTCCATAAATTGAATAAAGTAATTAATACATTTTTTTTCGACTAATATGTCATGTAAATTTAAACATAATCTAGATTTCTTCTCAAATATGTGCATTTCATCTGAAATAAGGTATAGAAAAATATTTTATAAACATTTTTGAGGTTTTCAATGAAATTTAAACATTGAAAATATTTTATACACACAATAACAAACATGAAAGTATATTTTGGATGGCGAGTGTTTACTAACAGGAAACTGAATTTCCTACCTTCAACGTCATCCAATTGCGTATCTAACAACAACGTTTTATCAATTCTGCTACAGCTAGCAGCACACTCTGGAGGTCGTACCGGACAACCTGATTTTCCTTTAGCTAAAATGTTAAGATAATGTGACATTATAACATAGCACAAACTTAGCATTACTACCACAAACTCGCGTAAACTATGATTGTTGACGTTACCTGCACTTTTCCAAAACTTCATCATTATCTTTATTAATGCTTTCTATACGTGTTCGCAAAATCGGGTGGAAATGGCAATTTAAAATTCACTAGATTAATCATATGTATACAAGCAAAATAAATTGAAAATGCAATTTTGGAAATGCAACAACACTGCAAATCAACAACACACGCACACACACAACGACACGACAGCATTATTGACTTTGACAGATTTGAAATTGACAGTATGTGACTGACACTAGCACCTTGGTCCGAGATGCGCTAACATCACTAAAGGTGCGTTCCGAATAAGCTTATAGCGATGAGAGTGGTGTGAGTGCTCAGCTCACAACTGCCCCCTTAGACAAGATGTCTTTCGATAATCGCTAACGCAATCACTAAATGGACAATGTATGAGATTTGACAATTGCGCTCGAAACCTAAGCGAGGGCTTATGTCAAATCGCATACATTTTCCTTCTAACGATTGCGTTAGCGATTATCGAAATGCGTCTTGTCTAGGGGGGCTGACGGCTGACCCTTTTAAGCCACACGCTAAAGGCAGAAACAAACTATTGTGTCGTGTTGTGTTGTGACGCGTCAGAAGCGTATCGGTTGCATACATTTAATATGGCTAGAAACATATTATTACAGTGTGTTTTGTCGTGGCGCTAATGTGTTTCTAGCCATATAAAATATATGAAACCGATACGCTTCTGACGCGTCACAACACAACACGACACAATAGTTTGTTTCAAGCGTTAGTTTTCCAAAAAAAAAATGTATGGAAATGACATTAGCTTACGACAACTTCACGCTCATTTTTCCGCAGCTAATGTCATCTCCATACATTTTTTCTGCGGAACGACTGCAGAAAACTTAAATTGGGCAATTTTATTTAATATTTCTAAAATTGCATTGTCGTCGTCATCAATGACTTCAGAAAAGCTAGTGCTAGGCGCATTTCATTTCGTGATGCTGTAGCTGAAGGTTTTTACATGTTCTCTAAAGGTTCAAAAATTCACAAACCAAATTCTCTTGTATGTTTTCAAATTCAAATTCAAATTCAAAAATTCAGCGAACGACCTTCTCCCTCCGCCTTCCACCCAAACATCAAATAACACTGCACACACACGCACTAGTCCCACACACCGCACTCATAGAACAAGAGTGCGAAGGCCCGGTCTACGCAGTCTGCGATATACCAGGTCTTGATTGTGTAAAAAAAATCTATCGTGATATTCGTGATCGCTTTCGATTTTGACAATCAAAGTGCATCCATCGCTATATTTTATCAGATAGTAGACACAGAGTCTAGTAATGACACCGCAATGATAGGCAAATTCAAAGCGATCGTGATAGATGTTTTCTTAGACAATAGCCCCCGGTCGCTTCTCTCCATCCTTCTTCAACTCCAATTTGAGCGTCCGGGCCTAAGAGGCGCGCTCGAGTTGCGGCCGCTCTCCGTACCGGCTATAACGGCCTGGTTACTCTACGCAGAGAGCGGGACACCCCCGAGGTGATGCCTCTCTGAGCTAGAAATCCATCAGGTTTGGTTTGCCAAACGAGGCTTGAGGACCCACCAAAGTTCTCGCCTTCTTATAAATAATTAAGGTGAAGCTGTAAAAACCATCTGCAGCTAACAGCATAGGTCCCACAAAAAAAGGTACGCTACACAGCCGCGGCAGTTAGAAATGGGCAGCGTTAATAACGCCATAACAATCTATGAAATATTTTCAAAACGTTGGCAGCACCAAAATTATAATAAACTTCTGAATATAATTCGGCAGAAGAACTAAATAGTGTGTACCCACTGTTTGTGTTGTAATTGATTACATTCCTATGTTACGTCGTTTTATTACTTACCATTACCATTACCATGTTCGATTATATTTTGCAAAATAGAATTTTAACTAGGCTTTACTTCGGATGTGTCTTTTGTAGATTGAAAGTTGGACATCATTTTGAAAATGGAAAGTTTATTTTAACCGCTCGATTCTGCTAATAAGTGATTTTAAAAAAATCTGCTAATAAGTGACGTAAATAAATCTAGGCCCCTAAAAAATCCCCCAAAAAATCTTGCCCCTAAAAATTCCCCTGCCAATGTTTCTCTCCCCTAAATTTAGGGGGAAAACCCCCAAGTTGGTAACATTGCCCCCGGACGCCCTTCAAACTAGGACAAATCCGGGGAATCCCGGAAGGATGGCAGCCCTACCTGCGAGCATGGACTTGTCGATCGATATACACGGCTATTTTTTATCACCCTGGAAAATTTAAGGGACGCTTCACGACATGGTATTAAAATGTTTTAAATATGAATAAAAAAATATCTCACTTAATTTTATATTAATTTTCTAAAAAAAATCCAAAAAATGCTGCACTAGTTGAGAGCAGCATTTTTTGAGGTTATTTCATTTTTTTTTTTTTTTATATAATAATGGATGTGTCTTGAAGCGTCCCTAAAATTTTCCAAGGTGATAAAAAAATAACGGTGTATATCGATCGAAAAAACATTTGTCCATTTCACTTCTTAGGACGCGATGATGCTAAAAATGTTGAAAATGCTGCAAATCTGCGCTTAAGTGGAACACGCCTTACGTATATTTTCCACATAATTATTTCCCTTATCTACACATCCACAGATTAGAGAGATACTGACAATGATTATGTACTCTGTGATACTGACGCGATCCGTATTGAACTTAGATAAAGAATGAATAGATAGGACGTGACCGTATACCCGTAAGGGACAGACATAGATGACGTCATACCTGCCTAAAGTAGATGGGTATACCAGTGTTGCTTTAAGTTTTACCCTACTTTATGTTTATAGTGGCTTTTACCACTATAAACATAAAGTAGGGTTGATTGATCTACGTATTTATTTTGAGACATTTTAATGAGCGCCCCTCGCTCAATAATATGTCTCAAAAAATAAAAGTGGGAGGAAGTTGCGATTTTTTTTATTGAATTTTTCATTCAACCTTCGCCGCAGTCTAAAGTTATTTACACTTTTAAATAAAACTACACTTTTCGGATTTACTCGAGTATATTTCGTTTTAAAACATTTTACTATTATTTATTTAAGCTATTATGTAAACATCTTTACAAATATAAGAAAAAATATTAGGAATCATCATCATCATCCACACGCGTCCACTGCTGGACATAGGCCTCTCCAAGTGCTCGCCACTGAGCACGATCCGCGACCACTCGCTTCCAGCTTTTGCCAGCTAGGTACCTTGCGAAGATCGTCGCTCGATTAAGAATACAGCGGGCAATAATCATTGTTTTTTCTTTATCTCTGCAGTTTATTTAAAATCCAATATTTACACATTTACTTAATATTTGTGAAGATTTAGAAAATGTATAATATTAAATTTTAAATAAACATTTTCTAAAATTAGATTTCAATAGCACCGTTATTGTCATCGAATAAAGGACTTCGGCTTACAGAGATAAAATTCACTACAATACAGGTAAAAATTCACTTGGGTTGGGTAAGTTCAAGAATTGAACTACTGATACCGCACTCAATATGGTGCTAAAAGCCCAAAGTTGGTAAGCTTGCTCACAATGTGGAAAAAAGATCTGGCAAAGAACGCAAGATGCCGATGTAGATAGCTGGTTATTCTTAGTTGCCCGTGTTGCCACCCCCAACCACGCCCCCGCTGGGGGCAACTTGAAAATAGCGCAGGACCAGACCAATTTGTAGATCTCTGAGGAAGATTATGTTCTGTCAAGTACCTATATAATTAGAAACACTTGTTCGGTGCATAGAGCTATATCTACATCCTATGTGTTCTTGTTAAATATTCAGACAAAGTAGAGATATGACTTATTTCATTTGGATTAAGCCAGATTACTAGCTATGGCACAAAATTGCTAATAAATCACAAACATTTTCTATAGGCTGTCTACTACTCGTCACTCACCAGCTGTTTTTGGGTGTGGTAAACACGTATTAAATTGCTTACGTACAAACTCATATGCCTTTGAACTTAAAAAGTGTAAGCACAGCGCGAATTTCCTTAAAGGTTCAGAATACTTTCTTCTGTCAACTCCTAAAAATCTTTTCAGAAAATCTCTATTGGTTCCTCCTACAGTATCTAAAATGTCCAACTACTAATTTTGCATCATTAACATACACTTCAAATCACTTTACACATTTTCAAGTGTGACTACTTTTTTTCCCAATCGTCTAAGCGATTGACGCACTGGCCGTAGTTTTTTATTTGATGACCTCGCTGATTGTTTCAAACCCAGCATTTAAAGCCGCATTTTTCTCTTTCGGGGCGTATTCAAATTTGAACCGAAATCCAACACCGATGCGTCCTGAAACAATATGAATACAGGTTAAAAATAAAAGCAGGTTCTAATTTTACAACATTAAAAATATTAATTAATAAATTTTTAAACTGTATCTGTACTAAAGACTTGTTATATTAATAGAAAATGACCAAAATCAAACCATTAATAATATGTTTGGCCATATCAAAATAGTAGAAAAGGATTTGGTACCTACCCTACCCATGTTAATCCAAAACTGTAAAATAAATTTCGAAATCCCCCATAAAAATAGTTGGGTTTGTGAAAAATAAATTTAGGTTTTGGCTTGATAGGGTATGTACCTTGTAGATATAATATGTATAAGTTACTGATCTGTAAAAAAAGTTTAGAAATAGCACCACTCCTAAGAAAAGTGCCTTTTTTGTTTTTCTGAATCCACTGTTGTTCAAAATGCTTAGAACACATTCGGGTATGCTTGGTTGGCTGCCAATTCAATCGACCAGTAGCTTTAACCCAACTGTTTTCGAGTAGTTATCTCCGAAGGAAATCTGTTAAATACAGACAAACAAGCAAATGGAAAGTCTCACTTCAAAAGAATTAACTTTGTTATCTAAAATGCTCAAAATTTTATACTTAAATATGTCAATATTAATGTAACACAGAAACTAATATGTGAGTTCCCTTTCACGTAACAAATTACCTACGAATCAAGGAAAAATAGTCGTAGCGTAACTGGTATCATTATAACCCGGCAAAATGTTATACGCGTTGGCTGTATACGTGACCATATTGTATGGCGACATTCCTAGCTTGTTAGGTTAACAGTAACCTTACTACTTAGTTTGAAATTTCATGTTTAATCCCATAATATGATTGAGAACCATAGTAGAATGATAAAATATTGCAATATAACTTGTATTTATAATTTAAAAAATTTAGGTCTTACCTGCAAAAGGTTATATTTTCCTGTTTTCTAGCACTATCACTATTACAACCTAAAACGGAGCAGTGCACCATGATTTAAATGTTCAAATAGTTCACAATTATACTAATTAAAGTGTTAAATAATTACACAGTAAGCTATAATTCACACAACAAATTTCTTCCACGTATTTGTTTAGCACCAGACGCTGGTGATAAACAATCCCCACTACCAGTTTCACCTATATACGGTAACAAGGACAAAAAAAATCATGCCATCTTCTTCTTTCCTTTGGCAATGTGTATAAGTTTATCTCTTTTCCTCATGTTTGACGGCTTTTATAGCCCATCTATTTCATTCTATATCTATGGTATTGAACGTGTTAGGGTCGTCTGAAATCCATCAATAAATATCGAAATGGTTATTGATAAATATCGTGATAAATATTGAACGTCTAGCATACGCCATAGACTAGGCATGCATGGAACTCTCGATAGACTGTTATGTGGGAGCTGCTTTTTTACAAGAGTCCACTGGCTATTTTAAATTATTTAAATTCAGTAACCTCACTTCTAATTTCACTGCTGAGGGTTTGGCCATCTTAGAATGCATACGCTACATTAATTCGAATAATATTTCTAATTCTATAATTTTTACTGATTGTTTAAGCTTTTTGCAACTGGTCCAATCGAATCCTTTTAACAATAACACTTTTAATCCACTTGCACTTATGGTTAAGAATGAGTTAAAGGAAAGTTCTGATAAAGGTCTGCGGATTTTTTTAGCCTGGATTCCTGGTCATTCAGGAATTCAAGGCAATGAAAATGTTGATAAATTGGCTAGATTGGCGTCTAAACAAGGTGCTACCTCCTACAAGCTCATTTTCGCTCAGGACATTACAGGTCTCGCTCGCTTGTCCTTGGAATGTGATTGGAACCGAGAGTGGCAATCCTCAAATCAACAAGTAGCTAAATTTTATCGCCAATTCTGTCCAACAATCTCACTCACTCCATGGTTTTCTAAGTTGCGCTATTGTAAAAAAGTTTCCTCCATTCTATCTCGCCTTAGATTTGGTCACTGTTCTTGTCCTACTCATCTTGCAAAACTTCATATCCTGGATTCGTCAATGCGCGAATGTGGCCTTTCAGAGGGTAATATCATTCATATCCTGTTCTTTTGTCCCTTATTCAACTCCTTACCACTTTATGATATTATGCTATCGTATAATGCTCCTCTTCCGTATAATTTATCCTCCATCTTATCTCTGTCCAATAAACTATATCGTAGATCTATTATTAAGTTTATTTCTTTCCATGATATTTGTTTATAATATTTTAGTCTTCCACTGTTTCTTCCCATTTTCCCTAATAACGCTCAATCCTTGCCCTATATAAATTAAACATCCCGTACTCCATTAAAACTTGAAAATGGCAACAATAATGAGGTCCCGTAATGGTATGGCTTTTCATAATACAACATACACAGTAACATTCCTTATTGTATCACAATAAATATGTTTTTTAAATCACCAAAATCGGTCCATCCGATGTAAAGTTATAAAGCAATTTGCATCAACTGATTTTATTAAATCCGCCGCTGCCTACGGACAGGCTGTGACGTCAGTCGACACTATCCGCCGCCGCCGCGCGCCGCACTATGGGATGAAAGCGTGAGTTGCGTTTCAAAAATCTGCAACTTTTTTTCTACTACACCTACGGATACAAAATTTTGCATACAGGATCTCCAATATATAAGCTATGAAATGATACTAGAATCCTTATATATTTAATTTATTATTACACATAAAAACATACAAAATAAAAAATCGCTACTTTTCCATACAAAATTACTTTTCCGTTTCATTGTTTGCTAATTACGAGAATATGAAGGTGATTATAAAGAAAATAATGATATAATATTGTTATTATATCACTAAATGACGTGATAGTTGACTAAAATATACTGTAAGAGCATGGACCTACAAGAATCTTTTATTCGGGAGACATGTTCCCTCAAAATGTATAAAGTTAAATATAATATTACCTTAAAGTTTATCGTTGTTTGTATTTACTTTGCCCCGATGAACCAACACATCCTCATTTGCTAAACCTGAGACGTATTTGAGAAGGTCTGTAAACACCTTTTATCATCAAAACACGACCAGCAATCAGCAAATCTTGTAGCTTTACTTTAGCACTTCTGTCTGTTACTTCAATACTCGAAGCAGGCTCGAAGCAGGTTTTTTTTGCGTCAGATACTCGATATGTTATAATAATGACTGAGTTCTTTTCTATAAATTTTAAATCTTAAAAATGTGTACTAGCTTTTGGCAGATCCAAATCCCCGTAGAGGGCCAAAGCTTCATCTGCAGAGAAACTTTTCATATTGATGGTTTCATGAAATATTTTTTCTTCATCACCTTTGTATTGGAGCTTCGCATTATGGCAACAATCGAAGCTTTTTCCGACCCGCCTTCGTCTCTCAATATATGCGTTATTCGCATTGACGTACGTATATTAACTAGACAAGCTGTTGCGAACAAAAATTGTGCCACGACGCGAGGCAGCGCTGGGTGGGCGTGGACAGTAGCGTACTCGCTCGCTCGTATGACAGTAAAAGAGACAGCAAAACTAAGGTCAAGCGTTCAAAGTCAAGGCGGTCGAGCGTAGATCGCAGTTCGGAAACCATTTTCATTTGTTTTAATCAAGATAATATATAATTAGTCAGTAATACAAACCTTAAATAAAAAACCAATATTCATACGTTCTAACAACAGTGTTTTCAATTGTCACACTAAAGTTTTAAGACATATTTTACGCAAAATTCGCGATACAATCTTCGTGGCAGCTCGGCTACTTATCACGATCGCCCGCGATCGACGTGCGATCGACTAACTCAACTGGTGCCGATCGGCTCCGTACCTCTACCATGAGTTGCCATCGATTGCACACTGTAGTTAACTACAGTCGCTAACGTGTTAACGCAGACGATATCGTTTTCGATAGTGACCGTACCATGAGTTACTTTTGCATTTACCTGACTTCGTAACGTTAACTCGATAGTATAGTAAACGATACAAAGGATACAGACTACTTACAGGTAATTATTTGTTGTCGTCATGTTGGTAATACGCTATAATCCGTCCTCGCAAAAAGGTAGCTCAATTCGGTTTCTTACCATATTGTTATGAAAGATTTAATTTAGTCGGCTTATACGTCAACTTCAAATTATTTCATAGGTTATATTTTTAATCATTGTTTGATTACATTCACGAAAAGTTATTTAGTTTTATGTTAAAGAATAAGTTTTTATTAAATGTAGGCCATGTATTGATTTAATAATGATATAGACAAGCGCTCCATGGTTCCAGTTAATGGCGCAATTCATAGGAATATATAGTAATTATAGTTTAATTGTAAGTATTAACATTGTTGTGGTAAACATTGTAACAATTTTCCATTTAAAATAATCATTTTCTATGCTTCTATGGGTTTGTTTTGTTTTTTAGTACCCATCTATTTAAAGACGTGGCTACACAAAGAGACCTATTGGATTGATAATTTAAATGTAAATAGTGAAATCCGTTATAATTGAAGGATTTTCCATTATAGCTAAATAATTTAACAAATTAATTTTTTCTTTCAGGCTTTAGATCACCATTATCTCAATTGTTCCCGAGGGCCCACAGGAAAATATGTATAATATTTGTTTAATTCAATAGAGTTGACAAATATGCTGAAAATTGATATGTGCCAAATGTAGTATTACAGGAGATATACAACTGCATAAGTGAGTGGGTGAATGAATAAAACTAAAAATGTTACTCCTTTACAGTATGAGTAATTATGATGAAGCAATTTATATAAAACTTAAAATAAAGCTGATGACGTCTGACGTCGGCCAATATTCATAATAATATAAAATACTTTAATTTTACAATATTATGATTATCTATTATGGCTTTATGTGATGTTTAATGATATGTCTGTTGTTGCAGAAGTTTAAGTTCCAAAATTTACCTGGAATTACAGTCAAATGTCCAACCATAGAAATTACTGCACAAGAAAGAACCGGTACTACTGTTATTTATTATCATTCAATAATTATCATATTTTAGCAAACTTAATAGATGAAGAAATTTGTTTAATCGACACTATTATATTATTAAAATATATTCTATTGGTATTTTACTTATTTTGTATGATTACAAGTCAGTAAAATTATATTGCTGCCAAAATCTTAATGACAGTATGAAAGTATGCAGAGTCACAGCTACAAACTCACTGGATACTTTAGCAAACTGCACATTATTATGAGGTAAAATTAGGCTAAATGATCTAAGGGTAAAATACAGTGGGAAGTTAGTTTGAAAAATACATTTTGTTTGTATTATTATTTTATCATAATAACAGCAATGGTAGGGAAGCAATTAAAGAATATTACTATAAATGCATTGTTGACTGAAAAACAGTGAATTATTGTGTTCACATTACGACTCTTACATGGTTTTTAGGTTGGGCAATATACCTATATCACCAACAAACCTGTTTTTTCATACCATCCACCTATTTGACATATGAATCAGAATAAATTCGAATATACAGAAGATTGTTGTTTTATTTCATATTGTTTATATTCATTGAACAGCTCACAGGAAGTTATATTTATTAAGCACTTTGATACTAAATCATGCCCATATTCTTTTACGTAAGGTAATAACTTCTTTTACATAAGATGTAAAAGTAAAAATATAGTTTTATAGGAATGTTCATGACTGACCAGTCTCATAAAAAATGGACAATCTCCATTGAAAGATAATGTTTTTGATGCAAATTCTTAATGTTTATGTTAAATAACCAGAGGTACTAGGTCTTCTGTGTTATTGCAAAGCAGCAATGCTTTTCTGTTTTATATTGAAGGATACGAAATTTCAGGGTACTGTAACTACATTCATAAGATAATAACCTACACCTTGTACACTTTGGTCATTAGAAGACTATAGGTGACTATGATCATCTAAGTAGTAGACTATTTGCTTGTTTGCCAACATTATTGTGTAAAATTTGCACAAATACAACAATTCTGTTGTTCTTTATATTAGATTCAGTATGAAATACCTATAGACCTAGAATTTTATTGAAAATTAATATTTTTTGCTTTGTCAAAACAAGGAAATCCTACTTAGGTAAATAAATTAAAGAGTGGGCTCATGTAATTTATTTATTTTTGGTGTAAAAAATGTATTATCATGTGTATGTATTATGTATTATCATCAATGCCACTCAATCAAATCATCCTCCGCCACTCATCCAAAATAAATGTAGCTGTAAAAAATTAAATCTTATAATAATATATGCACCTTTTTAAGTTTTAACTGACTTCAAAAAAGGAGATATGTTGACTGAATAATTTTTTTTAAATATTATGTTCACTGATTACTACGCCAATTGTGGACCGATTTTCAAAATTCTTTCTTTTTATCGATAGAGGGATCCTGGGATAATGGAAGGAAATACTTAAATTACAGAGGCACATCCAACATATTTCATTTTTTTCTGACGATATTTAGGTAAGTAGGTACCTATTTGCATCTGATAGTCATCATATCATGTTACTGAGCTGATGATGATGGAAGGTTTCTGGTAGGTGACGAGTTTGGGAATTTTACTAAAAATATTGAAATATTTTTTTTTTCAAAAAAAAATAAACAGGCTCCAAAACACCAAAAGTCTTAAATACAAAAATACATACAATAATTATCACATTTTTATATTGAAGATGGTGCCAAACTTTTCAGGTGATATTGCTTGGCACCGACTTCAATATAAAAATGTGATATTGTATGTATTCTTATATTATTTATGATTTTTGGTGTTTTTGAAGTCAGTTTTATTCTTTGTAAAAAAATTAGGTATACCTATTACCAATAGCTTTTTATTAGAGAAACAACTCTAAGAAGTTATTTAAAAAAGTTATTAAGGTTTATAATATAGAAAATAAAATGCAATTCTTTACATTTGAGGGTGTAAGAATGTTTTACCTCTCTACATAGTGACAATGATTTTTAACCACAATTCTTTTTCCATTTGACTGGCTGTTATATCCAGCTAATTCTTTGCTTCTTCATTGGACTTGTTGCACGCAAGTATGGATGTGGCATCAACAGTCCCATTTATGGATAATCTGCAAGAAATGTTTTGTAAATAAAATGTTATAGAATAGGTATTTTAACACTTTGATATAGACTATTTTTAATTTGTTATCAGCTTGTCAAACAATTCCTTAACTTCTAGGGATGCCTTGTAGTTTATTGAATGTGTTATTCTGCCATACATAAGGATGACATTTTGTTTTGTTATTTCCAAAAATCCAAGTTTTGCATTTACCTACTGAAGGGGTCATACGAAGACAATCTGAATTATTACCCATATATTCACTTCAGTTGTCATAAAACAGTATTATACACTTAAGATACCGCTATGATCATAAAGCTATTAAGATCAAAACAAAATTGTAAGTAACTTTTAAAAAATGATAATTTGATTTTGAGGTTACTTACATAAACTCTGTATAGCTTTCAGTTTCAAGTCTGTATTTGCTTTTAAACACCAATGCTGAAATGCTTATTTATAATACTATAATTGGCACAAATAGTTGTAATCACTCTTTTGACTCACGACTGCTCCCGTATTTTAATTGTTTTCGTGTCATTGACGTATATATTATGTATGTGTTATTATTCTTGAACTCAGCCGTGGTTGGCATATTCCATGCAAAAAAAAACACAATTTATTAACTAATTTAACTCAATAATATTATTCCAAACTTGCTTAGATTATCTATCGAATCGAGTCTCACGCTTGAAAATGTAAGTGAGTAACGTTAACTAAAGAGTTATCGTTTTGTACGTTATCGTCTATCGAGTAGCTGTCAAATTATGAACTCATGGTACCGATTTCCATACAATATGCACAAAACGATTGTCGATAGCGAGCGCGTTTTCGATAGGTTCGCGACGTATCGTAAACTATTGCACTCATGGTACCGATTTTAGTTCACCGCGTTACCGCTAGAGGCGCTGTACAAAGTTCCATACAAAAATTTACGCAGTCGATATCGACTCCAAACGAATGCAAACTCATGGTAGAGCTACAGTTGACTGGGTGAATTTCTCTGTACCGGACAGCGCGTCTAGTCTCTAGTTTATATACGTCAATGGTTATTCGAACCTAATGCACCGTTCAGCCATGTTGAATTTTTAGTTACAAAAAGTTCGGCTTGTTTTCGATCTTGCGACAACATTTGTTTTTGTTTCCTTTACTTAATGATTATGGTGTTTTTTAATTTCCTTTATGTATTTTCCTGGTCCAAGGTTGCCTGGAAGATATTGCTTATTAGCAATAACTTTCCGCTCATAGCTTCGCCCGCGTTATTTCTGTTTTCCCGTGGGAATTTTATATTTTCCCGTAGGAATATTACCCTATGCCCTTCCCCTGGTCTCGAACTATCTCTATACCAACTTATATCACAATCGGTTCAGTACTTTCGAAGCCTATTCAATACAAACAAAACAAACAATCAAATCTTTCCTCTTTATAATATTACTAGCTTTCCGCTCGCGACTTCGTCTGCGTTATTTTTATTTTTCCGTGGGAATTTCATATTTTCTCATAGGAAAATTACCCTATATCCTTCCCCTGGTCTCGAACTATTCCTATACCAACTTTCATCCAAATCGGCTCAGTAGTTTCGAAGCCTATTCAATACAAACAAACAAACAATTAATCTTTCCTCTTTATAATATTAGTATATTAGTATAGATAAGGCCGCCTGTGCTGAACATCTGTGTTGTTTTTGAAAAATTTATGTTTCTATATTTTTGTGTGCAATAAATCATTTATTATTATTATTATTTTTTTAAGTAAGGTTGAATGTTTTCTTGTTTAGTGCTACAATCAATGAAAAAAAAACTCTCTTTGTTGCAGGCAGGGAGACTACAATTTCTTGATAAGTCAATAGTTACAAATGTTTTAGTTACGAGTAGTATTCGGTTAACCAACAATAACTGTCGAAAAAAGCGATGCTTTTGAAGCGTTATTGACACGCCACATTAACGCTGGCAGAATAAGGCCCCAGGACATATGTTACACTAAAAATCATCTTAGCAGTCCAGGGGGGCAACTGCCTAACTCATAGCGATCACTCGCTATCGCTTTCGTGACATTAGAACAACATTTTAAATGTCACCTGTGACATTAAAACTATTGTTGTAATGTCACGATAACGATAGCGAGTGTTCGCTTTGAGTTAGGCGGTACAGCCGCGGATACGGATAGGATAGGTTTAGGTATCAGGAATAATAAAAAATGTGTGTTTTAAAAGAGAAAATCAAAAGGGAGCGCACGCTCATAGTGTAAATAAAGAATATATTCCGCGCCACGCTGCACCCTCATTGTGTGTTTCGATCATAACATCACCACCATACTATGAAATCCAGACCGCCCAAAACTGTCACGTTGCGATCCTGAAGACAGCCCTGTGTTCATTCGTTCGTACATCTTACGAAATAGACCTACCTACTCATTTTATGCTTAGAATACCAACCTATACCTATCTACATCAAAAAATATCTATTTGAATGTTTTAAGCATAGATAAGAACCAAATAAATACTCAAAGGTAAATACTAGTCTATAACTTAGTGACATAACTTTAGAGGTCAATAACCTACATATTATTATTTTAATTTTAAAATATATAGCTTTATTTACTTACCTTTGAAGTTTCCAACCACGGATTTCGGCACTGGTGTAGGTACTTTAAATGGGTAAGTAATCAGATAACCAGATTCCATAAAAATGACAAAAATAGGAAGTTTATCCGATTGACCTTGCACAAAACCGATTTCTAGTTTATTAGGTAGTACTCATTGCTCAAACTGTACTGAACCTATTGAATACTACTATAACTATTACATAAAAAAACAATATAGGTACCTATGTAATACGATTTCGTATGATTTTTTTTTTAATTGTCTACAAAGCTACATTTATAGTTAAAATCGTTACGGATCCTCATTCTCGGTCAAGACCTCATTTCGGTCAAGACGTTGAAGAGGAGTGAATTGCCATCGACAAAAATAAGAAGAAGAACAAAATTTGACAGCTAACTAAGATTGTACTCACAGACGTTTAGTTTAGCCAATTTCGAGAAGTTTTCGATGAATCGTCTCATATAAAACCAGGCCAAGAAATGATTTAATATCTCGAGGGCATTTAGGAACTGGGTACTCTACAACGGCCTTGGTTTTTTCTGGATTGGGTTGGGTTGTAGGTATACCCTTAACATTGATAATAATATGTCCTAAATAGGCAACTTCTTTTACACGTGTATTTAGATAATATCGTCATATACCTACAGCTTAGAATAATAACGCATAGAAGGACAGCCCGGTAAAGAGCGCGATGATTAAGAGGATTGTGAAGCTGTAAATTTTCATACAAAAAGCGATAACGCTTTTCTCCCTCTAAACATAGTCCAATTTTCATTATTTTTGGAAATCTTGTAGATATAATGAAAAACTAGGTTTGTACGTTTTGATTTTGAAGAAATATTGCTCAGAATATAAGTTATTAGCATCTAAATATCTATATTTTCGACTTAAAAACTACCTTGAGCATTTTTGTCTTTTTTTGACTAAATTATACTGAATTACAAAAAAAGCAAAACGTACAAACATAGATTAAGGTATACTGAATCTAATGAGACCAAAAGCGTCTAATTTCATAAAGGTTTAGGGGGGTAAAACAGTTATCGCCCGAAACAATATTTCAAACAGGAATTGTAGGCAATTTCGACCATTTCTTGCAACTCTCTCTATCGCACGATACGGGTCGGGGGCAGGGGTATAATGGGGCATAATCTAGTGATGTGACATAATGTTATCGTAGTTATTGTCGCCTAGGGAGGAGAAAGTAATATCGATATATCGGTCAATAGTGAAAGTTATTACTCAAGTCAGAACTATTAATCTTCACAAATACCTTATACATGAAAAAGTTAATATCTTTTTGAATACGTTTATTGATTTTAGTGTTTTATTTTAAAGATTTTATTTGAATACAAATTTCCTTATTTAAGGGTTAGCAGCCAGTAGCCTGTTAACTTTACTGTAAATTCCCAAAACCAAAAAAGGAAAAAAATGTAAGTACCTATGTAAGTAGTTGTTTGTTATAATAAATATGTGCCATAAAGAAACCAACTCAAAATAAATTCGTATTTTGTTTCTTGTGATAAGTATTTGTTATGCAATGTATGAAGTTGGATAGCTGCTCCAACTTCACGTTGGAAACGTGTAATAGACTATGCAAGTAGCGTTATTTTTAATATTATTTTATTTGAATTTTATTCCTCTAAAGCTGGGCTCTAAGGTTTTACTCGCGTTATGGAATCTACGATTGTATAAAAAATACAAACGACAAAGTACCTAAATAATATACGAGTATGTAGGGTAGGCATATATGGGAAGAAGGCACCCTTCGTACGGTTTTGAAGTTTTTTTTTTATTTTAACTATAAAATTTAAAGCAGCTGATTACATATACTAATTGGTATTTTTTAACCGACTTCAAAAAAGGAGTTTCTCAATTCGATGCGTATGTTTTTTTTTGTGTATGTTACGCGATTACGCCGCCAATTGCAGACCAATTTTCAAAATTCTTTTTGTATTCTCAAGATTATACTCCAATGGTGGTCCCACGGTTACCAAAGTTAGGATATGATGATGGGATCCCATGAAAATGGAGGGAAATCCTTAAATTTTTAGGTGCGTCCAACGTGTTTTTTTTTAATAAAAACGTCGCCCCACACTAGGATTTTCTCCTGTGTCGTGGGTGCAGTTACAAACATAGAATATCACATGCACATACGCCCAGACCGGAACAAATTTCTGTAGGCCATACAAAACACGTGTCCTGTCCCGTGCGGGAATCGAACCCGCGACCTGTTGCGCAGTAGGCGATCGCTCGACCTCTGCGCTAACCGTGTCAACCGTTTTGTGTGTATGTTACGCGATTACTCCGCCAATTGTGGACCAATTTTCAAAATTCTTTTTGTATTCGGTAGAGTATACTCCTAGGGTGATCCCTAGGTCACCAAAGTCAGGTTCTGATGATGGGATCCTATGAAAATCGAGGGATACCCTATATAAATATTTAAAAAAAAATAAAAACGGACTTCAAAAACACTGAAAAGTTAAAAATTGTGTAAGAATAGGTACAGACAACATTACATTTCTATATTGAAGTCGGTGCCAAACGATGATCTCCTAGAAAATCTTAAAATTTGGCACCGTCTTCAATAATGATGTGTGATATTGTCTGTACCTATTCTTATATTATTTCTAACTTTTCAGTGTTTTTGTAGACCGGACGAACCCGACGAATCGAACCCCGCCGGACGGACCTCCCGATCAACATCCGGTGGCCTCAACCATTAGACCACGGAGGTGGTAAAAATTAGAATTCTAAGACTATTAGTATAACTACCCAAGATTAGTGTATAAAAATTAGAGGTATTTTTTATTTGATGCATAATTATTACTTTATTTTTTTTAAATCCCTGCTCCTATTTAATTTGTATGTAAAAGTATTAATTTATCTATCTAAAATAATAGATTTTTTGTTATTTATTTTTAAGTTAACAAGAGGTCTGTTCTTGTTGAAACAATTGTAAATGTCATTTTATGTTTAGTGTTTATTTTTTTCATAAAAGGATCCATTATTGATTCACATCTCAAATGAAAATAATTTTAATTCAGTATAACACTCATCTTACAAAAAGTCATTTTCTTTAGACAGGTAAATGTACGATAGATAGGTACTTTCATAACAAATAACAGCTCAGTCCTATAAAGTAGGACTTGGTAGGGATACCAAGTAAGTGCCTACACTATAAATTTCAAAGGAATACTGAAATAATTTACGAAACTTATCTACTAAAATATTATAAAGAAAGAAGATTTGTATTTTTGTTTGTAATGAATAAACTCAAAAACTAGTTCACTGGGAAGTGAGCTGGGAAGTGCTCACTGGGGAGGGAGACTCTGTACTAGGGTCGTCTGCTTAGGTACCTCCGTCTTACCTATTTCTGCCGCAAAGCAGCAGTGCTTGCATTGCTGTGTTCCGGTTTGAAGGGTAAGATATGGCAGTGAAATTACTGGGTACTGTGACTTTATATCTGGTGTCACAAGTTGGCAACGTACACTGTGATTCTTTTGGGGGTTGCAGTTTTGCTGCAAATCTCACAGGAGCTACATGTATTATAGGCGACTGTTACCACTTACCATCAGGTGGGCAGTTTGCTTGTTTGCCAACAGTCTGCAATAAAAAAAATTAAAAAAGATAGTCTCGGCGTAATTATTGTTAAAATGATTTTTAGAAATAAAGCTGTTTTTATTTATTATATTTTTTATTTTTAAAAACTACTAGGCTGATTTAAAAAAAATTTTGACTAATAGAATGCTACATTATCACTGAGTAATATAAGGTTATAAAATAATTTTTCATACGGGAAAACAAAATTTCCTCACGAAAAACGAAAATAACGAAGGCAAAGTTGCGAGCGGAAAGCATTGATTTACTACCAAACGTAGATAACGCATGAACGTTCGAAAAATGGGCCGGTGAAGAACTGCCCAATCGGGCCTCGTGCAGTTCTTTTCCATGCGTTGAAGCGACAACGCGATAAGCAATTTTGAGCATTATGTTTGAGAGTATAAAGTTGATATTTTCTTGTAGCAATTACTAAAACGTCAAATTTAATGTGGCTAGGTATGAAATGATGTAACTTGAGACGGTTGTACTTCAAATAGTTGCCGTAATAATAAAGAATAAGGTTGAATTCGATAAATACGGTACTTTCTTTATGGTAATTTTAATTCGGGTGTGCATATTCAACTACCTATTTAACAGCGTACAAATGTATAGTCGATTAGGTGACAGATTTCAAGCGCGTTTTTGTATGAAGTGCTCTATCTACGTTTGGTAGTAAATCAATGGCGGAAAGGCAGTCAGGAATACCTAACCTAAGCAACGCAATACATTACAAACGGTAAAATAATGATCTCGAATTCTCGCGCCGAGGAGTCGCGCGCTGCTGTCGTTGTGTGCGTGAGAATTTGCGCGTGTTGTATTTGTGGTGTAAACGCCAGACGGGAGGCCGAGCGGTGTGAAACAGATAGCATTTTAGAAAATACCTACTCGCGCCGCGCACGATTACTTCACAATCCTCTTAAGGGCCCACCATCCGCGCGAGCCCGAGCTAGTTTAGGTAAATTTCTCTAGTCTCTGTTTGTGTGCGTCGCTCACGCACACAAGCGCACTCGGTCGCGCAATCCGTACGGCCGCCTAGCAAAATATCGTAGATGTTAATTTTGAATTTAATAGGTGTTTATTATTTACTGTGTTATACTATAGTAAATACAGGGATGTGTTTGATCAACTTTTATTTTTACAAGCTTTTATTTAGCTTGCACTGTATGTATGTATGTAGATTTGACCACTTCTCGGTTTTCGATTGGGCTGAAATTTTGCACATAATAATATGTATATCGTGACAATGCAATGTTATGATAACATGGAGCTGATCTGATGAAGGAACTGGACGGTGGCCATAGGAACTCCGTAATAAAACGACGCAACCCCATTAAGTTTGGGCTTGTTTGATTCATATTGACGAGTACTTTGGTCCTATTTATTAACCAGGGTCTGATGCTGGAGCTGGGAGGTGGCCATAGGACTTCCGCAATAAAACGACATAACCCTATCGAGTTTGGGCTCGTTTGATTCGTAATGACGAGTACTTTGGTCCTATATGGTAACCAGGGTCTGATGCTGGAGCTGGAAGGTGGCCATAGGACCTCCGCAATAAAACGACATAACCCTATCGAGTTTGGGCTCGTTTGATTCGTAATGACGAGTACTTTGGTCCTATATGGTAACCAGGGTCTGATGCTGGAGCTGGAAGGTGGCCATAGGACCTCCGCAATAAAACTACATAATCCTATCGAGTTTGGGCTCGTTTGATTCGTAATGACGAGGATTTTGGTTCTATATGGTAACCAGGGTCTGATACTGGTGCTGGAAGGTGGCCATAGGAACTCCGCAATAAAACGACACAACCTCATTGAGTTTGTGCTCATTTAATTCGTATTGACGAGTACTTTGGTCCTATATGGTAACCAGGGTCTGATGCTGGAGCTGGAATGTGGCCATAGGACCTCCGCAATAAAACGACAAAACCCTATCGAGTTTGGGCTCGTTTGATTCGTAATGACGAGTAATTTGGTCCTATATGGTAACCAGGGTCTGATGCTGGAGCTGGAAGGTGGCCATAGGACCTCCGCAATAAAACGACGTAACCCTATCGAGTTTGGGCTCGTTTGATTCGTAATGACGAGGACTTTGGTCCTATATGGTAACCAGGGTCTGATGCTGGAACTGGAAGGTGGCCAAAGGAACTCCGCACTAAAACGACACAACCCCATCGAGTTTGGGCTCGTTTGATTCGTATTGACGAGTACTTTGATCTTATATGGTAACCAGGGTATGATGCTGGAACTGGAAGGTGGCCATAGGAACTCCGCAATAAAACGACACAAGCCCATCGAGTTTTGGGCTCGTTTGTTTCGTAATGACGAGTACTTTGGTCGAGTTTCGTAATGGCGGCCATGCGGTTACAAAATGATAAAATATAAAATAATAGTAAAAAGATTTAAAAAAAAGTCGCCCCACACTAGGATTTTATTTTAAAGCCCTAATAAGACGAAAATAAATTTTAATTTATTACATGATACATCTAATATATAAAATTCTCGTGTCACAGTGTTTGTTACCGAACTCCTCCGAAACGGCTTGACCGATCGTTATGAATTTTTTTGTGTATATTCAGTGGGTCTGAGAATAGGTCGAAAACTATTTTTTATACAATTATTATGGCGAAACGTAGTTCGCCGGCACAGCTAGTCTTATATATAAAATTCTCATGTCACAGTGTTTGTTACCGAACTCCTCCGAAACGGTTTGACTGATCTTTATTAAATTTTTTGTGCACATTCGGTAGATCTGAGAATAGGTCGTAAACTATTTTTTATATTATGGCGAAACGTAGTTCGCCGGCACAGCTAGTTTTTAATAAAATATAAAAGCTTGTCGCAAGATTTACCCATTTTATAAAAAACAAATATTTTTTTCTTAGAATTACCAATATTTATTTATTTAAGGCTTACTAAGTAAATACATACGGGCAAGGTACTTAAACAGTTTTTTTTATGGAGGGCTTGGCAAATGACCTCCTCCCGCCTGATGTTAAGCGGTGAAAGAGACCCAAATGAGTTGACAGATAGAGGAGGGAGGACATCCACTATCCAACCTGCCCTCCCCTTGCCGGCCTAAAAGATGTTTTTCACACCTCTTTTGAAGGAACCCGTGTTGTAGGATGGAGGAAACACGTGCGCAGGTAGAGAATTCCAAGTGTGGGATGAACGACAGAAGACTTACCGGAGGGAGACTCTGTACCAAGGTCGTGTGCTTGGGTACCTCCGTCTTACCTATTTCTGCCGCAAAGCAGCAGTGCTTGCATTGCTGTGTTCCGGTTTGAAGGGTAAGATATGGTACTGAAATTACTGGGTACCGTGACTTTACATCTTAAGTCACAAGTTGGCAACGTACACTGTGGCCCTTGTGGGGGTTGCAGTTTTACTGCGAATGTCACACGAGACACATGTATTATAGGTGACTGTTACCACTTACCATCAGGTGGGCAGTTTGCTTTTTTGCCAAATTCGTAGCAATAAAAAAAAAGATGAAGGAATCTTGGAATTTCTTGGTACGGTGTGAAAAGGAGGATACAGTGTAAGGATGACTCCGTAGACCCTTACGCGTGTTTCTGTTAAGGAATGGAGAGGGAGGCATAAGGTTAAAGAGCTCCTCAGGGCATTCCCCGTGGAACATTCGGTAAAAGGCGCTAAGAGAGGCGATGTCACATTGAAGTTGTAGAGGCTCGAGGGTGTTAGTTGCCTCTACATCGCCAATTATTCGAATAGCGCGACGCTACAATCTGTCCAGAGCATCGAGGAGGTACTGAGCGGAGCCGAAGTGCGAGCAACATTCCACGCAAGACCTAACCTGAGTTTTATACAACAGGCATAGTTGGTCCGGCGCAAAATACCTACGCACCTTGTTCAGGACACCGAGTTTCCGTGAGGCAGCAGTTATAACGAAATCGAGTTTTTCAAAAAAGTAATCATATATGCATTTAAATTTCAGAACTGCACAGCATTGTCATGTGTGTATGACAATGCTGTACAAAACGTTATTTATTACAAAAAAATAAAGATAATAATCAAGTTAAATTGTTTTATTGTTTATCCTAATTCTCGGGACAAGCTTTTATATTTTTATAAGAAAATATATCTTGTAATAAATTAAAGTTTATTTTCCTCTTTTAAGGCATTATAATATAAGCTTGTCTTTAAAAAAACTTTTTTAAAATTAATTACTCAAATAATACGAAATATTTTAATGACTACCGAGTTCTTTATTGTTAGTTGTATCTACAAATTAATTTATATAATATACATATAATAATTTAGTAATCAACAAATATGAAATGAATATTTTCTTGTGCTCAACGCACTTTTTAGTGCATTGAAGCCATTCGCTAGATTGTAATAAAATAATAAATTAAAGTTTATTTTCTTTTTTTAGGACATTAAAATAAAAGCTTGTTTTTAAAAATCTTTTGTGAAAGCGGCCATCTTGTTTTAGTTTTTTTCATGGTGTACTGTATTTTACGAACTTTCATTTGATACCCCATATACAGACCAATATTGTGGGGATTGTACATAAAAATAATCTGTCAATTTGTGACGGCGGCCATCTTGTATTAGATTGACTTTCAGAATATACTATATTCTACAATTCATTCTACAATTCAAGCTCTTTCATTTGACACCTAAATTGGGGAAGGTCGCACAAAAGGAAGTGATGGGGTTGCGTATGGATATTATCTAGGCAAGGCTCAAAGTACTCATCAAGAAAAATCACATAAGACCAAAGTACTCGTCAATACGAATCAAACAAGCCCAAACTCGATGGGGTTGCGTCGTTTTATTTCGGAGTTCCTTTGGCCACCTTTCAACTCCAGCATCAGACCCTGGTTACCATATAGGACCAAAGTACTCGTCAATACGAATCAAACGAGCCCAAACTCGATGGGATTGTGTCGTTTTATTGCGGAGTTCCTATGGCTACCTTCCAGCTCCAGCATCAGACCCTGGTTACCATGTAGGACCAAAGTACTCGTCAATACGAATCAAACAAACCCAAACTTGATGGGGTTGTGTCGTTTTATTGCGGAGTTCCTATGGCCAGCTTCCAGTTCCAGTGTCAGACCCTGGTTCCCACATAGGACTAAAGTACTCGTCAATACGAATTAAACAAGCCCAAACTTGATGGGGTTGTGTCGTTTTATTGCGGAGTTCCTATGGCTACCTTCCAGCTCCAGCATCAGACCCTGGTTACCACATAGGTCCAAAGTACTCGTCAATACGAATCAAACGAGCCCAAACTTGATGGGGTTGTGTGGTTTTATTGCAGAGTTCCTATGGCCACCTTCCAGTTCCAGCATCAGACCCTGGTTACCATATAGGACCAAAGTGCTCGTCAATACAATTCAAACGAGCCCAAACTCGATGGGGTTGCGTTGTTTGATTGCGGAGTTCCTATGGCCACCTTCCAGTTCCAGGATCAGACCCTGGTTACCATATAGGACCAAAGTGCTCGTCAATACGAATCAAACGAGCCCAAACTCGATGGGGTTCAATTGTTTGATTGCGGAGTTCCTATGGCCACCTTCCAGTTCCAGTATCAGACCCTGGTTCCCATATAGGATCAAAGTATTCGTCAATACGAATCAAACAAGCCCAAACTCGATGGGGTTGCGTTGTTTGATTGCGGAGTTCGTATGGCCACCTTCCAGATCCAGCATCAGACCCTGGTTACCATATAGGATCAAAGTACTCGTCAATACGAATCAAACGAGCCTAAACTCGATGGGGTTGCATTGTTTTATTGCGGAGTTCCTATGGATACCTTCCAGCTCCAGCATCAGACCCTGGTTACCATGTAGGACCAAAGTACTCGTCAATACGAATCAAACAAACCCAAACTTGACGGGGTTGTATCGTTTTATTGCGGAGTTCCTATGGCCACCTTCCAGTTCCAGCATCAGACCCTGGTTACCATATAGGACCAAAGTACTCGTCAATACGAATCAAACGAGCCCAAACTCGATGGGGTTGAATTGTTTGATTGCGGAGTTCCTATGGCCACCTTCCAGTTCCAGTATCAGACCCTGGTTCCCATATAGGATCAAAGTATTCGTCAATACGAATCAAACAAGCCCAAACTCGATGGGGTTGCGTTGTTTGATTGCGGAGTTCGTATGGCCACCTTCCAGATCCAGCATCAGACCCTGGTTACCACATAGGATCAAAGTACTCGTCAATACGAATCAAACGAGCCTAAACTCGATGGGGTTGCATTGTTTGATTCCGGAGTTCCTATGGCAACCTTCCAGATCCAGCATCAGACCCTGGTTACCATATAGGATCAAAGTTCTCGCCAATACGAATCAAACGAGCTCAAACTCGATGGGACTATGTCGTTTTATTGCGGAGTTCCTATGGCCACCTTTCAGCTCCAACATCAGATCAGCTCCATGTCGTCATCATAATATATTTATACATATGCATGCAAAATTTCAGCTTAATCGGAAACCGGGAAGTGAGTCAAATTTAACTCGCAATATTAGACCCGAACATGCAAAAGATAAATAAAAGCTTGTAAAAAGGTTGAAGGTTTTTCGTACGGCAGCCACAAATAATAAAATTGTTAGTTATCAACTTCTCCGATTACTCCGTAGGACTTCGCGTCGTATACATACACAAATAATTACGTAACCGGGAGCTAGCTTAAAGCGACGTGCTCTCACTTCGAGTGTTGATTGCACACTGAATTTCGACGCGCCCGAGCCAAGTATTTATAAGAAAATCGATACTTGTATGTAAAAAAAATCATATAAAAATCAATGTACGATAATTTAAAAAAATACCACGGTGTCAGTATTATGCTCACCTTTGTTCTATATATTTGTTAAACTAAAATATAATAGGGTTAATTAATGAAGCTAAAAATCACGAACGGTATGTGGGTGTAACCTAAATTTTAAGTAAAATGGAAGCTATTTTTTAACGAAATGGTATGTAAATTTGAAAAATGGTGACGGTGATTGTGTAAACACATAATTTAAGAATTTAAATTTATTTTTTCCCGGTCAGTTAACTGGAACGTTAACGTAAAATATCAAAAACGCCAACGGCCTTTTTGCTATTTTTCGCGCCATGGGCCCTTAAAGTGAAGCAAAAATGACACCGCTGTGTGCAGTCGCTTACGCGCGAAACACGCACACTACGATAAAAACAGTATGGAGCTGCCGGCGTAGTGAGCCATAAATGGCTCACATTTAGTTGCATCAAATTGCGCGCGCCGGTTGGGTTTCTATGCGTTTACAGCTTTGATCCGAATTTTAATTTTAGTTTGAAATGGCCCATCGTTGGAGTAGTTTCATTTCCCGGATAGGTTGATTACCTCTTTTACGAGAATAGAATGCTTGACGAAGGATGATTTTTTAATTAGTGATATAGCAGATCCCGAATCAGCGACTAGTGTTAGTTATATGTAGGTAGTACCTACATCTGATATTTGAGTAGGTATGGATCACTAATATGAGGTAATCACTTTTTTGTAGTACGTATCTATATCAATTTCGTAAACTTCTATATTATTAGACTTATTAGATGTGGATGAGTGAATGCTTTGCGTAATAGAATGGGCACTTATTTGGGGCTGGTTACCCTTACCCGCGTGGTCCCTACGTGTGAGAGAATGGGCGTTTAATTGGGGCTGGTTACCCGTGTGGTCCCTATGTGCGAGAGAATGGGCGCTTATTTGGGGCTGGTTACCCATGTGGTCCCTGTATGTAAGACGATGGACGCTTGTTAGGGGCTGGTTACCCGTATGGTCCTTATGTGTGAGAGAATGGGCGCTTATTTGGGGCTTGTTATCCGTGTGGTCCCTGTGTGTGAGAGAATGGGCGCTTTTTTGGAGCTGGTTACCAGTGTGGTCCCTGACCTTGAATAGATGGATTTGATTACCTTTAATGGTCTTCTCAAATGCCCCGCCCACAAATCTGATATCATACACTCTTCTTTCTTAGTCCAGTCAATCCTGCTAAGGATGTTCTCCCACTTGACGTCAGAAAGTCATCAAGTAAACTAAGTTTTAAAAAGAAATTACGAAAGCTGTACCATGAGAATCTTTTTACACCTGTTGATTAGGGATATGCAGATTATCTTCGAAATATCGTTTCGAATTTCATTTTCATTTTATAGTTTTGTAAATTAATAGTAGGCACATATGCCTATATTAGTTTATTTTATTTATAATATTTATGTATTAGTATATTATGTATATACCATTATCCAGTATTTTTTTACCATTAAAGTACTACATCTACTTCCTTTTCTCTGCACCACCCGTCGACCAACCCGCATACTTGGCCAGCGTGGTTTGACCACATAATATAATACTACAGTAGTTTGACTAAGGCGTAATCGCCCTAATTCTAATTTAGGGTAGGCTCTTGCCCCTCAACGGTGGGGAACGGTGCGATTACGCATTTCTCCCCGAAAAAAAAAGGATCTTGCCCCTCGGTGGAGACTGGAGAGGTATATGAGCTGTTGATGATAAATCCGTGCCCGTCAGCAGTCAACACAATAATTTTAAAAATACCTATTTTCAATTTCATAATCTGCAATTCAATAAAGTCTATGTATTTATTTTAATTTTAAATTAAAACAGTAAAAATTTTATTCTTGTACATTTCCGGTCACAAATCGGAATTTTCCTTTATATTTAACTAGCTTTCCGCTCGCGGCTTCGCCAGCGTTATACTTGTTTTCCCGTGGAAATTTATATTTTCCAGTAGGAAAATAATTTTGTAGCCTATTTCTCGCTCGGCTCGGATAATAATTTTAATAGAAATTGGAGCAGATTTAAAAAAAATTCCATGGCATCTTTCAACCCATATTTTGCACCCTAAGGGGGTGAATTCCAATAAACCATAAAATACGTGTTCAATGAAATATTTTTTAGAGCATGAATCTCAAGTTTTATCAAAATCGTTGCTAATTTAATGATTTTTACAAGCTACTTAATGTTAGCTTACTTAATGCAAGCTATTAATGCAATGTAAGTAAGTAGGTATGTAGGTAAATATGTAAGTATGTATGTTCGGGTGGAATCTTGCAACTCAATTTTGAAGCAGATATCTTTAACCGATTGAGCTGAAATTTTGTATACACGTTCAGTTTGGATGACAATGCATGGTTGACTATGTGACGTCATTCTAAATCCAAGATGGCGGCATACCTAAGATGGCGGACCAATTATTTTTAATGCACCCCTACAATATGGGTATCAAATAAAAGGTCTTGCTAAGAGTAACTCGAAAAATAATGTGACGTCACTATTAATCCAATATGGCGGACTTCTAAAGCTTGAAAATCAATTTTGAAGTAGATATCTTTAACCGATTGAGCTGAAATTTTGTGTACACACACAGTTTGGATGACAATGCATGGTTAACTGCGTGACGTCATTCTAAATCTAAGATGGCGACATACGCAAGATGGCGGACCAATTATTTTTAATGCACTCCTACAATATGGGTATCAAATAAAATGTCTGGCTAAGAATAACTTGAAAAATAAAGTGATATCATTATTAATCCAATATGGCGTACTTCTAAAGTTAAAAAATCAATTTTGAAGTAGATATCTTTAACCGATTGAGCTGAAATTCTGTATAGACGTTCCGGCAAACGACCTTGCAACAATGATGCGTTGAATGAGATGAACAGAGTGAGAAACGTGTCCGAGAAACGTGTCCAGTGATAATTAAAAAGTAAAAAATAAATTAAATGTAAAAAAACCTTTTTAAAAACAAGCTTTTATTTAAATGCGGTAAAAAGAAAAAATAAACTTATACACTAAAACTTTTACTTACTTATAACGTATTTCACATTTGACACAATTTATATGACATAAAAGCTTGTCGCGAGATTTTACTTTTGTAGATAAACAAGTAAATTAAATAATTTGATGTAAATAATTTTATACATTACAATTTCAAAGTAAGTAAATACAAGTAGGTACTTAAAAGTACTCTTTTAAGTACAGTAGGTACTTAAAAGTACTCTTTTAAGTACTTTTAAGTTACTACACACAAGTAAATCTCGCGATAAGCTTTTATGTCATATAAATTGTGTCAAATGTGAAATACGTTTTATGTAAGTAAAAGTTTTAGTGTATAAGTTTATTTTTCTTTTTAGCGCATTTAAATAAAAGCTTGTTTTTAAAAAGGTTTTTTACATTTAATTTTTCCATACAAAGTTGCAAGCCCTATTTCATCCCTTTAGGGTTAATTTTTTACAAGCTTTTATTTAACTTGCAATGTATAATGCAAGTATGTAAGTGTATGTTCGGGTGAAATCTTGCAACTCAATTTTGAAGCAGATATCTTTAACCGATTGAGCTGAAATTTTGTATACACACACAGCTTGGATAAAAATGCATGGTTAACTGTGTGACGTCTTTCTAAATCCAAGATGGCGGCATACCCAAGATGGCGGACCAATTATTTTTAATGCACTCCTACAATATGGGTATCAAATAAAAGCTCTTGATAAGAATAACTTGAAAAATAAAGTGATGTCACTATTAATCCAATATGGTACTTCTAAAGCTAAAAAATCAATTTTGAAGTAGATATCTTTAACCGATTGAGCTGAAATTCTGTATAGACGTTCCGGCAAACGACCTTGCAACAATGGTGCGTTTAATGACATGAACAGACTGAGAAACCTGTCCAGTGATAACTAAAAAGTAAAAAATAAATTAAATGTAAAAAAACCTTTTTGAAAACAAGCTTTTATTGAAATACGCTAAAAAGAAAAAATAAACTTTTACACAAAAATTTTACTTATAAAGTCATTTCACATTAGACACAATTTATATGACATAAAAGCTTGTCGCGCCCATGAGGATGATTTTAGAGTGCGTTTTTATTCAAGATGACGATATTATATCAGTCGGTGTGGTCTGATGTGTACTAACGCTCGATTAAGCAAATTATCCGCGGTCCTTACGCAACCTGAGGACGCGCTGCAATGTCGAGGCTATCGACCTTCCGCGGTTACTTGAAATAACTGTTTACTTGTTGGAAATAGCTTGATGTCAAGCAGAAGTGCGCAGGCGCAGGGCGGTTTCATTGAGCCGTAGTCGCACCTGCTCAGTGGACTCGTTACTTGCGAATAACTTGGTCATTGACAAAACATAATAATGCTTTTCAAATTTGTTTTACTACTTATTTACACTGCAGTGCCAAAGCTTGCTACCGCGACCGCGACATACGACCAAAAACAAACCGGGGAGCTTAACGTTCAAGTTGACTTGAAAAATTTACATATCATCGCGCTAATGAAAAGCGGCAAAGAAGAGTATGTGGTAAGTGAGTTGTATATATATTTATATCCGCATATTCTTGTACATTCTTTATGTTTATTACTTAATATTAAATAAAAAACATTATTGATGACGGTTAATCCTTAATTTGTATTGCATATAGGTACCAATTAAAAATTAACCTAGGTACCTAATCAGTCCTTGCTGCTCTAAAAAACAGATCATTGCCAAAAATAGTTGCGTTAAAAATTATTTGTTCATTATCATTATACACTCCCGGACACCTAAATCAAGCCACCAAATTTTTGGTCGTCCAAAATTTAAAGTTATGGACAATTATAATCCAAAAGTGCAAGGTGGCTCGATTTAGGTGTCCGGGAGTGTATTATGATGACATCATTGATATGATAACATTGGAGATCGTTAATAATAGCAAATGAAGCATTTTATGATATCCCTATGTCAAAATTTATAACATGTCATACGATGAAAGAGCCGTAATAGGCCTGTTGATGTTCTGCATTTATTGACTTTAACTGTTGCCGACCCTCCTCAACCCCACACTGCCTACTTCAGTGCTAAAATACCATAACGTTTCTTTATTGAGCATGGAATCTCTCCTACCCGCAGGAATACAAATTTCTTTGGCTTTATTAATCGTTTATGTTGCATATTTTCGCAATGTTGCGATTTTCATCTGACTTACACGCGTTCCCGAGAAAAGGGTCTCGACAGACATACGGACTACAAAGTGATCCCATAAGGGTTCCGTTTTTTCCCTTTGAAGTACGGAACCCTTATGGGATCACTTTGTAGTCGTATGTCTGTCGAGACCCTTTTCTCGGGAACGCGTGTAAGTCAGATGAAAATCGCAAAATTGCGAAAATATGCAACATAAACGATTATCTTATACCGTTTATGTTGCATATTTTCGCAAATTTTGCGATTTTACAAGGGAAACAAAACCTGTAGGGTAATAGTTCTTGTTGACTTAAAATCATGACATTTAGCTGAGGCAAGTTCTTAAATGGGAGCGTCGGTCGGTCGGTGGCGCTGTGCACTTGGCACTTGCCTTCCGATCGGGAGGTACGGGGTTCGAGACCGCCATGTAGGTACCAGTACCAATGTGTTTTTCGGTACATTAGTCTGACGCTCCTACGGTGAAGGAAGACATCGCGAGGCAACCTGCATTCATCTGTGAAGGAATTCAAAGATGTATGTGAAGTTGAACCTAAACACCCTAAACACCCTTACTTAGGGTAGGCTCGAGCCCCTCGGGGACGTATATGAGCTGTTATGATGATGAAGTTCTTAACGCACATGTTCATGAAAAAATCTGAAAACCGTAAATATGTACATGGTAGGAACTATTATACGTTTGTATGGAAGCCTCAGTGCGCGAGTCCAACTCACACTTGACCGGTTTTCTTATTATCTACTTCAACCACCTCCGACAAGTGGTTGAGAACACCTGGTATTCATCTGAAGGTTCGATTCCCATGAGGGGTAGGTTTTTCTGCTTGGTTTTGTTGGCGATAGAGTTACTGAGCTTGGCTATCAAATATTCGGTTAAGGACAAATTATCTACCACCGTCTTACCTAAGTTTGTCGCTATAATAACTGTTGGCGACGTACTTGAAATATTGAAAAAGAAATAAAATACAATTTACAAAGTACGCGTGCATTGAGCAACAGACAATAATATGACAACTGCAAAAGCAAAAGAAGAACAATAAGTCAAAAAACAAAAGAATAAAAAATACAAAGTGGTCAACTAGCCAGTCCGCAACAATAACAATGTTACAGATTGCGCCAATCTTTTTGTCCGTTCTGAAGTTGTTTCGCGCAGAGGTATAGTCAAGCACATAAAATATATTAAGTTTATTTTAACGTCTTAAAACTTATTCATTCATCACATAACTTATGTAAACAGAATATTAATTAAATCTTACCTATATTTCGTCAGTGCGATGAGAATCGTACTGTGTTCATCATCATCACAGCTTATATACGTCCCCACCGAGGGGCACGAGCCTACCCTTAGTTAGGGCGATAAGGCCTTAGTCAAACCACGCTGGCCCAGTGCGGATTGGTTGACTTCACATACCTACACCTTTGAATTACTTCTCAGGTATATGCAGGTTTCCTCACGATGTTTTCCTTCACCATAGGAGCGTCAGATAAATGTACATATGAAATTCGTGAAACGAAAAACACATTGATACATGGCAGGATTGATCGCGAGCCTCCCGATTCCACTCGGAGCACAGTGTTCATAGCGGATTGAAAGGTTGGCGCAATCTGTAATTTTATTGCTGTACTAGCTGTGCCCGCGACTTCGTCCGCGTGGAATAGTAACGGCTTGACCGATCTTGATAAAAAGTTAGTTAGCCTATGTTATACCTTATATAATTAGCTATCTATTAGTGAAAGTCTCGTTAAAATCGGTCCAGCCGTTCCGGAGATTAGCGGGAACAAACAGACAGACAGACAAAAAAAAATAAATTGTGTTTTTGTTATTGGTACCCCATATACATTCATACCCATTTAGTAAAAACTTGTAATTTTGACATTACAAACAGACACTTCAATTTTATTTATCTGTATAGAATAGATGTATAGATTTCGATGAGGTAAGATTGCCAGTTCCTCATTTGGTGAAGAATCTAGATGAAGCTCGATTCCATCTTCGGCCTTATCATAATTAAGCATTAGGTGAGTGAGATGAAGGCCAAGAGCTTCCATGTTGTGGGTAAAAAAACCCATAAACGTTTCATTGCTGGACATGGGTCTTTATTTTTATGAGACGGCAATGGCCTTCACACCCACGCTGGCCAGACGGACTAGTGTAGATATAGTTCGAACTGACGAGATCACGATCCCCTAGAGGATCGGTCTAGGGGATCCTTGTGGATGAATTCTTTGTTTCGAGTTTCCCATCTCTTCGAAGAGGTGTGATTGTGGTAAACTCTCTTCGGCTCTTAAGTCTTACGACTTCCACGGGGAGATAGGGACCGGCGGCGGCGGCACGTGTGCACCTTTTAATAATCCGTCACACGTAAAACTTTCTCCTACTCTTCTACTTACATGAAACTAAAAAAAATATTTAATTTTTCTGCACTAGGTACTTGTCTCGTAAGTCTTGTTTATGCCAACTTCCAACTAGTTCCAACAGTGCTGTAAATATATCTCATTGTTTGTCTACAGGATTATGATTATGCTTATGATTATTCGGAAATGACAATTAAGCCTCAAAACGGTACAACAGCGAAACCGTTAAATGCGAGCAGTACAGCGCCTGATAGTGTGACGGGCAATGCCACGCTTCGAACAACAGTCTACGAAGAAACCACGACAGAGTCCATAAAAAAAACGACAGCACAAATTATAGACACGACAGCGATTACCGAACAACCTGTAGTTCTAGAGTCAACCACAACAAAACAAGCAGTTGGAGAGGTCACGACAAAAGTTTCGGAAGTATTAGATGCTAACAATACTTCACCAGTGATTAATACGGGGTGTAAGAAAGGTTTTATACTCAATCAAAAAGGCGGCTGCGAATTTAAGTTGCAAAGTGCATCAAATGCGTAAGTATTATTATTGTTTGTAATATTAGAGCAGGGAATCTTAGTGGCTAGCTTAAAAAAAATGTAAATCAAAATTTCGTTCAAACATAGAATAAAAAGTAATATGTTGGAATAATTATATGGGTATAATAAAACCGTAAAGAAGATAAGAAGATTATACCGGTGTGAGGGGTATGAGCAAATGTGGTGCCCTCTATCTTATATAAATAACTTGAGAACCGGTGGACCGATTCGGCTAATTTTATTCATATTTTCAATAGGCACAGGGAAGACTCTTATGGAAATAAAAACCATAAAAATTGGCTGAAACATAGTAAAAACAACACTTTTCTTTACCCATACAAATCACAGAGTAAATAACTTTTACATCTCTCATGTTCGGTAAGTAGGTCCTTATTACCCCCAAATGGGGCTTGTAGGTGACCAATTAGCGCTCTTGGGTAATAATGTAGCTAGAAAAGCCCTAGGGCTGTAAGTAATTTATTGCCAGAATAATGGTTAGATGTACGCGAACTTTTTGAAATAGTGGTGTTTTTTTTAATTACTTACCGCGCTAGGGCTTTCCAAGCTACATTATTACCCTAGAGCGCTTATTGGTCACCTACAAGCCCTATTTGGGGGTAATAAGGACCTATTTACCTCACAATCGAGATGTAAAGCAGAGTAGTTAGCTCGGGTGTAAGCACCAATTGCACTGCACCCTCGAAATATATAATTATCTCGGGCTGCAATTGATGCCTTACAGCCCTTAGCTACTAATCTACAATCGACAGTTCGTCCGGGCGTTAGTCAACGAAGTTTGTCCGGGCAGTTAAACAAAAATAGTTTTTAAACCAATTATTAGGTAGGTACATGAGTGTTACTGCCTGAACCATGTTTATGGATCAGTGTATAGGGAAACAGTTTAAGGACGTTGAATATTTGTGTGAGAATGAGGAATTAACTTAGTGAGAAAAGCCATATCTATTTGGAAGAAATAAGAGCAAAGAACCCTATTAATACCACCACTAATATCATTAGTTCCATACTCAGCATCAAAAATGCAGTTCAATCGGTTGCTACAAATCATATATTGCATTTATTATTTTATATTTCCCATCAGATAATTAAAACAAAAAAAAATGTTCATTCAATTTTATTTTATTTGATTGCAGGTTGCTGAAAATTATTAAATTGTCTCAAAAATTAAAAAGGAGAGAAAACCGAAGTCTGAAAAAAAATACATTTTACTAGGTGGTAGGTAGCCAAATGAGAAAAAATGAATAAGACTGTAACACTAAACTAAACTATATTTTGTCATTATATTTATTATATAAGTAACTAATTATACAGACTGGATACAAAAATGCAACAAGGCAATGCGCCCGAAGTTATAGAGCAGAGTTCACACCCAGTTATATTTTGTATGTAATAGTTTACTACAACAACTTAGTATATACCAAGTAATTGCTCTATTTTCCTTTTCTTTTGGTTTGTGGAATGTAAAACATTTAGAATAAATTTATAGAGAGTATAATGATCAATTTGACTATCAGTCCAATAAAGAACATTTATTTAAATTTCGAAATTTTTAAATACTGTAGCAAGAACATTTTCTTTCAGTCTCTATAATATTAACAATGTTTTAATTTAGTGATTGCTCCTTTTTTATATAGTTTTCTTTTAAGTGTACATAATTAAGTATAGTCAATACATTCTCAAAATGTAGACAATCTTTTTCTTTTCAATATTTTTAACGATTTCAATACAAAATAAAAGTAAACAACAAAATTACCAAATAATAATGTCAATTTTTTAAACTTATATGCCTACACTATAATTTCATTTTATTAACAAAGTGGTGAAAAAAAATACAGACTTATATTTTTTACATTATAAGCTTTTGACTAAAAATGACCAAGTATACTGGCAATTTTTATTGCTTTTTGATCTAATTATATTTTATGAAAATACAATCGAAACTGAATATAACAACCGATCGGTTATTACAACCGAATGGTAAGGTCCCGGCTGAATCCCTATGTAACAAACTATTAAGTAAACATACCGCATATAACAACATCGAATACAGCGAAATATCGCTTATAACGACGAAACTTTATCGATATTCATCGGCAATAACGACCAAGCGTTTAATTGTTCCAGCAAAAGAAAACAATGTGAATATTTTCAAACTTATTACTAACTAGCTTTCCGCTTGCAGCTGTGCTCGCGTTATCTTCGTTTTTCCCGTGGGAATTCCATATTTTCCCGTAGGAAAATATTCTATAGCCTATATTACTCAGTCATATTGTAGTATTCTATAAGTGAAAGAATTTTTCAAATCGGTCTAGTAGTTTTGGAGCCTATTCAATACAAAATACAAATCTTTCGGCTTTATAATATTAGTAATAGTAAGTATAGATCTATGAAGGAATATTTTGACTTATTATTAGCTACACACTTTCTCCCAGTCCATCCGAACCTTTCTGCACTCTTTGCCATTTTGCATGTTTCACGACTTATTTAGTGCTATAGTTAACAGTGTGAATGACTGGTTGATTTTATAAGTTTTGGTTTAGATAGTGTGTTTATGCATTACCATGTCGCAAAAAAAAGAGAAGTGTTCAATATTGAAGAAAAATCATAGATGATATGGAGATTACAAAATGGCGAGTCAAATAGTAAAATTGCAAAGGAATGTGGTCTCTCACACTTCAATATCAACAATTTAGAAAAATATTGCTTATAACAACTATTGGATATAATGTCCCAAGTTAATGGTCCCTTCAATGTTGTTGTATCCGGTTTCGACTGTATGTGTATTTCTGAATCAATCTTATTTCAGAATGAATTGAATACTGTGAAATCTACCTTTCATTCTTATCTATATTTTTACAAATGTATACTGCTCGCTGATAAGTTTTACCCAAATAGTTATTGTTATACACATGTAATTTGTCGACATTCAACATAGTTTTACATTGTAAAGTTACTGTATAAATGTAAACAAAACAAAAAAAAAATTAATGCAGGATAAAAAATGTAACTTTGAATACAAAGTGTACTACATGTAAGCATTATATTTCAGATGAACAACATGTTTTGGTAAAACTAAACTAAGTAGATAACTTTCAACAATACTTTGATTATTGTTTATAACTAATAAAGATTTAATGGAGTAGAAAAACACAATGATGCATTACATTTCTTAAAGTGTAAAATATATAAATTTCATAAGAAATTGACAACAAAAGTAAACACATAAAACAGGTGAAAATTATTAAATGAAATGTCAAATTTTAATTATAAGCATGATAAACAATGACTTAATAAAATTAAGAGCACTACACATAAAATAAATTGTTTTTAACTGTCCTTAGATTTGATTTAAAATTAGTTTTTCCTATATAAGTATCAGACAAATAACAAGTTATTTAGAATTCCAGTGATTGATTTATTTACTATATTGACTTTTAAATTATAAATATATTTTTATACAACAAGCATATATTTTGAGTATAACTATTTAATATTATATCTGGGGACGGGCATTATTAATTTTTGTACTATAGGAGAATAGTCACATAGAAGAAGTTTGAAATCAAAATATACATAAAGTTTCCTTAATTCACAATATTTTTGTCCAATAAATAAAAATTTTAAGCACAAATACAATAACACTATAGAGATTAAAGTTTACACAAGCAGAATAAGAGTGGAACAAATGCACCTATTGTAATGAACACCGGTATAAGCACTGAGCTTTCATCCATAGAGTAGGGATCTGGCTGTTTAGGGCCACTTGCTCGGCGGGAATTAGTACTTTTCTCTTCAATTTCTTCTCTAAAATCATCAGCTTCGTTTTCAGGCCATACAAGTGGGGGGAGCTTTGGGATTTCATCAACTGTTCCTCTCATAACATATAAGGCATTAATTTTAGGGTTATCTCTGTATCCCTTAATAAATTCAACTTTGATTTTGCCTCCGCGTATATCAGATTCTTCTTCATTATAAAACAGTTTACCATTTTTTATAGAGAATGGTATATATTCATCATGAGCTACCCCTCTACCAACTTTATCAAAAATATCTAAATCAGCTACAATGGTGTGGTCTCCATTGAGAACAACATCAAATACTTTCATGTTTGGGGCGTTGAAATAAACTTCACTGAATTTGAGAACTAATACATATTCACCGTCCTTATTAGCAGGTATGTCATAGCCGAATGTGCTATGATGATACCTTTCAGTCTGGTAAAGAATTTCATCTTTTGGATTAACACGGCCGATCATGACCAGTTGCTTTCCGTAGTCAGACGCAGTGCCAACTCTGCCTTGTAAGGGGTCTTTATCGTATTGAATTCCGTAAACATCAGTATGAGATGGTCCACCAGCATTTACCGCATAAATTATTTCTCCCAACCCAGTCACACTTTTCAAGAAACTCAAGCAAGCTACGGAAAGTAATAATAACATATTTTCTTAACGGTGCTTCTTTGAGTAGGTAGTTTAATTGACTTTCCATTCAGTATCCCTGATAAAAACTGATTTTATTTTTATTGAACCGAAAACTGCACCAAACGAGCCGGCATTCAATTTTTTTTTAGTAATATTTTTGGCTTGGCTTCTAGGCCTTTGAGCCATGCCGGCATTCAATTCAACCAAAAGACCACAGATTATAGAATATAATATATCCATGGAATTATTACTCAAACAGGAATGAGCTCTTCAAAATATTGTTGTTCAAATTTGGACTTTATTTCTATGCGAATAAAGACTAAACGCTTGAAAGTGCAAAAGCGTGCCGAGAGAGGTAGCAATAACTGTACCTTTTATCCCTTTCCCACAGTGTTGCTACTGTTGTATATTTTATAATTTAGTAGTTATTAAACAACTATTGGTAGATGAAGATTTTTGATTATTGTTTATTTTAATTACTTTTAACGCCCAAAATACCTAAATTGTTATTTTTGCAATAATTATAACATAAAATAAATTAAATTATCATATTAGCCTACTATTAATAATTATAACAGTATGATTTTATGTCCAAGAAATATTCTAGTGGTAGTATTCAAAAAATGTTATATTGCAACAACGATTCTTTGTCAGTCTGTAATTTTCGTTGTCCATGTAGTAGGGTGACCACATGGTAATAAATATTATCACAATTTTTAACATTTTTCAATAAAAGTAATTTATATTAGTTATTTAATGTTTAGTTTACACGATGCGATGTAAAGTTATTAGAAAAAAGAATTGGCATAAACATTATGTTCGAGATATTGGCGAAACTACAAAATTTTTAAAATATTGTTGAAACAATTCGACTCACACTGATGTTTTTAATTCTTTGCTTCTTAAAATATTACTCATTCTTTTACTAGGTATGTATTTAAATATCACAGAGAGATTTTAGTGTTGACTCATTTTTGACAAGTTGACATATTTGATTATCTGTTATGTGGCGGAGGGTTCAACATAATATACTGATTGGAAAGACCCATCTATTGAAAGACAATCATTGACATTCATTATTTTTTAAATAATTATTATATTAATAATACTTATCTTGTATTGAAAAGCAGATATAAAATTCTTTCGCGCAACCCATTTTGAAATAATAGAATATAATATTTCTTTGTTGTACAACACCAACCAGCTTAAAGTCAACGTATAAATAATACACTTAACACTAATTGTACATAGGGCAACCTTATCGCTAAAAGCGATCTCTTCCTTATCAATCGTGATTATTAAGTATATTATGATTTTCAAAAGCATCTTTCAGGTTGAATGTTATTGTTTTTAAGAAAAAATCCCTATTTTGTAGAATTTGTGGTCACAAATTTACGAAAGAGACAAACGGTACAGTTATTTATCTCTCGCTCGGCATACTTTTTTAAGCAAGAGCTCATTCCTGTTTGAGTAATAATTCCATGAATATATCAATTGTCAAAAGAAAGACAGCACCAGTCACCACAGACTACTAAGAGATACGACCTTTTACTTAATCTGAGGCAATGACCTAACAAATACATGGACTGGCCCTACCTACAGAATCAACGTGACTACCTACAAAACTTTGGCACATAAAATGGCTACCTTTACTATCGATGTACTCACTCAGTATTAGTTGTGCAATATCGATAAATTTAAGTTTAAACCAATTCATCAATCCACTTATCTACGACATATCTAGGGAAATAGATCTTAGCTGAACTGCACATTACGGACCTACATTGTAATAATTTGATTGAAAAGTCGTGTTTCAGAAATATTTAGGCAGTTTCAAATTGTGGAACTACGCAGTTTCTTAGAAAAACTTGTTAAAGATCACTATTTAACTTAAGCGGTACAAAGTTCGCCGGGTCAGCTAGTATGTCTATAAAGTTACACCAATAGACGTGTATTTTCTTTGTATAAATAACTGCGAGAAAATGTTATTGTTAAAAAAAAATTGGAATAGTTTTTTTGGAAAAAATTATTTAAAGGAGGCGATAAGTACTTACCAAGTAGGTATGATAATTTGAGTGTAATTTTTTTTTTAGTTTTGTAAGGTAAGTTACTAATCAAAGTTTATGACAAACTTTGTCGTAGGAACCTTATATGTTCAATTATTATGAAAAATGGAAGATTTTAAAAAACTAAAATTAATTGACAATGATAATAATTCATCAATTATTAAGCTTTCCAATGATATTACTCGTACTTTATTCACGGCTTAGGCACTTAAGTCTGTCCGTTTAATATATCGATAGCCTAATTAAATTTTCTCTTTAGGTATCTTCACTATCGCCCATTAATAATGTATGTAAATTATTAATCAAAAATATAAAAATTCTTACACAATTAAAGAAAAATATTACTGCTGAACGCTTCTTCAAGTAAATTGGCAAATTAAATCAGAATATGAAACCTTAACTACATATTCCCAATTATATTTTTAACAATTTTGTTTACTTATTTGTGAAGAGTTAATTGCGGTGTATTTTTGTTTTATCTCGCACCGCATTGTGTAATATTGCAAGAAGGCATTCTGTAGTCCTTTATTGTGGCGCACTTTTAAAATATTATTGTAAATTACTTCGAGATTATGGAAAATAGTCAAAATCCGAAGCAAAATTCACACGTTCGTTCGGCACTTAATATGGCGGACTGGTCACGGTAGGCATTTTTTGTGACGTCACAGAAAATACATGCCACAGACGAAACAGTATGCGTCTCTTTCTTCAAATGTCATTTCACTTTTGTTAGAAAGAAACAAAACGATATTTGATAGATACGTGTCAAGATATCAAAGAACTGTTTAACAGGGCATCTCCATATTATGACTATCTCAATGATCTGAGGATACGACAGCGCCGCTCAGACTAAGTACACCAATGGACTCGCAATGTATTGGCACGATTTGCGTCCAGGGGGGCTACCGCCTAACTCATAGCGATCGCTCGCTATCGCCTTCGAGACATTAGAACAGTAGCTCAAATGTCACCTGTGACATTAAAACTATTGTTCTAATGTCACGACAGCGATAGCGAGTGATCGCTATGAGTTTGGCGGTACGGCCGCAGTCCGCCATTACAAAGCACCGTGCTGTTGTGCTAAAATATCAGTGAGCGTTGTTTGTGAGTGCATTTTACAGTTCTTTCTTTTTATTGTTTTTTTAATGAATTGTATAAAAAAATAATAAGTGTGGAATCTTGGATGCGGCGTCCCTAGTTTTTTCCGCCATCTTAGAGCACCAACACAAAGGCACGCTTTTTTCGTAGGTATTTCATGTCCTTTGGTATCCATAGCCTAAGCAGCGCCGCCACATTCACAGACGAAAGATTATGTATCCATCCATATGTATCTTCTACGCTGGCGTCTATTCGGACCCGGCGGTCCTGGGCCCCGTTTCACGAAGCAACAAGTTACAATTTTACAGGTAAAAACTGGCAACACTAGTTAAAATTAATATTGCTTGGATAATCTTTCATACTCACCCTCACCTATCTACTGAGTAACATGTCGAGGAGACAAATTAAAGAGTTCGCGGAAAACAATAATGGTAACACCCATTGCCAAGAGTAGTCCGGGAGAGAATTAACACGCAATTCCGTACGGAGTACGAGTTCAACGAGCGATTTCGCCTTACTTCAGTAAAATGGAAGACCTTCTCACTCTATTGGGGCCATTCTTAAAACATCAAACTGCAAGAAGTCAGGCGTTACCAGAAAAACTGCAAGTATGCATTGCCTTACATTGGATGGGGTCTGGTGCACATCACTGTGTTGGTGATATCCAGGAGACCTATTTTTGAATTACGTATGCGATTTAGAAATCACCGTTGACTAAATAGTCAGCGATGACTTTGAGGTCACGAATTCCTAAACATCCTATTTTTGAAAGTCGAACGCAGAGCTGCCAACGCAAAAGTTACTCAACTAACTAATTTCAAGATGAAAAAAACTATATAAGAAGACTGACTGAAAAATCAACACACATCAACTTCAAACTTGTCTCCTGGAGAGCTATTCAAAAATAGCTCTCCAGGAGAGCTATTTTTGAATTACGTATGCGACTTCGAAATCACCGATGTGACTAATAATCACCGATTTTCAATAATTCTTATTTTTGAATATCACTTAAGTGACTACCTTAGTCACGGATGTGATTTCATTACGAGTGCCCTCACCCACTCGTAAACAAGTCATCTGTGGAAACGTTATCTGTGTTTTGTTTAGAGAACATATTGACAAGTTTGAAGTTGATGTGTGTTGATTTTTCAGTCAGTCTTCTTATATAGTTTTTTTCATCTTGAAATTAGTTAGTTGAGTAACTTTTACGTTGGCAGCTCTGCGTTCGACTTTCAAAAATAGGATGTTTAGGAATTCGTGACCTCAAAGTCATCGCTTACTAATTAGTCAGCGGTGATTTCTAAATCGCATACGTAATTCAAAAATAGGTCTCCAGGACTCGTTTTTTTCGGATTTGGTCAAAGTGTACGAAAACTGACCAAATAAAACTTTTTTTCTCGAAAGAATTTCTTTCAAAAACTGAATTTTGCTTTTTGCATTTTATCCATTATTTTTATAGATAACTAGTATTCTCTTCGCTAGGAGAGTAGTTTAATCCTTGCTATTGTTTATTTCTGCACAAAAACCTCTTCATATCTTTACTTTTTAAATTTCAATGATGTGCTTACTTACTTGTAACCGGTATTTTACGGTTGTAAAATAATTATGGTGTAAAAAGTAACGTTCGTGAAACACTTTTACCTGTAAACTTGTCATTACAATGCTTGTTATCCGTTCACTTGTTACTTGTTAACTGGTTGCTTCGTGAAACGGGGCCCGGTCCTACCAATAGTTCACCTGTGACATTAGATAGAATTATTGTTTTAATGTCCAGAATACTGAAAATCGCACTCAGAATACTGAAAATCTTACTGAAAACTGAAATTTACTGAAAATAAAAGCTTATTCTTACTGAAAATTAAAAGCGTCTACTATTCGCTGTTTAGCACTTCAATAGTGTCAAGTTCACTCACATACACCCTATGCTTTATTTTGCTCCACGAGCTCAAAAAATCTAAAGGCGTAAGATTTTGCGAGCGCGCGGGATACGGCACCGGGCCGAAGCGCGCCTCAGCGGCGCCGCAGCTGATTCACTGCTCATTCTCTTTACATAATGATGGTATTTTGCAGTGCGTGCGTTGTCTTGCTGAAACTACAGTCCTATCATGTTCACCACTAGAATGCCATTTAGCATTGTCGAAATCATCGTGCAATTCAAATAGGTTTCGCCAGAGTCATAGCAAGGGTCATGAGCGCCTCTGGCAAGATTCGAATTTTGCGCCCCCCAAAACTTATTTCCTAGGAAAAGAAAAGACATACTAACATATTCATTTCATCCTTATAAATGTTTTTCAACACATAACATAACGTTATACTCTAAAAGCTCTTTCATTTGTTACCCGAATAGCGTGGGTTACAAAAGAAAAGTGATCGCCATTTTGGAGCGGCGTCCATATCGAATTTGGAGCAATGTCACTTACTTCACCATATTCTATTCATCAAGCTCTTTTAATTGATATCCATATAGCGTAAGTTGTAAAAGAAAAGCGATCCTCCATTTTAGAGCGGCAGCCATATTGAATTTAGGGGGATGTCACTTACTGTTTCATGTCTTACTCTCAAAGCCCTGTTATTTGATACCAATATTACGTGGGTTGCAAAATAAATGTCATGTGCCATTTTGGAGCGGCGGCCATCTTAAACGTGCTGTATTGATATTAACTTCACCGTGTTCTGCTCTTAAGCCCCTTTCATCTGATAGCTCTAGAACGTAGGCTAAGAATTTAAGGGATCCGCCATTTTTAGAGCAGCGTCTATGATGATTTGAATTAAATGTCACTGACTCCGTTGTATTTTAATCTTAAAGCCCTTTCATTTCATATCCCAATTGCTAAGGTTGCAAAATAAGTGTAATCTGCCTTTTTTTTACGGCGGCCACATTGAATTTACAAAAATGACATTACTTTCAGCGTGTAATACTCAAAAGCCTTTTTATTAGGTACCCATATTGCCGTGCCGCAACTGAAAGCCATATCAAGGCAGCAAAAATCGTATTTTTTCAATAACAGCCGCCAGCGCCGTCGCTGTTTTAATTTTTTTTATGTCAAATCCTTGACGTAGGTATAGTCGAATGTTTGCCCTATCGATTGGTACCATCAGCTGGTCGCTAGTCTCTCCAAACCTCGCCAATAAATTGTCAAAGTTAGGTAGTTACTGAAAACTCAAACTGGCCCAACCTACAGTGATGTCATATTACAGGCTCAAAATATTAGTAGAAATAGCAACGTCCGCTCGACCTCGTCATATGTAACAAATCGAAAGTCGCAATTTACGTATTCCCCAAAAATGGGGAAATTACCCTAAAATTATGACGAATCACCCCATGGTGTGATTCCTCTCGTGTTGAACAATATTACAAAAGGTCACCCGGGGTTGACAGTCAAAAACCACAGGAACCGTGTTAAAATCGCGATTAATATTTTCTAAAATCTCAACATTTTATAAAATATTCGCTAATAACGCGGCCGCCATCTTGAAATGTTAGAGTTCCGGATTCACAGAACACATATACCCATCCGGATTTATCCCGGTATCTGCACCATATACGGAGACCGATTACCTACATTTTTTTTTCTTTCAATCAATCGATTCGGGTCAAATCGGATCGAGAAAAAACTTCAAACCTCCTTTGTAAATACCAGAAATTTATAGAGGTCTAGGAAGGAGTTCTCGAAAAGTCGCTATTTCGATTTTGTAGTATTCGGTCCTACCATACCCATTCAAAAAATTACCAAAAATGATAACTTCTCTCATTTGGCAATACTTCGTATCGATTCTTATGAGGATTCTTAACTTCATCTTGCACATTCCACTCTAGACTTGTGCAGAGTATATCACTGAGAGGAAAAGAGATATATGTATCTTTTGGAGCTGCTGATATATATCACTCTTTTATATCACTATATCATTTATATCTTTATCTAGATCATTAACTCAGTAACTCAGTGTTTCTTTAATTTATCAGTGATATAATGAATGTGTGCTCTGTGTCTAAATTTCTTAATTTAATCTTATTAACTTATTTATTATTTGGAGATTAGCATATTTTGTATTAATTTGTATGCATCTTATATACATTGAATAATTTTCTTAATACTGTTGTGATTCACAACAGTATTAAGAAAATTATTCGAAGTATATATGTGAATAAATATGAAAATTCACAACTTGTGAATATGAAAAATTAGTCACCTAATAAAATCCTGTCGATTGAAAGAGAAGAGTTACTGATTCAATGCGGTTTCAATGCGCACGACACGGTTGACACGGTTAGCGCAGAGGTCGAGTGATCGCCTACTGTGCAACGGGTCGCGGGTTCGATTCCCGCACGGGACAGATATTTTGTATGGCCTACAGAAATTTGTTCCGGTCTGGGCGTATGTACATGTGATATTCTATGTTTGTAACTGCACCCACGACACAGGAGAAAATCCTAGTGTGGGGCGACGTCTTTTTTAAAAAAAGAAAAAAAATGCTCTCGGACATGTCGTGCGACTGAAAGAGATACTGAGCTACTGATATATTTGAAACTGAAGTGATATACTGATATAATCACTCCTTGCGTCAGATATATATCTTTTGAATCAATCACTCCTGAGTTACACAACTCTATTCCACTCTTGTCTGAGGCCACCATCTTGTCGCAAATCCCGTTCGAAAATGTCCAAAATTTCAACGAACCGAAATCAGCCGCCGGCATCGCTGTTATTTTGTTTTCAATCAACTGGTGGCCATTTTCAGCTTCAGTCAGACAGCGGGCGGGGCGGGACGGCGACGGGGCGCCGGCGGAGCGGCGACGCGGCGTGGACGTCACATAGCCGGCGTAGTAAAAATCGAGGGCACACCAGTTTTACGAAAAAAAAAAATCAGTCAAAATCCCGTAAATCACGCGTCTCTTCGGTCGCAGACATGAGTCGGAACGCCTTTTTTCTGAGCTAATATAACTTCAAAATCAAAACCAATCAAAACGTACAAACCTAGATCTTTATTATATCTACAACATTTTCAAAAATTATGAAAATTCGACTATGTAAAGTGGGAGGAAAGCGTTATCGCTTTTGTATGACTATCCCCTTAGCAGAACACATCGCTCGCAGATCTGACGGTCGTTATGGCGGAAAAGTCCTCGAGTGACCGCTACATATCGGCACAGAATAGATAATAGTACTAAAGTACAGAAGGATCACTCTCGAAGAAAAGCTAAGTTTAGGTATGAAAATGTACCTATTCTTGCGACCTTCAACTGAGGCGCGTTCAGCGCCTCTGGGTGTAGTTGTCCGGTTGTTTTTTAACTCGCCCAGAGGCGTTGAACGGATTGCAGCAACCAAATCTTTTATCTTCCTCTTTCAAATGAACTTTTATTTCTCTCTCTTTCTATCAGATGACATTTTAGAATATGGCCGCCAATATCATCCAATCACGTAAGAGTATTTCAGTAAGAAACGTCAGAGCGTTTTACAACCATCAAATTCGATGGTTGTTCGGTTGTAACTCGCGCCGACACTCAAAGGTCTTGAACGCGCCGGTTGTTTCACCCGGTTGTCACGCTCGAAGGCATTAAACGGGGTTAGAGCGAAAAGTTGTACTTCGCGCGAAGGCTCTGAACGCGCCTCGGAGTTCTAATTCCGTTACGAGTCGCTGACCCGATACCGAGTTGGCGACAAGAGCGCAGGGTTCCCACTCACCGATATATTTACGAAAATATTAATTAATTAATAAAGATAAAAGTGTGTATTAATTAATTCAACAAAATATATTTCTTGTCTATCTAATAAGTTCTTAGTTTCAGATTTTTGTATTGTCAAAAGAATAACATGTTTGCAAGTTCAGAAAATTGTTTTTGATGAACCAATTAAAGAATTTTATCGCAGGTAGAAAATTAGAGGAGCAAAGAAAACCACCGGTCGCCGTAGTTGCCGTTGAACGAGCTTCGACGCGGCACCATAATTGTAGACTAAGAGCTTATTTATTTAAATTTAAATAAATAAGCTCTTAGTTTATTTAAATTTAAATTATGAAATTTGAGGGTTGAAAATATTCGAATCCTTACAATCTTATTAAATAGTCCACAGGAAAACAGGAACATGGCAATGTAGGTAATTGGATTTCTTGAAGTAACTGAAACAATTCACTTCCAAGATTTCCTTGTAAATGGTGCTCAAAATTATGTGTAAATACTGTCTCTAATTTCTGAATATACTCATTCATTTCTTGAGAGGGCATCTTTAAACTTCCATAGAATAATTTTCTTTTATTATAAGCTTTATAGTGAGTAATAAAATAAAACAAGTATTGTATGTTAAATGGTCCTAATTGACACTTTAGCAATGCCTTATTTGTGGACCATTTTACGAATATTCATACAAAGCTGTCAAACAGAATAATTGCTTATGATGAATTGCACTCCATTCATAATATGAATCATGATATGATTCGTATTATGATTCTGCGATGCGGCCTTTTTAGGTCCGCAGTTGCAGTTTGGTATTTGGACAAGAAGGACATTAGCTCTTTAAGGTAATTTTTAGCACCTATATAATTTCGACCACAATCAGATCGGACTAGGCTAGGTATACCACGACGGGATACGAAACCGGTAATGGCAGCAATAAAGGCTTCGGTTGTGAGATCAGAAACAACTTCAAGATGGACGGCTTTGGTCAAAAGGCAAACGAACACACACAAGTAACTCTTGACCAAGGTACGGTTACGATGTTTTTGAACTTTGGTGTAGAAAGGTCCAGCAACGTCAGTGCCTACACTACACCATCAAATGCTCGGACAGCAGTGACACGGTTTTTGGGTAAGTCATCCATAGGGGGGTGGGAAGTGACAGCTTTTAGTCGATAACAAGTAAGACACTTAAATATCACATGCTGAATAGCACGGCGGGTGGATAGGATTCAGAATTCACGGCTGAGCATTGCCAGCAATGTATTGGCTCCAGCAATTAAAATAGTCGTAAAATGACTACTTTTAGGTAGAAGTAGAGGATGACGTGCGTCAAACGTTAAATTAGAGTGACGTAATCGACCACCCACTCTGATAAGGCCTTTATCATCTAGGAATAAATTAAGTCGTCTCAAGGAATTAATGATAAGATCATCATGATGTAAACGATCTAGTTCATCTGGGAAGGATATTGATTGAACTACTTTTACCAGGTGTAAGAGGGAATCCTTACGCTCGCTAGGGGACAGGTAGGGAGACGAAATACGGTTTGTTGCATGTTTTGCATTATGATGAAATCTTCTTATGAAACCAACGACACCCACTAACTTGTTCAACGAACTAAATCGTTCTACAAGAGGGGAAGGATCATGAGGAGGGGAATCGGAGGTCATCATCAAACAGCGTAGTCCTGGAAGATTGGCAGAGGGACCTGGCTCTCTGGTCAGAGGCCACAGGACATGAGATTGCTTCAACCACGGAGGGGAAAACCATAGGGGATGATTGATCATACGAGAGGCAGAAAGACCACGTGACGCATAATCACAGGGGTTCATAGGTCCAGGGACATGTCTCCATTCAGAAACCGTTTCTGAATTAACAATCTGAGAGACACGGTTTGAAGGTGATGAAGAGGCGTTTTAATCCAGGTAAGTACTATCATGCTAGGTATCCGTCCAGGAACACAATAGATTTCTTAAGACAGAGAGCGACGTGATTCATTAATTTTGAAAGGAGTGTAGCTCCCAACTCAAACTTGGTAATTGTTAAACGGATTCGAACTGGGGCAATCTTAGTTTTGGCCATTACAAGATGGACGGAGCATGTGCCTGACGGATGCTCTGCGCGCTAATATACGGCTGCTGCATAGTCAGCCTCTGACGCATCGCAGAAACCGTGGAGGGACAACTAGAAGTCGGGCCACAGAGGATAAACACAAAAATAGTGGATAAGGCTGTGAGGCCACTAGGAAGTGCAAGAATCTCATGGTTGAGTAAAGATCCAATGACATCAGCGCCTAGGAGAATACTAATGACACCTGTTTTATGAAAAGTTGGGTCTGCCAAAGGAAGGTGGGAAACGGAGGGCACTATATGTTTAGGAAGGTCTACCTCAGGGTGAGAACCAGCAATGGTGTCTCCTACCATCGCGATTGTTTTGATTTCAGGATGGGAACGAAGCACAGGCTTAAAACACAAGGAAACAGTACCACGGGAATGAACAGCTTGCACATTACCTATGCCACGCACAGGTACACAGGAGGAAGATACAGGAAGATTTAATTGATTAACGACTAAATCTAAGGTAAGGAGATAAACCTGTGCTCCAGTATCACATAACGCACGTGCTTCTACGTAATACCCATAGGATGTTTTAATATGTATAAGAGTAGAAGGTAAGAGTACAATAGAGTTTGGTGGTATGTTAGTAGAAGGAGGTGAAGGGGAGTGCTCAAAATCTAGTCAATATGAGGAACCCTGCTGGGTTCTAGGTCATAATTACGGTCCTTACCTAGCGCGCCCTTAAGGGCAGGGAGAACACCGGGGGTTTTAGTGGGTAGGTCTGGCACTCTGCCGGGAGAGCCCCACACACGCTCGCTGTTTAGCCAACGGCGGGTACGGTGCGGTTACGCATTTCCCCCCGAGAAAAAAAAGGGTCATAATTTCGGTTAGATGACTGCTGATGCTGATGAGGGGTGTGCGTGCCAGGAGGTGGAGAGCTGGAGCGGGGAGGTGTACGTGAATCAGGTGGATGATTTCTGAAGGTCGCTCGGGGGGTTGACTTTGGGGGTAAGGATCTATTCGAGCGGGGAGGTGTTTGTGGGGGTGAATATTCTTAAGCCCGAGGGGGTGTTGTGACAACCGAACGGGAAACTAAATATCGCCCGCCCGTGGCGATGAACGTGGGGACCGAATACTTTTGTCATAAAATGTAACATTGCGTTCATTATTATAACACAATGTGGTGTGATGGGAAGAACAACAACAGGTATTACAACGATAATTACAGCGACAAGACGACAATGAATGATCGTCCAAGCACCGGTAACATAAGTCTGCCTCTCTCACATAACCAACTCGATCACGCACATGTAAACTAACGAACTTGGGACACTCGCGTAGGTAATGATTTTTTCATTACTCATACTCTTAAAGTAGGTCTGAAGTTGCCTGAGAAGCGGGTTGAAAGTAATACTTTTCAGCCCTAGGGAGAATCACTTTCAACAGACAGCTGCTGTCAAATTCTAAAAAAGAAACTAGTTCTTTTGGGATTTATTATAGGTAAATTTAATATTTGAGAAATATGGGTATCAACTACACGTAAATTATGGTACCTACGTTTCAGGAGGACACGGGCTACAGGATAATTACTTCCTTCGATTTTTTTACAAGCTTTTATTTAACTTGCAATGTATGTAAGTATGTATGTTCGGGTGAAATCTTGCAACTCAATTTTGAAGCAGATATCTTTAACCGATTGAGCTGAAATTTTGTATACATGTTCAGTTTGGATAACAATGCATGGTTGACTATGTGACGTCATTCTAGATCCAAGATGGCGGCATACCCAAGATGGCGGACCAATTATTTTTAATGCACCCCTACATTATGGGTGTAGTGACTTAGTTAATATATTTATTTAAACATGTAGTTAAAACGTAGTTACATTATTTTAATATTACATTTTGTACATTACTTTTATAAACTCTAGAATCAATAAAAGAAAATTAAATGTGTAAAACTTAAAACTAAACTTAACTATTTACACTAAACTTATATACCTAGCTAATATTATATAAAATATATATTTACAACAATTTAACTAGCATTATATAAATATTACATTAAGCGAATTGTAGTTAAATCAAATTATAATTTAGATAGTTAAAAGTTCATCTTTAATTAATTCAAATAATCACACGAGTGAAACTGGGTGCGCAAAGCTGTATCGCAAATTGAGTAGAGCGCGAGCGCGCGCATAAAACCCACGCTACACGTTCTATTATTTAGAAACCGGCCGCGGCTAGCGAGTGCTGCGACGAGGGCCGCGTGTTGTTCGCGAAGACGCGAACTCAGTACATAACTGTATGCGACGGCGAAAGCTTATCCAATTTTACTCGTGTTTATATGTTTCGATTTCGCAATTATTAGCTAGTTTAGTAGTAACTTGATAAACGCTCCCTTCTGAAAATCTGGGGTTTAATTTCATACGAACATCCCCACATTATTGGTGACCTCTGCTGGTACAGAACATTTTTGAGAAGGAAAAGCAACTTAGCGGAACCGAAACCAGACCCGGTATTGCTGATAACAGTGATGTGTGCCGCGTGGGAATACGATCTATCCCGTTTTACCCAGATGAGCCGACGATGTGGTTCGCAAAGATGGAAGGTCAGTTCATGATAGCAAATATAATTACCGATATCACAAAATTTTATTGGTATGCTTGACCATCAATATGCATGCGAAGTTAAAGACATAATCGCATCCCCGCCTCGCGACAACATGTACGAAAAATTAAAGTCGGAGTTGATTAAAAGACTTTCAGCTTCTAAAGAGCGCAAAGTAAAACAACTTTTAGATCACGAGGAGTTAGGCGATAGAAAGCCATCGCAATTTTGGCTCCATTTACAACATTTGGCTGGTCTAGACGTACCTGCAGATTTTATACGCACTATATGGACTAGTAGGTTGCCTAGAAATATGCAACAAATAATTGCGTCGCAAGCCGATTCTACGCTCGATAAATTAGCTGATTTAGCCGATCGAATTCACGACATTGCCACCCGCGACTTCGCCACACGTAGCGTCCACATCGCGAGATAAATCCGGAGAAAGATTAGATCGAATGGAGAAGTGTATCATGGAGCTTACTAAACAAGTACAAGCTTTAACTATGCATAATAGATCTCATCCCAAATTTAATAATAATAATAATAACGCTAATAGGCTCTCGCTTGAGGAATGGATCAAGGGTCGGATACAGAAAGCAGTGATTCTCGACACGGCACGTATTGTCCGGAGATTCCTCTCTCTGCAGCCCTAACCACCGGCAGCTTGGGCCTTGCCTCGCTGTTGGCGGCATACTAGGTTTAAGTTTTTTATAGTATTTTGTTTTATATATATATATATATTGTAAAAAACTTAAATCTAAGGATATTTTTGAATAAATGGATAATAATAATAATAAAAGTAGCCGTCGACCACGCAGCAGGAGTAGATCGACGACCAGTTACCAAAAATACCCAACCTGTTGGTATCATTCAAAATTTGGGTCAAAAGCAAAAAAATGTGTCAAGCCGTGTGATTGGTCGGAAAACGACTAGGGGATGCATTTTTGAAACAATGAAATTCAAATTCGCATTCGAAATCGTACGATTCGCATACGAATTTCAAAATTCACTATTTTTGAACATTCATTCCGTGAATTCTGCAACGAGTGGTCCTACCCCCTCGTTGTTGATTTCTACTAGTAGAATATACGCAACGTAATATAAGTTACGTTTTACATGCGATTCATCGCTGGTTTTCAAAAATACGTCTCCTGGACACGTATTTTTCATCATTAGAAATGAATCTCGAATTCGAACACGAATACAAATCACATGCGAAATTATTTTCTACTGTTTCCAATTTTAAAGATTTTTGAATCACTCGAATTCAGTATTGTCATTAAAAACAAATTCTACATTAGAAACCGTTTCACGCAGAAAAAATAAAATCCGGTACGCAATAACATGACAATAACTCATTCATTTTAAAAACCAGCGATGAATCGCATGTGCGCAACGTATAAACGTTCCGTTTTGTATTACACTCAAAACGGAACGTTTATACGTTGCGCATATTCTACTAGTAGAAATGAAAAACGAGTGGGTAGGACCACTCATTGCAGAATTCACGGAATGAATGTTCAAAAATAGCGAATTCGGAAATTCGTATGCGAATCTTACGATTTCGAATGCGAATTTGAATTCTATTGTTTCAAAAATGCGACTCCTGGGCGGTCGGTAATGGCGACAAACGATTGCCCCCAAAATAATGGTCGCCTGTTTGTCACTGATCGAAATACAAAGACACAATTTCTAGTAGATACCGGGAGTGATCTTTGTGTATTCCCGCGATCAGCTTTAAACCAACGACGACTCAAGACCGACTATTTACTCTTTGCGGCGAATGGCACTGAAATTCCAACATACGGCTGGATACACCTGGAATTAAATATAGGTTTACGAAGAGCATATAAATGGCGATTTGTTGTAGCTGATGTATCTAAGCCCATTATAGGCGCTGATTTTTTAAGATTTTACCATATTCTCCTGAATATTAAATATCATCGCTTAATAGATGGTGAGATGTCGCTTAGTACTGCCGCAATTTCTGCCAGAGACACAGAGACTAAATTAGCTTCTATTAAAGCCGTCACTGGAGATTCACCATACCACCAACTTCTTCGTGAATTTCCAGACATCACACGACCTGCAGGTAGACAGCGTGAGATCAAGCACAATACAGTGCATCATATTCGCACTACGCCTGGTTCACCGGTATCAAGTCGACCTCGACGTCTTCCACCAGACAAGCTGCTACTCGCTCGTAAGGAGTTTGAAGATATGCTGGCTAATGGAACTACACGACGTTCGGAGAGCCCCTGGGCAGCGCCGCTTCACATGGTGCCGAAAAAAGATAACGGCTGGCGTCCCTGCGGAGATTATCGAGCACTGAATGCCCGAACAATACCAGATAAGTACCCAATACGCCACATTCAAGATTTTACTCATCAACTATTTGGTAGCAAGATCTTCTCCAAGATAGACCTGGTTAAGGCGTATAACCAAATTCCTGTCAATCCCACTGATATTATGAAGACTGCAATCATAACACCATTTGGACTGTTCGAATTTCCATATTATGGGCTTTGGTCTTCGAAACGCAGCGATTCATCGATGAAGTGCTTAGAGGCTTACCTTTTTGCTACGGATTCGTCGATGACGTATTGATTTTCTCGGAAAGAGAAGAACAGCAACTTCAGCATCTCCGTTTACTGTATCAACGACTGACAGAATACGGTTTCCTTATTAATACCGCTAAATGTGAGTTTGGCAAGAAAATAATCACATTTCTTGGCCGTAGCGTATCTGCTGAAGGCATTAAGCCGCTTCCAGACAAAGTGAAGGCTTTACAGGATTTTCCCGTGCCCAAGACAGTAAAAGAGCTTCGTCGAATCCTTGGCATGTACAATATTTATCGCCGATTTATATCTGGGGCAGCTAAGATTCAAGGTCCTTTGAATATTTTGTTGTCAGGTCCAAAGACGAAAGGCTCACAGAAGATATGCTCACAGCATTCAATTTCACACCTGCTTTCAGAAAGATTGCATTTGATTTACTCCATAAATGGAGTCACCCAGGTGTAAAAGCAACTGTTAAGCTCGTGACAGAGAGATATGTGTGGCCTGGAATCAGAAAAGATTGTCGGACTTGGTCCAGAGAATGCGCTGATTGCCAAAGAACCAAAATTCACAGGTACACCAAATCCCCAACCTTACCCTTTCCCTCTCCCTCCCAAAGATTCTCCCATGTCCACATGGACATTGTAAGGCCTTTACCAATTTCTTGTGGTTACAGGTACTGCTTGACTGTAATAGATCGCTTCACCCGATGGCCAGAGGCAATCCCGCTGTTGGACATCACCGCCGAGACCTGTGCACGTAACTTCATCTCCGGCTGGGTGTCACGCTTCGGATATCCACACAAAGTGACTACGGACAGAGGACGGCAGTTTGAGAGTGAGCTTTTTCACATTATTACAGCTATCCTGGGCGCTCAGCATCGACCTACAACAGCCTATCATCCAGCCAGTAACGGAATGGTGGAACGGTTGCATCGACAGTTGAAAGCAGCGATAATGTGTCATCAGAATTCCAGTTGGGTAGAAATTTTACCTCTAGTGCTTTTGGGTATCCGCAGCGCATGGAAAGATGACATCTATGCGTCAGCAGCAGAGCTCGTGTATGGCGAACCTCTTCGCCCTACCTGGTGAATTTTTTATCCCTTGCACTAGCAGTACACTGGATGCAACCAACTTCGCGTCACGACTGCGGTTACACATGGCGAAATTGACACCATCACCAGCTAGTCATCATTCCAGTAAGACCTTTTACATACCGAAAGAACTGACAACTGCTGAGTATGTATATTTGCGCCAGGATGCTGTGAGACGATCGTTAGAGCCACCCTACAGCGGACCGTATAAAATGGCCACAGAAGAAAAATCTTCACCTGACGAGCAAGTCAGAGTCACCAGGGACCCGATTCTCATGTAATAGAACTTTTCCGCATGGTAAATTCGTATGCGAATTTTTCGATTCTACTGAAAAGTTCGTTTCGGCCGCGTACGAAACTGAGGCTTCGTAACCAGTTACGATCGAATACTTTTTCGTCCTTGCACGAAACCAGTTACGATCAAAAACTTTTTCGTGTTTTTGTACATTAATAGAAGTAATCATTTGACATTTGTGTATTACTGGTTTTCTTTTTTCTGATCATATGCAACTTACATAAAAGTTAGAAATAGTCAAAGTAGAAATAAGATCTTTTATTTTCATATAAAAGTAATAAATTAAAATGAGAAAGCATAAGGACAATTTATTTCGATATTATGCCCTACAGAAATGTTTCCTTTTTTTAATTTATATTAGTGCATCATTTATTTATTCATTACAACGTTTTGTCTGCTTTATCAAAGTATCTAACAGATGAGCCATTGTGGGATACTTCTTCCCTTTGAATCGGTTGATGTTGTTGTACCATCATTCTAGTTTGTTTGATTTTCTGACTAAGTGGTTTTATATTGTTGAGTGGTTTCGTACAAGGACGAAAAATGATTCGATCGCATCTGGTTACGAGACTCGTTACATAGTTTCGTACGAGGATTAAAAAGTATTCGATCGTAACTGGTTACGTATGAGGACGAAAAAGTATTCAATCGCATCTGGTTACGAAGCTCCAGTTTCGTACGCGGCCGAAAGGGAAAAGTTCGAATGATTCGTATGAACCTTATTCTGGGGTACCCATAGAACAATATTACAAATCGAACTAGGAAGTCGGAAATAGCATTGACAAATTAATGTTTCGTACGACGTTCATGAGGCGTTTTTAAAAACGCTATGGCAACCACTATATTTTACATCTTAAAATAGTTCTTTTTGGTAAAAAAATATTACTAAATCTATTTTAACACAAAATATATTATTAAATGTGATCATATTTTCTAAAAATAATACTTATATTACAAAATATAAAAGTTCAATTTTTAATATTTCGTAAAGTACATTGATTGAAACGGAACGCTCCAGACAGCACATTTATAAGTTCTGACGTTAAATGTCATTAATTACAACAAAGTTTGTCTAAGATAAATATTGAATTGAAACAAATTCTTATTTTAATTATTTTATTTATATAATAATCTGTTATGGAGCAAAATAATATATCCAAAAAATTTGCTAGTGCGGAGCAAAGGCTTCGTCTAGTACATTTAGTAGAAGCCGATCCACAGCTGAAATGTGGCAAACTTGATTATCCAACTTAGTCCCGAATCATACACTAAGAATGAAGCTAAATGGCGGTGGATAAACATCAGTGAAGATATAAACTCCATCACAGGGGCTAAAAAAACTTGGGAGGAGCGGCGCAAGGTAAATTTTTGAAGTTATCCTCGATGTTATGTGTATGTGGTTCGGCGCTTGCTGCCTCTAATTCTTCCACCAAATTGGGGTAGAAGTTCACCAAAAACTCTTCCTCATTCATTTAATGAGACAAAACACAGAGAGAAAACACAGTTTGAGCCAGCTTCGCGGTTTGTGCTCGTTTATACAAAAATAATCACAAACTCCTTGTATTTTTATAATTTTGAAACACTTTTGACAGCTAAATTCGTATACGAACCTCAACTTCGACTGGTCCATACCACTCGTTGCGTTCGAGTGATGTTCGTTCGAATTATTTCGATTGTGAAATTCCGAGAATACACAAACTGTGGTTCCTTCGAAAAAAATTCGAATTTCAAACATTTTTACGAATGTGAACTTTTTTCGAATGCATGAGAATCGTGTCCCAGATATGGCCGAAGGGTAAGATTTCCCTCATACTATCGACCATAGCAAGCTACGGTCTCAGCGGGGCACATATGTGCATGTCGACTAAAAATCATCATCTTTGTTTTTGCAACATTGATACTCAGGTCTAGCTCTTCTCCTGATAAATTTACTTTATCAAGTAGTTCTTGTAAGTCTCTCATATTTTCGGCAATTATCACGGTGTCATCAGCATATCGAATGTTGTTGATATATACTCCGTTCACCTTCACACCCATTTCCAGGTTATGTAGAGCTTTTTTAAATATTTTGTCCAAGTAGAGGTTGAACAAAAGAGGTGACAATATGCATCCCTGCCTGACACCACGCTTGATATGATCAATACCCTGAGAATTAAAAACCTTCAAATCTTATTATAGCTTTTTGTTGCCAATATAGATTTTTAATGAATCTGATATCTTTGTTATCGACTTTGCAATCCTTGAGCATTTTGAGCAAATCTGTATGTTTCACTCTATCGAATGCTTTCTCATAGTCTATGAAGCATGCAAATACATATTTCTGTTGATCGTGGCATTTTTGTATTAATACATTCATACCAAACAATGCCTCACGAGTGCCAAAAGCATTTCTAAATCCGAATTGCGTTGCATCCAGATCTTGTTCACATTTAGATCTGATTCTTAGGTGGATAGTCCGAAGAAACAAAAATTAGCTAGTTTAGTAGTGCACTAGTCTTAGAGCTTATATTATTGCTGAAAGTGTAATACCATCTTGATAAACGCTCCCTTCTAAAAATCTGGGGTTTAATTTCATACGAACATCTCCACATGGGTATCAAATAAAAGGTCTTGCTAAGAGTAACTCGAAAAATAATGTGACGTCACTATTAATCTAATATGGTGGACTTCTAAAGCTTGAAAATCAATTTTGAAGTAGATATCATTAACCGATTGAGCTGAAATTTTGTATACACACACAGTTTGGATGAAAATGTACGGTTAACTGTGTGACGTCATTCTAATCCAAGATGGCGGCATACCCAAGATGGCGGACCAACTATTTTTAATGCACTCCTACAATATGGGTATCAAATAAAAGGACTTGCTAAGAATAACTTGAAAAATAAAGTGATGTCACTATTAATCCAATATGGCGTACTTCTAAAGCTACAAAATCAATTATGAAGTAGATGTCTTTAACCGATTGAGCTGAAATACTGTATAGACGTTCCGGCAAACGACCTTGCAACAATGATGCGTTGAATGACATGAACAGACTGAGAAACGTGTCCAGTGATAACTAAAAAGTAAAAAATAAATTAAATGTAAAACAAAACATTTTAAAAACAAGCTTTTATTTAAATGCGCTACTTTTGTAGATAAACAAGTAAATTAAATAATTTGATGTGAATAATTTTATATATTACAATTTTCAAATTAAGTAAATACGAGTAGGTAGGTACTTAGAAGTACTCTTTTAAGTACTTTTAAGTTACTACACACACGTAAATCTCGCGACAAGCTTTTATGTCATATAAATTGTGTCAAATGTGAAATGACGTTATAAGTAAAAGTTTTAGTGTAAAAGTTTATTTTTTCTTTTTAGCGCATTTAAAAAAAAGGTTGTTTTTAAAATGTTTTTTTTTACATTTAATTTTAAATGTTGGCTCCTACTAAATAATGTAATTTTAAAGTTGATGTAAGGTAAGGCTGATTATCGACAACACTGTCAAACTGATCTATGAAACTAATCCAACTATCAGGTTGGCCATCAAAACGTGGGATAGGGACAGTAATTTGCTAGTAGGGGAGGAAGGTGAACACATCAAAGATTTTACTGGCGTACTCGACGCGGAAGGTTTAGTAGTAGGGAACAATTCTTCGGTCGAAACTCTAACGCCATCAAGTTTGTTGCGAATGAGACGCATCTGGCGCTTGACTTATGTACGAGTATAATCTTGATTATCAATGGAAGGGCCAAGGCCGCTCAGAAGGCGGGAACGTCCATTAGTAAATTTTCAAAGTGTTTGTTACCAAACTCCTCCGAAACGGCTTGACCGATCTTTATGAAATTTTTTATGTATATTCAGTAGGTCTGAGAATAGGTCGTAAACTATTTTTTATTATGGCGAAACGTAAGTTCGCCGTTATTATGGCGAAACGTAGTTCGCCGGCACAGCTAGTAAACAATAAAAACGTTTAAATTAAGGTTGTAAGAAGGTACAATTAGGGTCAGGAGTTAAATATGTATACAAATATAACAATGCAATTACTTAAAGGGTAAATAAAAAAACGCCTGCACGGTACGATGGTGTCGAGGACAAAAGGCGTTCGAGCGAGCGTAATGACGCACACTATTGTGCATACGAACTCGTAAACAAGTTTGACCCAGATTTAATACAAAATGATGTAACCGTATTAAACCACGCTCTGTTACCTAAATGGTAAGAGGGCAACAACAAACAATATAATATTAATATGCTGGACTGAACTGTAAGGTTATTCAAATAGTCAAGTCTGGTACTTTACCGCTATTCATAGATTTCGGTGTTACCTAGGTCGACCATTTTTTTTTTCTCGGGGGGAAATGCGTAACCGCACCGTACCCGCCGTTGGCTAGACGGCGAGCGTGTGTGGGGCTCTCCCGGCAGAGTGCCAGGCCTACCCACTAAAACCCCCCGGTGTTCTCCCTGCCCTCTTGGGCGCGCTAGGTAAGGTCCACACTGCGACTCCACTACCCACGCGCCCGGGCAAGCCCGACCAACTGGTCGGGCTATCGCCAAGGGGGGATTGCCCGAGAACACCAGGGCAATCCCCAGACGGAGGGCCTTACGGCGGCGTGCACGGGGCCAACCATGCACGCAGGCCTCCACGGCAGGGTCACTAGACGGGCATCGCTTGTGCGAATGCCCGCCTTCGCCTGCCTATCCGTCTGCGGCGGATGGGAGCGGCTTGAGGATCTGCCTCCCGCTCCCTCTCCGCGGCCTCCTTCTGCGAGATAACATCCTCGCAGAAGGAGGCGACAGCCCTCCATTCCGCCTCGCCGCGGAGCATGGCCACGACCATGCTCGGCAGCGAGAGGTTTGCACCTCCCAGCGCAGCGTTGAGTTCGCTGCGCTGGCGTCGCCAAGCCGGGCACACCAATAGTGTGTGCTCGGCAGTGTCATCGGGAGCGTCGCAGTGATGACACTGCGGCGTTTCCTCCCGACGGGCGACCCGGTGCAGGTAGTGACCGAAGCAGCCATGCCCGGTCAGTACCTGCACCATGCGGAATGTGAGGCTGCCCTGCCGGCGCCCAACCCACTCCTTCAACACCGGACGAATTGCCTCGATCGTCCGGTGGCCGGCAGCTGGGGAGGCGAGTGCCTCACCCCACTGGCGCAGAGCCTCCCTCTGCGCCAGGGCACAGATTAGCTAATAGTTACTACGTAACAGATACATCACTCCGATAGAAACGCTAGAATTGCTGTAATAATAATAGCCAAAACCGACAAACAAAAGTCGCTGCAAAAAGAAAAGGTCTCTATAAACGCGAGCCGAGAATCGAGATTCCCGCGTACATCGCGTGATTGCGTCATCGAGCGAAAACATAAGGGTTGTACAAAGAACATAAACAAAATGGTATACGTAGGATTAATGAAATAAATCGATTGCGAGGAAAGCCCCACTCAAATGTGCTTTAATTTTATAAAATGATAATAACAATAGTACCTACTTTATTTGCAAGAATATGGAATACAAAATACATGATTGGTGTTAAATTATATATATTATTCCTCATAATCTACTTCTAAATTGGCAGTGCGCAAATATTGAAAATTTTAAAATACTTAGTACATGTCAAAAAATAAGAGAATAGAATATTAATTTATCGTCATTAATACATTTAAAAATTACAAAAAAATACAAATTCTTGGTTTTCATCTCAGCCGATGTTAAGTGACGATGTTGCTGAGGACTGAAGATTGTTACTATGGCATCGAATTACTGTCTTATTAGTTCGAATTAGTACTTCGAATTTCGACTATGAAAAAAAAATACTTTTTTTTGTCTTTTAATAACTTACAATAGCTTCACAGTAATGTACCACCGTATGGTTAAATAAATTGATTAAATTAAAATTATTGTGTGGTTTTATAAACCACAATGCAAGTAGAACTTTTTTCGAATCAACATTTAACCGAAAATTTTCGAAAAATTATTCGATTTAGGTATAAAAATCCCGTTTTTAGTTCTGAAAAGAAATTTATAAATAAAAAATTATTGATAAAAAAAAAGAAAATAAAGATCAAATAAATATAATAAACAAAAAAGCAATAAAATAAACAAAAAGAAACCAATAAAAAACAAATTTATGAAAAAAAAAAACAAGTTACAAGATTCGATAATAATAATAATAAAAGTCTCGCGTGCGGCGCGGCGGGTGGCGGCGCGGCGGCCCTCTGCCGGTCGGAGCGCCGGCGCGCTACTTAGCGGTAGGTATTTATAACGCTGCATTGCGCGAGTGACGGGGGCCTGGCCAGGGTACGAACCCGCTCCACCTCCTGTGGAGCGGATCGTCCCCCCCGTTCTCGAACAGCAACCCGATGCCGATACACCTCCGAATGGACGCGTGCATCGACATCCCACGGCGTTTGACCCGCAAGAACGCAGGCCGCGCCGTGGCTGACCGTGCGATAAGCTCGCACGGCCCGGGTTGCTATGACCCTCTGCGGACGTCGCAGCAGGGCCACCGTACGGAGGGAGAGGCACGCCGCCCATACCGGGGCTCCGTATAGTGCCATCGACCTTATCACCCCGTGATAGAGCCGACGGCACGCCGATCCTGGGCCTCCCACATTAGGGAGGACCCGTCCAAGTGCGGCTGCGGCGGCACACAGCCGTGGAGCGAGGAGCTTAAAATGCTCCTCGAAACTCCATCGGGGGTCCAGAACCAAGCCGAGGTACTTGAGATGCGCCTCGACCGGTATATGAACTCCCTCCACTCGGACTTGGACCCACCTGCGACGGGGGGCGTGGAAACTCATGGCCCTCGTTTTTTCAAGGGCCACATCCAAACCCAGGAGGCGGATGCGTCGGACAACCAAAGAGGTGCCGACCGACGCAAGGTGGGCCGCCTCCTCTCCCGTTTTAGCTCTCGCCGCGACGAGTGTGTCGTCGGCGAAGCAGACGACCTTCATTCGTGGAAGAAGGTCGCCTCGCAGGACCCAATTGTACCCCAGGTTCCATAGTAGAGGACCTAGTACGGAACCCTGGGGTACACCTGCCGCCATTGCCCACGTATGGACGCGCCCATCCGGACCCTCGTAGAGGATGGACCTGCCTTACCTAGGTCGACCATAGGATATACGCAGAATCAGGGCTTCTTCTATGAGCTTGAAGGCACAATATATCACTCATATGTACGCAGAATTGGGCTTCTTTTATTAGGTTCCAGGCACTATTTTAGGCACAAATATAATAATATAATTATCACTCTACGTTTTATGTAGGTGCGCGAGTACCGTGATCAGTTAGTCTATACGTCAAGCGTCGGGAAGGCAACAACTCAACTGTCATCGCGTTTTTGTTATGAATAACAAGAGGACGCACGGCGCGCGTGAAGGACAAGTATTCGAAACAGTATTATTATTTTGGACATTGTTAATATTATTCATGTCGAAAAAATTTCAAGGTAGCCATTATATCCAATATATTTTGACAGTTCATATCGATTTATAGTTTTATCATATCGTGTTTCGCTGTTCATGCTACGGGAGCAATTGGGGTTTGCAAGAAGTCGCTGGATTTGGAAGGCGCAGGATCGATCGGTTTGAAGATTCCTGAGGGAGGCCAATGTCCATGTGGGCGTCTCTTAATGATGAAGATTGTTGTGTATCGGCTTAGAATGTAATAAATGAATATTCACTTGTAATTATTGAACCTTTTATTTTGACCATTTTTACAGAACAGACGAAATATCAACCATTACAACACAGACTAAGATGCACATATTATATATTATAGTGTTGCTACACTACACTTTCCTCCTCTTAAAGATTGAGCTTCACTGGTTCTTTAATTACTCTTTTAGAAGAACGCCTTTCATTAACATTTACTGATTCAAAGCTCGCTCTTTTAGAGGGGTTTAAAATGGGTACATTATCCACATTTATATTATCTTTTTCTAAATTAATCATATCATTACATTCATTATTAACACTATCATTAATAATTACACAATCAGTTTGATCAGCTTTTGCAGTTACATTTTCATTTAGTACAGGTAAGGTTTCATCATTTAATTTAAGATTTTCATTTACATGTTCATTACTAATATTTAATCTTATTTTTTCAGGTACCTTATCATCTTCATCGTGATACATGCTTTCAAACAACATCATTTGTTCAACATGTCTTTTCCAAATAATACCAGAATCTGCAAACTTTACTAAATAAGTAACATGACCTAATTGTCTTAACACTATTGCTTCTAACCACTTCACATTATTTCTGTATGATCTTACTAATACATTTTGTCCAACATTAAACTGCTTTGCCTCATTTCCCCCAGCATAAAACTTTTGCCTATCTTGTTTATTCTGCACTGTAGATTGTAGGTTAGGTTTTAACAAATCAAACTTTAGACGTAATTTCTCTTAAACATGAGTTGAGCAGGTGTTTCACCAGTTGTGTTATGTTGAGCATTTCTATAGTACATTAAATAATTATAAATACTTGATTCTACATTTTGCTTATCATGCACTGCTTTTTTAATACAATTTTTTATAATTTTCACTGCACTTTCTGCACAACCATTAGTTTGCGGATGATAAGCTGGTGAAAACACTTGCTTAATTCCACATAATCTCATATAACTTTGAAATTCAGATGAATGAAAAGGAGGACCATTGTCACTACATATTATTTCTGGGAATCCAAACGTAGCAAATATTTTTTGTAATGCTGATATTGCATAAGATGCTGCGGTGGATTTTACTTCGACTACCTCTATCCATTTAGAATAAGCACATTGCAATACTAAATACATTCTTCCAAAACAAGGACCTAAATAATCAATGTGTAATCTTGACCACACTGTTTTAGGATATTCCCACATGTGTAAAGAAACTTTTTCAGGGCTTTGTCTCTGTTGTAAACAAGCACTGCAACTATTTGACAACATCTCTATGTCTTTATCTAAAGAAACCCACCAGAAATAAGATCTTGCTATAGACTTCATTTTAACTACACCTATATGAGTGGAATGCAATTCTTTTAATATTGATTTAATTAAATTACTTGGAATCACTACTCTATGTCTATACATAATTATTCCTTGTTCTACTGTTAATTGTTCTCTCTTATTAAAAAAAGGTTGTAAAATATTTTCAACGTTTTTAGGCCATCCTTTATATATATATTATATAATCTAATACTGTTTTTAATAATGGATCCAACATTGTTTCTTTCCTAATCCTTTTATAATCTAATGGCAAATAGCTATTATCAGTAATAAAATTTAAATATGAATAATCTGGAATATCTGTATTATTTACTCTTTGTAATGGCAACCGTGAGAGACAATCTGCATTATTATTTTCTGACTTTACATAAATTATATTGTAATTGTAACCTGACAATAATAAAGAGTAACGATGCAGTCTACCAGCAGCTAATACTGGAATTCCTTTTTTTGGACCAAAAATACTAATTAGAGGCTTAGAATCTGTTATTAAGGTAAACTTTTTTCCCCACAAATATTGGTTGAATTTTAACACACCAAAGACTAAAGCTAAAGCCTCTTTATCAATTTGGCTATAGTGTTTCTCCGCATCATTTAATGTACGGGATGTAAAAGCTTTTGGTCTTTCTTTATTATTTATCTTTTGAGATAAAACTGCACCCAGGCCATAAGCCCTAGCATCACAAGCTAAATATAATTCTGCCTCCGGGTCATAGTGTGCTAACAATTGAGAAGATGCCATCATGTCCTTAATACACTTAAAAGCTTTTTTACAATTTACGTCAAAGTTATATACTACATCTTTCTTTGTTAAGTTATATAAAGGAGATAATACTGTTGATGCATTTGGTAAAAATTTTAAATAATAATTGACCATTCCAAGAAAAGATTTAAGTTCTGTTATATTTCGTGGTTCAGGTGCTTTTAAAATAGCTTCTACTTTACGTTCATCCGGTTGTAAACCTTCCGAAGACAGTTGATAGCCTAAGTAACATATACTCGATGCCATAAAAATACATTTCTCTAATTTTACTGTTAGACCTACTTCTTTTAAAATGGAAATCACTTCAATGACATTATTAATATGATCCTGGTCGTTTTTCCCAGTAATCACGATATCGTCTAAGAAAATAGCTATACCCTTGTTTTCTAATTTTTTAAACAATTTATCCATTATACTTTGAAACATATTTGGTGCTGTCTTAATACCAAATGGTAAGTGATTATATGCAAATAATCCTAAGTGTGTATTAATCACAACAAGCTTTTTAGAGTCACATTGTTGGTATGCATGAGCTAAATCTATTTTTGTAAATTTCTGACCCTTTTTTAAGTTGACAAATAAGTCTTCAATACGTGGTAAAGGATGTTTATTTTCTTCTAAGTACGGATTTATAGTAACTTTAAAGTCACCACACAATCTTAACGTCCCATTATCCTTTAGAACTGGTACCACTGGGGTTGCCCAATCAGCTGACTTGACTGGGGTTAAAATATTTTCTTTTACTAACCTGTTAATCTCCTTCTCGACCAACTCCTTCATTGAATATGGTAGTGGTCTTGCTTTATAATATTTAGGGTTGGAATCCTCTTTTAAACATAATTTAATTTTTTCCCCTGTATATGTACCTATTTCAGAGCTAAAAACTTCAGGGTATTTCTCTTTTAAAAAAGCCTTTAAATTACTAACATTAAGTTCCATTGAATGAAAAGATAATAGATCTATATTTTGTAACCAGTCTCTACCTACTAATGGAGGACCACCTTTATCAAAAATATACAATGGTAAGTTGTGACTATTTCCGTTATACTTTAGTATTATTTCAATATATCCTACTGGGCATATTGGAGTATCAGTATATGATTTTAAAGTTAAATTACACTTTTGCATTGGTATATGACTAAACATGTTTTTGTTTTTATATAAATCTAAATTAATTGCACTTACCGCTGATCCTGTATCAATCTCCATATTGAGATACTTATCAGAAACACATAACTTTACCATAAATGGTAAAGGTTTTGGTGTATCCATTACAAATAAAATTTAAATATCTTGTACAATTTCCTTGTTACTATTGTCATTAAAAATATAATGTTGTCTTTTGTTCATAGAATTATTACACACATACTGTAAATGACCAATCTTCCCGCACTGATTACATTTTCTATCCCGATACCAAGACGTTTGCTTCCAGTGTCCTTGTTTCCCGCAACAATTACACTTTACTGTTCTCTCCTGTTGCTTAAAACCTCGCCTACTATCCATATCCTGTGCTTGTACTCTGTCATGTTTCCTGTCTTCCTTTTTATAATGTCCTGTTATCTGCTTCCCTTTATTGTTGTATGTGCTCTCTGTATTTTGTGGCTTGTACTCTTTCCTTCCTTGTCCATATCCTCTGTCCATTCTTTGTCCATATCTTCTATCCATTTTATGTAACTCTCTCTCTGAATCTCCCATTTCCCTTAGGTTCCTTTCTGTATTTTCTGATGCCAATGCCATTTGAACAGCTTTATCTAGTGTCATTCCTGCCTCTTGTTCATTGAGAATACGTAGTTTTATCTTTGTGTCACGAAGTCCCGAAATGAATCTATCCCGTAACATATCATTTAATTTATCACCATAATTACAATGCATTGACAACTTTTTCAACGCTGTGATGTAATCAGCAATATTTTCATAGATATTTTGTGACCTCTGGTTAAATTTGTATCTTTCGGTTATAATGGAGTTTTTTGGTTCGAGATGGTCAATTAATATTTGTTTTAACTCTTCATAGGTTTTTTGTGTTGGGCGCATTGGAACACATAAATTTTGTAATAAAGCATATAATTCAGCTCCAATCACCGTCAAAAACACCGATTTTCTTTTTTCGCTTTTAATGTCGTTGCAATCCAAAAAGATCTCAAACTTTTCAATGTAAATCGCAAAATTTTCTTTTCCATCGTACTCCACATTTCCCAAGAATGCCATTTTTCCTTTTATTCTCGTCGCCACTTTGTTGTGTATCGGATTAGAATGTAATAAATGAATATTCACTTGTAATTATTGAACCTTTTATTTTGACCATTTTTACAGAACAGACGAAATATCAACCATTACAACACAGACTAAGATGCACATATTATATATTATAGTGTTGCTACACTACAAAGGTGATGGTAAATGAGATCGTTATCAGGTACGAAAGTGTGAATGCAAGATGCAGAACTCGATCGCAGAGCGTAGACCGATAGGGGCGGTGTGCTCGGCGCCTTATCACGGCGGGGTACGCAGGTTTGAGATAACATTGAATTTCTAAAATATAAGAATAAAGCATAGAATTTGTTTTGAAAAAAGATCAATCATCAATCAATCATTTCAGCCAAGAGACGCCCAGTGTTGGACATAGGCCTCCCCCAAGGATCTCCATACCGATCGGTCCTGCGCCTCCCGCATCCAGCGGCTTCCTGCGACCTTCACCAGATCGTCGGTGCATCCTACCTACCAACACTGCGTCTCCCGGTACGCGGCCGCCACTCAAGGACCTTTCCGCCGTCCTACGAGCGATGTGTCCTGCCCACTGCCACTTAAGGTTTGCAATTCTTTGGGCTATGTCGGTAACTCTAGTTCTTCTACGGATCTCATCATTTCTGATGTGATCACGTAGAGAAAGCCCGAGTATAGCCCTCTCCATTGCCCTTTGAGTGACTTTGAGCCTTCTTATGAGACCCATTGTAAGCGGCCACGTCTCAGTTCCGTATGTCATCACTGGCAACATGCACGAATTAAAGACTTTTGTCTTGAGACATTGCGGTAGATGGGCCGAGAATATGCTGCGTAGCTTCCCGAACGCTGCCCAGCCGAATTGGATTCGTCGATTTACCTCTTTCTGGAAGTTGGACTTACCGAACTGGACTATTTGCCCCAGGTAAACATATTCGTCAACAACTTCCAGCGTAAAGCCTCCAACATTCACAGGAGTGGGTACTACACGGGAATTCGACATTATTTTAGTCTTGTCCATGTTCATTTTAAGACCCACTTGTTGGGAAACTCTACAGAGGTTGTCTCTACAGAGCGATGACTACGATATCATCAGCAAAACGAAGGTGAGTCATGTACTCGCCGTTTATATTGATGCCGAGTCCCCTCCAGTCCAAAAGCTTAAATACATCCTCCAACGTAGCTGTGAACAGTTTCGGCGATATAACGTCACCCTGTCTCACACCGCGCTGAAGTCGTACTGGTTTCGAGTTTTGGTCCTGAAGGCGGACTGACATGGTGGCGTTTTCGTACAATGACTGCAACACTTGGATGTACCGATAGTCTATTTGGCACCTCTGGAGTGATCTTAGTACGGCCCAGGTCTCGACAGAATCAAAAGCTTTTTTATAGTCCACAAACGCCAAGCATAGTGGCAGATTATACTCCTTGGTCTTCTGTATAACTTGCCGCAGCGTATGGATGTGGTCTATGGTACTATAGCCTTTTCGGAATCCGGCTTGTTCGGGAGGCTGGAAGTCGTCGAATCTGCGTGTGAGACGATTCGTGATGACCCTCGAGAACAGCTTATAAACATGACTCAGGAGCGTGATGGGTCTATAGTTCTTCAACTGCGCCCTGTCGCCTTTTTGAAGAAAAGTGCCACCACGCCCTTTGTGCCATGCTTTAGGCGTTTTGCCCTCGTGTACGACGGAGTTGAATAGCCGCTGCAGCGCTTTCCGGACTGGTAGTCCACCCAAGAGTTCGGCTGTAACTCCATCATCACCCGGTGCTTTGTTGTTTTTAAGCTGTTTGAGAGCCACACTAATCTCGTACAGGCTGACGTCCGGGATGTCTTCGGTGTAGTGCCGGGTCAATTTGGCTCTAGGGTCTGTAACCTGAACAACAGGTAAAAAGATACGTGGAGATTTATTCACATATCTTATTGCTCGTGTAAATACCTAATGCCAATTCTTATCGAATACCTAACGTAGTCTCAGAAGGTTCCTTGAAAAATGTGAATACCCAAGCTATTTTATTATTATTTCTACACTATTTAACGATGACTGTTGCTAATATATTTCTATCTTTATTTTCGTGCCAACCTGGTCCTGCATAGCTTTTACCGGAGGGCCTTAGACAGCATTTCCCGAGAGAGCTGAATGCTTTTACCTGGTAAAATTATCGCTTGAATAGACCAATACTTTCACGGCGTCATCTAAAATAGCAAGATTTTTTCTTGCTAGCAAAAAGCATTACCTATTTTATTTCTTCTAATCTTGCTTTATCGACAATCCGGAGAGCCTAGATACATTTAATGAGTTAGTTGCAAAAGGTTTGTACATTTTGTCACGGAGTCGTACCTATTAAGATTAGGTACGTACGAGTACATACCTCCAGCGATGAGGAAGAAAGCTAAGTGGTGTGTGAGGTAAAAGAACTAAAAAACACAAATGGCGCACTTAATGCCAAATAGCATTTTGTACCAGTCAACCATAGGGCTTACCGGCAGTTTAGTGGCAATGCCTTCAGTAATAACGTAAATGAATACTTGTTAAATAAAAACAAGTATTTATATACATATATATATATATATATATATATATTTTTTGTTAGTAAGCAGTCTCCAACTGCTGGGGACGGGTAAGCTCAGTTGATTGACCATCGGTTGAGAGACATGGTCCTGACCTGGTCACGCGTTCGGCTTCCTGATCCCAAACTATGAGCTATCACATTTTTATTCGATCTTAGAGATGGCCTGAACAAAATCTTTATTAAATACTTCTGTCATCACAACTTTATTGCACCTTTTGGCAGTAGGGATTAAGAATATGTCACATTAATACAAAAAAATAGATTTTTGTTATAACATTTTATTAATTTTCATATGTCTGGTTATAGCCTGGGTTAAGTGATATAATGCAAATAATCCTTTTGAAAACTTCCCGAATTATTTTTAAACTAGCTGTGCCCGCGAACTACATTTCGCCATCAAAATGCTTAGCACAGTGTGTTAGTGTTTAGTTTTTTCCTCCATTTTATTCCATAATGATTCAATTTTATTCTACCTTTTTTGAGCAGCGGTCATTTCGAAATTAGGACAATTTTTGTAGGTTCGTAATGCTCTAGGTACTCTTATCTCTAGGGCCTTTCATTTGATATCCATATTGCTGGGTTTGAAAAGGAACTTTTATCCGCCTTTTTTGAGCGGCGGCCTGTTGAATTTACGTCAATTTTGATACGTTCATAGTGCTCTACTCATCAAGGCCTTTCATTTGATATCCATATTGCTGGATTTGGAAACGAACTTTTATTGGCAGTCATGTCGAATTAGGTCAACGTGGCTAGGTTCAATGTGTTCTACTCTTTAGGTCCTTCGTTCGATATCCATGTTCCTTGGGTGGATCCAAAAAAATTTGATCAGTCATTTTAGACATTAGGATCAAGAGTCCCGTACTCCCTCTACGCGGAACCCAGAATCATTGCAGCCAGATATCACCATTATCAATTTTTTTTATTTTTATTTATTATAATTACAAATATTTTTAGCATTCCTTTTAAAACATCTTGGCGGTATAAACACAAACTCACTAGAGTTTTTCCGTATACCGTCATTCGCCGTGGTTACTGTGTAGTGTCGGTTGATGTCTAAAATAGACTAACTACCTTCAATTTTAATGTTGGAGACATTTTTTTTGTGTGTTTATCAAGTAACTTTATACAGCGTGTACTAGTAGTGTTGCGTGATTTTATGTAAGAGTTAGGTTTTAAATGTACAAAACGGAGATGGTATTAATGTGTTAGATTAAAATAGGTAGATAGACAGCAATAGTAATTAATTAACATGCGATATGCAATAATATACTATAAAAAATATATAATAAAATACAAATGAAATATTTTTATGTGAGACTTAATAGAAAATATTTTTTTAATACATGTTTAATATTTTTCTTGTTTATTTTATTTTTTATTTCAATTGGTAGTGCATTTAAAAGATATGGTATTTTGTACTCTAACATATTTTTGCCGTAATGATTATTATATTTTCTAATAATTAATTTAGGGTTATTGGCTTGACGAGTTATAATTTTGGGAATGTAAGCTTTTTGAATATGTTCATTAAAAAATTGTTCTGTAAGCAAATGTTTTTTTATGTTAACATTAATAGGAATTACTCCACAATGCTGAAAGATGTTGAGATTATTATCTTTATACTTTTCTTTGATTTTTTTTGGTAGAATGGATTTTAAAATTCGTAACTGCAAGTCATATATCCTATATAGATGAGATTTGAAAGTGCGTCCGTAACTGCTTAACCCGTATGAGACAATTGATTCCCCTAAGGCCTTGTAAAGCATTAATACTGTAGTATAAGGTATTTTCGAATTATAATTTACCACCGAAAACTTTGCTAATAATGCTCTTAGTTTATCGCACACATAATTAATGTGATCTGTCCATTTTAATCGGTTATCTATTATTAGACCCAAATATGTATGTTGGTTAACCAATTCGATGTTAGGACATTGACAATGTTTCCCTGTTTGACTAAGTTGATGCAGGCACTCATGCTCGTGAGCAACCAAATTCAGTTGCTGGTGCACTCTATTTTGACTAGAACTAATGTACATTAACTTAGTCTTTTGAGCATTGAACTTTAAGCCAGAGTCATGTGACCATTTCATAAGATTTGTAAAATCGTTTTGTAAAAGTTCAAGAGCAACCTTTATGTTCTCATGAGCTACTACCATGCATGTATCGTCCGCAAATTGAAAGATGTCACTATTCTTAATAACATTAACCGCATTATTGACATATGTTAAATAATGCAATGGCCCCAATACAGAACCCTGTGCTGTACCCTCATTCACGTTAACCATTTCGCTAAGGTCGTTAGCTACTTTTACTGCATAGGAGCGCTGGTGGAGGTAGTCCTGGCACCAATCAAGCAAAGGTCCTCTTATTCCGGACTCATCAAGTCTCTCAATAAGTGCATCATGCCGTAGTGTATCAAACGCTTTGCTGTAGTCTATGAATACAACAAGCACATGTTTTTTGCAATCAAGGTATTTATTTATAATGTCAGTAAAATTAGAGAGGAGTTGAGTCGTATTCTTGCCAGGTTGGAACCCATATTGATTTTTGTTTATTATATTATTATCATCAAAAAAGGTATATATCTGACCACAAATACATTTCTCTATTATCTTATCTACAATTGAGAGTATCGTGATAGGTCTGTAGTTATTATAATCAGTTTTGCATCCCTTTTTGTAAATTGGTCGAACAATACCCGTTTTGAGATCTTTGGGATACCTGCCCACCTCCACAGACTTATTGATTAGTCTTGCTATTGGATATGATATTTTATTATTTAATGCTTTTATATCTGCTGCTCTTATAGAATCGATACCAGGCGCTTTATTAGGATTCAGTGTTTTTATTAATTTCATTAAATTTTTTCCTTGAGGTTTCTCAAATCGCATAGTCACGTTAACTGGCCTACAGTAGTCATCCATACATAACAGCTTCCGAAAACATTTGTCACCAAGTGATTTAGTGTTGTTAGAGAATATTTTTGCAAAATTTTCGGCGATATTATTTGGTTTTGTCGTGTCGCTTGCAAATGAGTTAAGTAATACGTTGTCTACTGATTGTTTTATTCGCCCAGTCAGGTTATTCAATATAGTCCAGAGCTGCCTCGGATTAGTTTTACTAGTTTTGATGTCACTGATTATTTTACTATTTTTTGCATGTCTTATAACTTTGTTGGCGTAATTTCGTGCTTTATTGTAAGTTTGCTTTAATATTAAATTACCTTTATCTTTAGTCCATTGATAGAATAATTTATCTCTGTATTCACAAGCTTTAATTGTTTTGTTATTTATCCATTTATTCAAATGTCTATTACTTTGCTTAACCTTAATTAATTTTAATGATTGATTATAACATTTCTTAAGATTATTTTTTATAAAATCGTATATATCATTGGGGCAATCCATTGTCTCAGTTAGGCTCCAATCAATATTATTTAATAACTTTGTTAGTTTATTTCGATCATAGATTTGTTTAAAAATCGGAGCATCCTGTATATGTGTCGCTAGAACAGGAGTTACGCATGCTAAAGTAATCGCACAATGGTCCGCCAGTGCAGTAGACAACACGGCAGTGAACAGTTCTTGCGTGCGGGACCTCGCGAAAATATGATCTATACACGAACTTGTTACTTTATTCAATTTATTACATTTCTCAATTCTCGTGTATTCAGAGATGCCGCAACCAAGACCGTTCTCGTGTAACATGCACTTATATGTATGTTTTATAGGTGTGTCTTTTTTGAGATCAATATTTATATCACCCATGAGGTAAAGATCGCGAGTATTAGGAATGTTTTTTATAAGTGACTGCAATTCACTGACGAACAAGTTTTTGCTGAGGTTAGGGGGTCGATAAAGTGCACATATAGTGGCAGAATATTGTGAATTGGTTGTTATATTTACTGTAAGAGTTTCACAATATGAAGTGTTTTGAGTGACGACCTGTACTTTATGTTTATCTTTTACGTAAATAATAATACGTAGTATAATAATAATAATAATAATAAGTAAGCTAAGAATCAACCTTTGCGGTTGATTCTTAGCTTCGTGTGCATTTGGTAGCCGTTTATATTATACAGTGAGCATATATTTTCGGATACATTTGCCTCAGTTATTATTAATAAATCAATACATTTTTCGCTTGATTTAACGTAGTGCTCCAAAGAGTAGAAATTTTTTACCAATGACCGTAAGTTAATGTGCATGCATAGCAGGTTAGTACGGTTATTATTATGATTAATATTTTTGATAAAACAGTTTATGTCAGTACAGTTAGGTATTTCATTAATGTCATTAAGTTCAATATCCATAAGATATTAGTAGATTCGTGTGTGTAGTATGTATAGTATTTACCGAAAAAATAAAGAAAGAGATATAAATTCATTCTGCTGTCGGGAGTTGTAAATTTTTCAAGTCTTCTTCACATCTGATGATTGAGGTAGGCCCCTTATCTTCTCTTCGAACTCTGATTACTCCACCTTTACACCATATGAACTTGTATTTGTCCTTCAGAGTTTGCTTGGTAACCCACAGTAGTTTTTTATTATAGGGTGTTAGGGCTTCGCGCAAATAGACGGTATTACATGCAGTATGTGTAGGCGCGTTAGGTAATACATCTGAGAGCAAGATCTTAGTAGACTTAGATTTTTCCAGCCACTTCTTTTGAGTAGTTTCGTTATGAAATTTTACTTGTATTATGCTCGGCCTGTCTTTTTTACCAGTGCAAGCTTTTACAGAGTCTATGTCAACATTAGGTAATTGTAATTTTTCTGCCACATTTTTAATGATGGTTGTAGATGAAATTGAATCATCCATTGGAATACTTGCGATTTCTATTGTTTTTGAGAGTTGCTGCTGTTCACTATCATGCAAACGCTGCTCCAACACACCCACTCTCAATTCAAGGTTCTTATTTTTATTCATCAAATCTGTATTCTTCTTTTTAAGCTCGTGGATTGTAGCTTTGAAGGCATCAAAGTTAACAAGTATATCGTCCATTTTCTCAGAGTAAAACTCTATTGTTTTGGTTAGCTCTGTTATCTCCTTTCTTAATTCTTTCTCAACTCGTTCTGTAATATTTCGAGTTTTCGTTTGTTTCGTCTTCACGCTACTAATGCTTATATCATCCTTATCAGTGTCCGGTACGATGATTGAGTGCCGCCTAGGTGAACTCTGAATGCATTCTTCACATGTCCATTCTAAGCTGTCGTTCGATTTTAGAGCTGCTCTTTGTTTATTTGATAGGCCCGAACATTCTGTCATCAAATGCACCAGCCTTTCACATCTGTTGCACTCCACTCCTGGTCGAGCTTTTGTTATTGTTTTAGTACACTTATCGCATTTATCCATTTTGAGGGTATTTGAAAAAGAAGTAACAAAAGCAACGGAACGCGTGTGAGTCAATCCAATAACCAGAGACTCCTCGTATAAATATAAATCAATTACTCGTATAAATCAATTACTTTTAATAGTTTTTAATGGATGAAAGAGTTTGATTCCTTAGTCATAATGTAAAAACATATAACATCTTTCAAAATACCTTGAAAAGGGTATCTTCACTTTTCAACATTTCAAATATTTCAAAAATTGTACCGATTTTGTGAAAATTGGTGAACCAACCTACAAACTTTATATTTGTGACAATTTGTGACCAACAGAAAAGATTAAATTTTTCTTTGCACTATGTGACAGACTTGTCAAAATAGTTTCACGTGCGCCATGTTGATTTTCTGCATTATTTGAAAACTTTATATTATTATGGTATTTTTTTCACTAAAAATAAAAAGTGAATTTAAACAAATGAAATTATGTCTAAATGTTCTTCCGGAAAATTCTAAGCATTGTGGTGTAAATGCAGAAACAAACAATTATGTCGTGTTGTGTTGTGACGCAAAAGAAGTGTATCGGTTTCATACATTTAATATGGCTAGAAACACCATAGAAACACATTATTAGCAGCACACAGCATTTTAGTTGTTTCTAGTTGTTTCAAGCGTAAGCCATTTCAAATTCTGTCTAGTAGTGTCATATAATTATTTTATTTTTCAAAAATCTTTCGCTTGACAGCTATGTAGTTGTCTATTGTTATGGCCAGTATAAAAGCGGACCAGGGTCATTAGGAAGCCAGTCTAATACCAGCTCTGGTATTGAACACAAACGGCTAAGGAGTAGCTAAGCTCCTTACACCGGCTTGGAACCGAACCACCACCGCCAGGCCTTCGTGATCATATCACTTCGTGCCGGTTCCTTCACGCGTCTCCACCGCACCTGCTGCGTGTGCCTGCTGCCTACCTGACCACTCCGTCGCGCCTTCTACTGGTCCCTGCTACCGCCTATCCTGAGGAGCGCCGTTGGGGGTGCTCTGGCCCCCCTACCTGCGTAACGCTGCCGCCGGGTGTTCCTGAGCCGTCCGCCTACTGCGTGCCGTTGGGACGCTCCTATGCTGCCTACCTGACCTGCGCAACCTATCCTGCCTGCTGCGTTGCCGTGCCTACTCCTCCGACCATCTATCCGCCTCCGCGTCCTACCTTGGCCAGGCTAGATTTGTATATATTATTTATTATAAATAGTTTCTTATTAAGTTAGATACGTAAGTTCGGTCGTGCCCTCCCTATTGTCATTCCTCCCTTATTTATTTTTAAATACACCGTGTTTATGTTAATACCTTGTTTTCTTTTAGCTTCCTCCTTTTTTTGCACGAAGCCTTCCGCTTCGCGACATTAGTTTCGGAGATCTTTCCGGACAAACAAATAAACAATTTTTTTAAAACTATTCTATCGTGTTGTGTTCATGATTTTAAGGCAACCTGTGTATTTTTTCTTAATATTTCACAATTGCAGATTTTTGTACCCCTACGTTTTTAATATATAGAAATTAGAGATAATAAGATCGCCAATATTTAATACAAGCTCTAAAGTTAAACGGTATTTTAATACGGAAATATTTGATCCAACATTATTTAATTAAAATCTGGCCGAAAATCTGCGAGCTTTATAAATTCTCTAATAACTTACATTCCTCTGATGCTTTGTGTCTTTGAATTTAAGAAAGTAGGTAGGTACACATTAAATGTAGGTTTGTACTGGTTTGTACATTTATCAATTTAAGAAAAGTCAATATTAACTGATTATTACAAGTGTACACGAGTCTCCAACATTAATGACCTAAGTCATTAAAATCCTCTAAAAAACAAGGATTAATATTCTACTGAATTTTCTCCTTTCCCTGGCCTAGGGATAGAATTAATTTGTATTTGGAACACAAAAAGTAGGGTCAAGGCAGGAACAGTGGCTCGGCGGGAATAATGGCTCAATCTGATACAATCAAGATATAATACACGCTTTGAAAAGTACTCTATTACGTCCTTAGTAAAACCTTTTGCTACAGCTCAAGAGATTTTGAAAACATGTTATAGCCTCAGACCTTCGAAGTATGACCACATAATACTTTGTGTTGGAGAAAATGATAAGAACCTATTTCAGTTATTATTTGAGATTTCAGCAGCTCTTAAGCACCTACAGAACGATAATGTATTGCTTCTTAGTGTTAGTCAAAATAAGTTCCTAAATGTTAATATCATTAATAGCTCAATTAAAAATTTATGTTTTAATAATAATTTATCACGATGTAATGTACTTGATGTACCCAAATTTAAAGGCATTAATACCAATTTATATTTGAAGAGACTTTGTAAACAAATCAACCTAAAAATAGACACCTTAGACTATAATAGTACCTACTTACACTTTCTTAAGGAGCAGCGCTCTAAAAGCAATAATAATAACAATAATACTACAAATTTGCCTACTGTCACCGACATCAATGATAAATACATTAATATTCCTGTTAATCGCCCTTTTGTAATGAAACCCACTACACAAATAAAAGAAAATATTACTTCAAACAAAAACTTTTTTCGTCCCTAAAAAAACATTATTTACATTACTACACCAAAATATAGCTGGCCAAGGCCAAAAGGGAAATGATAGAATTAACTTTGAGTGATTTAAAGCAAAATAAAAATATATATCCTGAAATAATATGTCTTACAGAAACTTTCTTAACGTCTAATGATATCAACTTTTTACACTTTAATAATAGGGTAGTTGACTCATATCAAAATTTATTAAAATATTGTTTATTTCTAACAGTATTTGGCATAAGGTTCCACAATATACCGATTTTAATAAATAACAATGAATGATTACTGTAAAATTTTAATTTGAAAATGCTAGATATTACCTTTTTTTATCTCACGCCGTAAACGCTTTGATATCCTGTGGCCAGGGCCGTGACGTCACTCATATAGTAAACAAAGAAATGTCAAATTTGATTCAACAACTCGTCGATTTGCACTATTCTTTCCTAAAACTGGCAAAAAATCGTCCAAGTCTCCGTTATTATATTTGTAAATATCGTAAATTATTTGTATTAATAGCAAAATCAACCATTGATGTTGGATTTGTGAGAGCAGATAGTACAAATCTTCCGAAAATAGACAGATTGGTGGTGCCCCAAGTAGACTCCACCACGTCGGCGTTTCACCGACTTGTATTGCTGAATTTTATTTGACTACCAACTCATAGAAAGCTGGTATTACTTACCTTGGCTCCAATTGTCTCCTTCCGTCTCCTCCGTAGCCGGTGGACTTCCTGAGCTAGCTCGAAGGAAGTCGCGGCTCCTGAAGATCTGCAGTGGATCCACCGGTGGAGACCGGAGCACTACAAACGCCTAATAGGCCACCACGACTCACACTCGCGATTTTGACACACAAACACAAAGCGGGCTTTCGCACCCCGATATTAGGTGCGCCGCGCAAATCACTATTTGCTTGAATATTGTGTATTATATTTTATGGATGCCCGGACATCATCCTAACCACAAATTATGACATTTCGACTCGACTCAACTGACATATCGCATGCGGCCGGCCGCCAAAAAAGCTGTCACTGCACAGACTAGAATGCAGAGTTGCGTTCCGAGGGTCAGAGTAATGCAACCGAGAGTGTTTTTCACACTCGCTCCGAGGTTCAGAACGGGTCGGTTGCAATCTTTTTTTTTAGTTTGTATCTTGCTGATCAAGATCAAGCAAAGGGCAAAATATTACTAATCCTTACTATGAAAATAACAGTCAATATCCATTTTTCTGCTTAAAAATAATTACAACACAGAGAAATCACTATATTTCCCTTGTATTAGGCTTAAAAGAGTTCAAAGTAGTGTTATTTAATAAAATAATAAATATTTAGCATATTTTTGACATCGACTTTGACATAAAATCTGTCAGAGTGTTTTTCACCCTACGCTCGAGTCGGTTATTTGGTTGCATCACTCGAAGCTTCTGAACGGGCACAGAGTGTACTAACCGCCTGTCAGAGCGTTTTTTACCCCGAGGCTCTGAACGGGTCGGTTGCTGTCAGGGTGCACTCGGAGTGCACTCGAGCGTAGGTTCTGAACGCAGCTCTGTGCCGCCACTCGCTCTTCCTCGAGCGTGAACACAGATTGATGGTCAGGAGATTCTTTGTGTATCGCTCTAAACAATATAAGTACAGTTTCAATACTGTTATAATGAAGAACGGTTACAAGTGTACTTGTCAAGATTGTTACGCGGCAGAAGAGAGTTGCAAACATTCATTTTTGGTGTGGTTGCACCATCACAGTGAGGAGCTATTTTGTACAGCAGTTGAATGCTATTGGATAGAATTCTATCTCTCAAAAGTCAAATAAACACTAAAAATATTTACTTCAAGAGAAATGTTGAAAAGAAAACATCAGGATCATGTGTCAAATACCAGTGTAGTACTGCAAGAATTTGTAAATGAACATAAAAAGAGAAAGATTGACAGTTGTTCATTTGTCAAGCATGAAGAAAATTACTGGGAGGAAAAATATATATACATTCACAGACACAGATTGTGTCATATTTCTTAAAAAATAAAAGACCTCTTCAATGAAGAAAGAATAAAGTGCATAGAAAACTAAACCACGAATCATCAATACAGAAGTGCTCTTTAGTTCGAGCTTCGTTATAAACAATAACAGCTTCCATGTGCTATAAAGTCAGCCAGTGCATAACACATGATGGTTCTTTTGTTGGGAAGATTTTTGGTGGGAAATCTTGCAGACACCTAAGAGTATAATGAAATGTGGATAAAAGTTGAAAGATGAAGATTTGGGTTGAAATTTGCAAAATGTGACCTCATTTCTGATTAATATTCTGTAATAGTCTATTCAACAAACGGTATCCATAAAATTAGATTAATACAAAATTGTCATGCTCTTTTACTGAAGATAATGTTAATTAGCAAAGACGGAAAACTGTGAACAGTATGCTTAACTGAAGTATAGATGCAGATGTTTTGTGCTAAAGCAAACAAAACTTATATACTTTTGTGTTGCTAGCAGTATGTCATTTTGAAAACACTCAAAAGGTGACAATATTAGCTATACTAGGTATTTGTTCTAACAATCTGAATGTCAAAAAACTTATTGATCAAATAGTGTCATTTTGGAAACTATACTACATTTTTCCTAAATTATATGAAAGTGTTACTTCATAATAAATCACTTTACTATTATTTTGACTTTTATTACCTGCGACCTTAAGGCAATATATACAAATTAATAAATTTGATCTAACTCTATTCAACCTATTTGTACATTTGGAACATTTACTATATTTGAGTAACAATGATAAAAATGAGCAACAAACCTATAAAATGTTATAAATCTTTTAAGGTGTAACAGAAAAATAAAACACATGCATTTCAAATTAAAATATTTTGATTCAACTTAAACCTTTACAAGTCATTATTGTCAAATAAACATAGAACATTTTTTTGGTGAAGAACATAATGACTAATGGAGTACAAAAATTTATTATGTCATCTTTAGATGTTAGTTATGTATAAAGTAAAGAAAAAAAATTTCTTTATATTATTTATTTAATAAGAAGGGTCTTGTAAATTAAGAAGAGCACAGGCTGACAACACAGCAATCACATTTAATATATTTGTATACGGCTTTAAAATGGATAACTTGCATATTCTTGCGTAAGCTGTTCTGAAATTTACCAGCCATGGTGACCAGCAGGTTTAATCAGTGAAGATATAACATCTTTCAGTTTTACCAAACTGGACCTATTTACTTCTATGGTGCTTTGGTATAATGAATACTTGAGTTATTTTGTCGACATAATGTTGTTCTAGTTGACGGGTCACATTTTGATGTTGTGGCTGAGCATGCACTGCTTTGTATTATGTTGCACAACTTTTACTGCCTTATCAATCTCGTTGTCAAGAGGAGAACAGGTTAGTACACAATAGTTCTCATTAAGTAACCACTGAAAGCAACAAATTTTAATTAGGTACTCAGTAAATTCAAGTAAAAGTTGTTTAGATAAATATATTCATTATGAAACTTTGATATTTTTGTTTGTATTAATACTTTTTAATTAATATTCAATTACATAATTATTCAATTGGACATAAGTACATATTCTTTTCTTTGAAACATCATCTAGTGTCAGTGTATAACTTAGATTAAATCAAAAAGGCGTAAATGGTCAAGTTTTCTCTCAGTTTTCTGGTCAAGTTAAAATTTGGTTGGTCGGCTGCAGTCAGTTTTTATTCTAACTGAAAGATAAAAATTTAATTAATTTACATACAGATTTGATTTTACATACAACCTAAAAACTTCTATTTTGTTTAAGTTGAAACTGAAGTACCTACACAGATTGAGTTATTCAGTTATAGTACTTACATTAATGTGATTTTCGCAAAAATACATTTGAGTTTCAGTAGATAGTTACAGGATTTCTTTAAGCGAGTGTTAATCAAATATTTCGCATGTCTATATCACTGGGTACGTCTAATCCACAGATTTCCTGGAGTCTTATATTCCTGTTCTATTGTCCCGTTCCAAATACAGTTTTACTATATTTTGTGATATTTAATAGAAAGCATTGTTTTTGTGAGGTTATTTCGCCCCCGTGCTTTGTTTACTATAAGACTGACGTCATTGCCACAGATAATGAACAGACTATCATGGCTGACCGTGTTTTCGGTCCAAAATTGAAAATCTCAATTTAAAATAGATTTTTTGCACTTTTTAGCCATCGAAAAAAATAATATTCATGTGCTATGGTCTAATACAACAATTATGAACATTTTAAGCCCTACTTTAAAAAAGGGTCAACTAGCCTATTATATCTTAGCTGCAAATTATTCTAGAAATAAAAGACGTGGTGGTACTTGTATACTTGTAAAGAAGGGAATTCAATATAAAGAGATACATGCCTTTAATGATATTTCTATGAATAATTATTTTGAATTTTGTGCAATAGAACTAGTCTCAATGAATATTATTATTATGTGCATTTATAGAACCCCACCAAAAGATAAAAAATTCATAGAAATATTCTTTAATAAATTAGAATTAATTTTATTTAAATATATTAAAAAAATTAATAAAAAAAAGTTAATAATAGCAGGAGATTTAAATATAGATACATTAAAAACAAATGAAATAACTTTAAACTTACAAGACTTGACAAAACATTATAACTTAAAACCACACATAAATGAACCCACTAGAAGAAATTCCTGCATTGATCATATCATAAGTAATATAAAAAATGCAGTAGGATCTACACTTACTTTATGTCTCTCTGACCATGAAACATCTCAGTTATTAACATTTGAAACGAACGTACAAATTACACCCCCAAAAACAGTGTATACCTTTAAAAGAGATTATTCCATAGAGAACATAACAAAATTCAAACTGCATCTTCAGAGTATTAATTTCTCCAAAATAACAGCTATTGACGATTTAAATATTGCTTTTAATGAATTCTATGATTTATTTAAAACACTTTATGAATTATGCTTCCCAAAAATAAAAATTAAAGTCCACAATAAAACAAAATTAAAATGGTTAACAAAAGGCCTCAAGTTAAGTTGTAGAACTAAAATATATTTAAGGTATAAATATTATAAGCACAAAAATGATAATAATAAGCAGAACTACTATACATTTTCTAAATTATTAAGAAAATGTATCACGCTATCACAAAAAATGTCTAATAATAAATATATTATGCAGAGTAAAAATAAATGTATCGCTACATGGAATTTAATAAAACAAAACACTTTTAATAGAAATAATAATATAAATGATATCGAGAAAATACATATAAACAAAACAAATATTTGTCACCCGGTTGAAACAGCTAATGCCTTTAACGATTATTTTATTGAATTAACAAATAAACCTAACTCTAACCTTAAACAAACTAATTCCAGTACTATTGTTGATAGGTCTATATTTCTAGATCCTGTTTCAGAAAAAGATATATCAAATATTATAACTTCATTAAATAACACACAGTCAGCAGGATATGATGAAATATATACAAAAATTATTAAGGAAACCAAAGATGAAATTAGTCCTATTTTAGCACATTTAGTAAATCTATCATTCAATAAGGGTTGTTTCCCTGAAGCTCTTAAAAAGTCAGTAATAAAACCTATTTACAAAAAAGGTGAAAAATCAGACGTAAAAAACTATAGACCTATCACACTAATACCAATTTTATCTAAAGTATTTGAAAAGTCCATGCACCTTAAACTAGTTGATTTTTTTAATAAACATAATATTGTAAGAGAAGAACAACATGGCTTTCAAAAACAAAAGTCGACCACACTAGCAGCTTTTAAATTAGTACATAATATTCTACTGGGTATCAATGAACAAAACCTCACAACAGGTCTATTTTTTGATATGTCTAAGGCCTTCGATTTTGTTTCCCATGACTTATTACTAACAAAATTAGAACGATATGGTGTTAGGGGAGTAGCTCTTAATTGGATAAAGTCTTATCTTGAGAATAGACATCAGTGTGTCTCAGTTAATAAAGTCAACGAAGATAGTGAAATACAATTCTATAAATCTGCATATAAAATAAATAAATTTGGCGTTCCACAAGGTAGCGTACTCGGACCGTTTTTGTTCTTAATATACATAAATGATATCGCAACAGTCACTAAATATAAATCTATCTTATTTGCTAATGATATTTCTATTATAATAACTGATAATAAATGTACATCTTACGATGAACATGAAAATAACATTAATAATACAGTTAAATCTATTATAGAATGGCTAAATTATAATAATTTACACACTAATATTGATAAGACACATTATATACATTTTAATAATAAATTATAAGAAAATAACAATATGAAACTTAAAATACAATATAATAATCAAACAATACATGAAACAGTTGATATTAAATTTCTAGGATTAGATATAAATAAAGAATTAAAATGGAAAGGCCATATACATAATGTTTGTAATAAAATAAATAAATTTATATATCCTTTATATAATCTACAAACTATAGCCTCTCGAAATGCTGCACTAACTGCTTATCATGCCTATGTCGAATCAATTCTTAGGTATGGTCTCATAATCTGGGGGAACAGCACTGAATTTAAAAGAGCTTTTATTTGTCAAAAAAAATGTATACGTGCTATCTATGGAGCTGCTCCTTATGATTCCTGTAAACCTCTCTTTAGGAAACTTAATTTACTACCCCTTCCATGCTTGTATATATTTGAAATTGCAAAATTTGTAAAACAAAATAAAGGTCTCTTTAAAAGTACAAAAGAATTATTTCCAAATAAATATACAAGATATATAAATAGACTTGATCGCGGTGTTCGGCCAAATTGTACAAAATTCATAATTAACTGTTACTGTATGTGTATCTCTATTTATAATAAGTTACCAGAAAATTTGAAAAATTTAACATATAACAGATTTAAAGTTGAATTATATAAATGGTTACTATTTAAATTATTTTATTCTGTTAAAGAATTTTTAGATAATGTTTAGTTTAAGTATTAGTATTTAGATTTTTATAACACATATTCACATGTTATAGTAGTATAACTAGAAAATGTTGAAACTTTTTAAAGCTGACCATCTGCAACTATACCCACCATTTTCTATTGTGAATGAATAAATGATTTTGATTTTGATTTTTTTGGAAAAATGCAACTAAGCTATCTGCCAAAATGAGGGGGGGGGGGGGGGGGCTATTTGTTTAACTGCTCACGCGTCGGAAGTATTCGCCAACCTGTAAAGGCAAGGCTGTAAAGGATTTTTATAATAATTAAGGGATCTTGTGGGGAAGTAAAACTTCATACTTTTGCGATAGACTTACAGACGTGAATAACGCGTTCAAACTATTACTAGCGTCAGTCAGTGGCCTAGTGGAGCGTCCGTTGCATGGGTGTTTTATAGCGTGTTTTGTGTTAAATGGGTGCAAAAAAAGTTCTATGCCGGCTCGAAACTATCGTCCAACATTCCAACTGTTCGTCCAACCTTCCACGTGTAAAGAGAAGTGTCAGTTCGTGCACACTGGACGATGTTGGACCGTGTTGGCCTGCGATCGGGCCGTCTGTTTTGATCGATAGTGGGAGAAGTTTGAAGTCTGTTGGAGTGTTGGACTGTTGGACGATAGTTTGGAGGCGGCATTAAGGTAAGTTTCACTTGCTATTACTTCAAAAAATTTAATAATAGAAGACTCTTGGCAATTCTTTCAATCAATAACACTATTAAAGTGAGAATCAAGTCAATTTTAATTGATGTTTGGCATGTGGTCGATCTCGTAATCAAAATGGCGGAAAGTGCACAGTGGCTCAATGTTCTAGGATACACAGTGGCTCAGTGAGTCAGTCAAAAATCGGGCCGATTATCGGGTCTACAAAAAGTCGTCCGTGTGCGTTTGCCGCTATCCTATCTTCAATGCAATAGCTCTGCATCCAACTCGCACAACGTATAAATCAATATACAATACAATACCTACAGTTACTTTAGCATTTATTAATATATATTTATTTATTCATATATACAATTAAAAATTGTTTTCGATTTCATGTTGATTTTCATCATCATCATCACAGCTCTTATACCCCACCTACCTCCCCACCGAGGGGCTCTATATAAGGGTGATTAGGCCTTAGTCAACCACGCTGGCTCAGTGCGGATTGGTCGACATCTAAGGCTGACTAAGGCCTGAACGAACACCCCGACTAAGGGTAGGCTTGAGCCGGCAGGCGAAGGCGGGCATTGGCGCAAGCGATGCCTGTCTAATGACCCTGCCGTGGAGGCCTGCGTGCACGGTTGGCCCCGTGTACGCCACCGTAACGCCCTCCATCTGGGGATTGCCCTGGTGTTCTCGGGCAATCCCCCCTTGGCGATAGCCTGACCTGGATATGGTTGGGCTAGCTCGGGCGCGTTAGTAGTGGTAGTCGCAGTGTGGACACTACCACGCGCATCCATAAGGGCAGGAAGAACACCGGGGAGTTTAGTGGATAGTTCTGGCACTACTGCTGGGAGAGCCTTACACATGTTCGTCGTTTAGCCAACGGCGAGTACGGTGCGGTGACGCATTCCTCTCAAAAAAGTGTAGGCCTTAGCCCCTCGGGGACGTATATGAGCTGTTATGATGATGATGAAGTATGCCACATAAGAGTATCCTAAGCTAAGAAACGGTTGGTGAAATTGGCCGTCAAGAGTGGAGAGTGGTTAGTTTCAAGACATGTTTAAGAACTTTACTTCAACTATTTCAGCAACTTTATAGAAGTGTGCCGATATACAAACGTGTAAATTCAACATACTCTTACGTTTTTAGCGATGGGAAATGCTTTGCGTATATTTCGCGCTTGGGAAGGCGCGAGGTTATGTCGGCCTCTCCGCGGTCACTGGAGGCAGAGTGCCAGCCAGAAACCGCGGCCTACCGATTAAAACCTCAGAGACGCCTTGACACGAGCACGTCCATCATCACCGTCTTCAGACGAGGAATACACGTCGAGGAAGGACGCGTCGATGCCGGATAAGGTCATGGGAACTCTTACGAACATATCCACGATTTCGTCGGCGTCTGCTCGCCTAGGGCGAGTCCTTCTCACCCCACCAAAATGGGAAGGCCACCTGTTCAATGCAGGGTCCGGTTTTTCAACCCGAGGCCCCCACTGGTTGCCGTCAGGTGGAAGTAGGTGGGTGAATTGTCACCTCATTCGTCCCGTCGTATATGGTCGTATATACACGGTTAAAAATGCTGCTCACAACTAGTGCAGCATTTTTTGTATTTTTTAAAAAATTAATATAAAATTAAGGAGGGGGGTTATTTTTTTTATTTATATTTAAATCATTCTAATACCATGTCGTGAAGCGTCCCTTAAATTTTCCAGGGTGATAAAAAAATAACCGTGTATAATATTGGTTCCAATTGAATAAAATTGTCAAGTAAAATATGCGATTGCCGGTTAATTATAAGTAAGTAAAATCATACCTCAGGAGCCTGTTTCTCATAGCAATTACGAATCTGAATAATAGCAACGCTCATACCACATACTATGAGTTAAAAAATAATAGTTAATTAAACATTTCAATTTTCAATAAGTATATTATAGCTCTATAGGGAAGATGCAAATGTAATATTTATGAACGATTTGTAATTAAAAGGTTATAAAAACCTAAAATAAGAATGATGGCAACGTTTTTATTTTAGTTAATACTATTTTTCATGAAAAATTGCGGATGAAAAAATGAGAAACGGAACGCATCTTGATCTACCAATCAGCGACTAGTGACGCCACTCGTGTTTTATGTCCCGTCAGATGTAAAGGTAAACTTTATTTCTACGGAAATTATTTACATTTTTATGTAAAAAAATGGTAGTTGGTTGTATAAAAATAAACCCCAGAAACCTACCGAGAGTTAGTGTCGACATGGTAGTAACTTTTTTGTTGAAAGTGCCGAGTTTTCGAGTGCAGAAATGAAAGGAACTAAACTTCTGCGGTAGGTAAAGTACCTACAGTAAAGTATTACCTACAGTAAAGTTTTAGTGTTTCATTCAGAGCATAAAGTACGAAAAGAAGGTTATCGTGTTACAATAATTTTTTCAACTTTGGATCAGAAGGTCCAGTTAAAAACAATTAATTTATTTGGGAACTTCTTTGAAGTCGATGGACACATTGGTATAAAACATGAATCCAAACGTCTTTTTTCAGAGCAATAATTGCATTTTTCTGACTATCTTATAGTGATGGATAGTCCATTTAAAATAAGTAATTTATTCAAATGGAAACTTTCCCTATGATATTTGAAATGAATGTTAGCGACGAATGAGTGACAGACAGGAGTGACGTCATCAGAACTGTAGGCCCGTTTTAGCGCGAAATTTGAAACTGTTAGTTTCAGACTGCATTTTATTGCAATAAAATGTATTATTTTAATTTTTATCATACTTGTGATCTATTCTACATGGGATTCTTTACAATAAACGCAAAAATAAAAATATTGCATGTTTCCCTATTCTATGAATATGAAATAGGTCCGTCTATTTCAGATCAAATATTTAGCTGAAGACCAGAGTCTTGTTGGAAATATACAGACCAACATATACAGTTTACCGGACCCTTTTCGAAGTGATTAAGGACGACTATTCAGCACTGAGTGACTGGAACGAGACGTGCGCTGTAAAACGTGAAAAATGTCTCTCAATATCTTTCGGGCGTTCAATGAAGCGTCCTAAGACAGGTAGCAAAATTACTGGGTATTGTGACTGTACATTTTATGTCACAAGTGGCAACGTACATGTATTGAGTATTTATTTCTATTTCAAATGTGATTCTCGACATTACTTCATTATTTATATTGGAATGTGATTTTGGCACTCCTCGGCACTGGTCTTTTAATCGGGAGGTCTGGGGGTCCGATCCTGCTGTGTGATACCAATGTGTTATTCGTTTTTCGAATTTCAAATTCGTACATTTTGTCCGACGCTCTCACGATGAAGGAAAACATTGCGAGGCAACCTGCAGCTGCGAAGAAATTTAAAGGTGTATGTAAAATCGACCAATCCGCACTAGGCTCGCGTGGTTGACTGTGGCCTAAGCACCCTTACTTAGGGTAGGATCGAGCACCTCGGTGGGGACATATATGAGCTGTGATGATTATAACACCCTTAATGAATACATTATATTTGGTCAATACTCTATTAAGCCGAAACCTATCCATGTTAACATAGTCATATAAAAGCTATGGCATCATTGAAAATTCGAAATTGTTGTTGTGTCTTGTGACGGACGGAGGAGTTGCTGGGGTGTTTTTAGTGGATAGGCCTGAGTCACATACGGTCTAGGGAGTCCCACATATCCTCGTGGCTTGGCTCGATCACGAGGAATGAGTAAATGCATTTTCTTCCCTCCCAAAAGAGGGTATTGACCAAACACCTTGCATATCTACATCCCTAGGCATTCAATGTCGGACTGCTTCAGACTCCCTCATTGCAAAACCAATCTTGGTAAGTGTGCCCCATTATATCGGTGTATGCATACATATTTTATAACGATTTGGATGACTGCAGTATTGATATCTTTCATCTCTCTGATCCCGCGTTTAAACGGCTCTGTGTAGAAAGAGTGAATTGTCTTTAACATATCTATACTAATATTATAAAGAGGAAAGATTAGATTATTTGTTTGTGTGTTTGTTTGTTTGTATTGAATAGGCTTCGAAACTACTGTACCGATTTTGATGAAAATTCCCACGGGAAAACAAAAATAGCGCTGGCGAAGTCGCGAGCGGAAAGCTAGTATTAAATAAACTGTTGGTAATTATTAGGTTAAAACTTAATTTAGTTTCATCTTAGTAATAGTAAGAAAAAGCTGTATTTACCTGTAAAGACATAACATTTAGTTTAAGTCTTATAATATATAATACGTACTAATGTGTAATGTTATGTTGTTGGTGAATCTTTTGCAATAAATAAATAAATATGTAGGCATCCGATGGACAAAGCAAAATTAGAAGTACTTTCAGAAATAAACGGAAATGAAGAATCTCAAAAAAAATAATCGATTGTATAATATCTGTAGGTATGGATATTTATCTATTTGTATGAATTGTGTTTCTACATAACTTCATTCACATTTTATAAAACAAGCTGGCTGTGTAAGACCTTACAAAGCTACATAGTTGAGCTTACAAATAAGAATCGACTGTTGGTACTATCGATTTGATAATATCAAATCGATAGTAAAGATATATGTTGATAATACATTATATTATTAACATTTATTTTTGTTTTTAGGGTGTCGTACCTCAAAAGGAAAAAACGGAATTCTTTTCCGATCCCGATCTTACTAGGATTCCGTTTGCACTCCGTTGTCCGTCTGTTCGTCTGGCAGTCTGTCCGTCAGTCTCTCTGTCTGTCAAGAAGACATTTTTCTTGGGAACACCTAGAGATATCAGACTGAAATTTATATCAAATACCAGGGTCTGCGGTCTCTTTTATCCGTGAAAAAAACCTTTCATTAAGATAATATTGACAAAACCAATATTATACAATTTCGTACATATCAGCAAACAAAGGAAACACTGTCGATTGAATATAATAATACTACAGTAACAGAAGTTGAGACAGCTAAATATCTAGGAGTTTCGCTGGATCAGCACTGTAGCTGGAAGGAACATGTTCAACGTCTGTGTGGAAAATTGGATAGGTTAGTGCATGCTATAAGGCAACTTAGATTACACGTATCAGTAGAGGCAGCATTGCACGCCTATCACGGCTATGTATCATCGGTGTTATCTTATGGACTGATTTTATGGGGTAACTCCGTTGATATTGAGATAGCTTTTAGGCTACAAAAGAAATGTGTGCGAGCCATACTTATGTGGCGCATTGAGTACGGATAGCTGCAGGCCATTATTTAGACAGTTCCATATTCTCCTCTTAGCCTGCATGTAGGTATATTAAAGACTGTGATATTTGTATATGTGTATATTTGTGAAACAATATCCGAAGTATTTTAAAAAACATTCCGATTTAATAACCAGGCATACGAGGCACAGGAACAAGTTATATGCTCCTCCATGTCGATTAGCCCTTGTGAGTCGTAATGCATATTATCAGGCCGTTACTGTTTTCAATAAGCTTCCAAATGAATTAAAGGATACAGATCTGCCTATAAATGTATTTAAAAGGTAATTGAAAAGGTGGCTATTAGATAAATGTTTTTATAGCGCAAAGGAGTTTATGAACTTTAAAATGTAATTTTTTTTTCTCTCTTAAATTTGACATTTTATGTACTTAATTATTACTGAACTTTGACATTTTGAAATATTATTTGAACTGTTTATTATCTTTTAATGTAAGTACTTAGTTTAATTTTAAATTACTTTGCATCTTTTTACTTAAATATAAGACCTATTGTACCTGCATGATTCTAAATAAAGAATTATTATTATTATCAACGTAATCAAAAGATATGACCGCTTATGGCTCATATTTTCGGATTATTTTTGGTTTCACAAGGGAACCAAAACCAAATAGGGTACTTCCCGTTGACTTAGAATCATAAAATTTTGCAAAAAGCAAGGGCATATACATAAATCGAAAATATGTATAAAGGAATCTAAATAATTTGATAAGTTTGTACAGTAACAGAACACCCAGTGTGCGAGTTTAACTCTCACTTGGCCTGTCTTCTTTTTTATCAACATAATAACCAGTTATTACCGTGCCATTCAATCGAATTTTTCTTTAAAAAATGTTTCAAAATTGATTGATTAATTCGATATTCTATTCACTACACTAGAATATCCATATTTCATAATATGAAATATGAATTCTATGGATCGCTTAATGATATTATCCTTATTATTTCATCGTTGGAAATATTTATCGAAACGTGAAAAATAAAATAAAAAATGAAATAAAGCACGCAGCATACTTATTAGCATGCATGCAGCATGCAAGCGCACCTTGCACATACAGCATGCATCTGAGTATGTAGTATGCAAGTCATTATGCAGCATGTTAGTGAGAATTCATCATGCAAGCGAGCATGCAGTCGAGAATTTAGCATGAATCGAGCATACAGCATGCATTCGGGAATTTAGCGTGCAAGCGAACATGCAGCATGCAAGCGATTATACAGCAAGCATGCATAATACAAGCCAGAATGCAGAATACAAGTAAGCAAACGTGCAACACGCATGACTTCTTTCATGGCTGCGGCGCTGCGTGGCTCTGGCGGACCAACCCGGGCTAATCATCGCAGATGGCTTCCAGTCACTACCTCAGATTTGGCTTATTGGCCTTCTTTGCCGGTCAGTCTCAGCCAACTCCTAGCTGCGGGCTGCCTCGACCTTACGCGTCAAGGAGGGTTGGCAAGGAGGAGAACCTCCAAAAGTACAGGCACAGATTACTTAATAGTTATGGTACATGTTCTATCTAAAAACGATGAAAATTACAAAAATAATGACATAGCTGAATAAAACTAAAAATAATGACAATTAAAACTGAATGAAATATTTTTTTAGACTGCTCAAAATCAAACACTCGAAAATACCAACTCAGTGGGTACAAAGAAACTCGAGGAATTAGGTCACCTCTAAATTGGAGCTCTGAAAATTCAAATGCAACAGTGAAATATGGGCCGCATGTCATTAAAAGCTCGACTGTAAATTCGTTGCTGGAAAATGTTTTTCTCCAGTGTAGGTACGCATGTTTTATAATGCGTTCACTGTGTTCTCTTTTTCATACAGATTACAGTGATTTTGAAATGTATGTACGTCCAAACATTCATCAAAACGTGGTTGTGTTTCTGAACTATGGCTGCGGGATTCGGAGACCAGTCAGGCTACGTACTTGATATTTTGTTAATCGTATTTCAAAATCCAGAACTATTCAGTCAATTTGTTGATGAGTTATGAAATCACTCCTTGGATCAGATTCAGGTTATCTCAACAACTAGACCAAAAAAGATTAGAAAAGAAAGCATCCATGTTACCTCATGTTTTACCCGAACGAAGACTTTGGAGTGCCGGTTTTGCTCAATTGCTCTTTGTATTAAAGGTGTAGTTTCGAAAGTCACGTCTTGGCAGCTTGGAGATGGACTTATTTAGGGCTTGTTGTTCTGACGCAGTAACTGTTGGATCGTTTCGCCACTTATCCATTTGCCCGTACGTTGCAACTCGCAAAATTTTCACCCTCGTCCCGAAGGATTTCTACCACTTGGTTGAGTTCCTTGTCGATGTCAACGTCGATTGTGGTTTCCAAGGCAGCGAATCGATATTCTAGTTTCAGCTGAATGGGCCGATTCTAGGGTCAGGTTTTTTCGCCTTCTCTACGGACTTCACTTAACCCCACAACATACCATCTTATACAAATGAGTGTCGAGCCGTAGCTTGCGATCATTGTACGTCGCCAAGTTCAGTTTGGTTCGGCTGCCGTGCGTAACCCGGAGATTCTTCTCAGCCCCTGTCCTGCTGTTACCGAGACCGCCGCCTTGGCCTGGAATAGTAGGGCTGCCGGGAACTGGGGGCCGGGGCAATGTCGCTTTTCTCATTAAGCGGGGTTTGGACCATAACCCACCACGCTGGTCCAGTGCGGGTTGGTGGGTTGATCGCCAGAGCCTCGTATGTTGGACAGCAGGACGCACCGCTGGCAGGTGAGGTTGGCTTTAAACCCGAAAGGTGTTATGAGGGTCCCCTTACGGTCTATAGTCATAAACAATGATTTTTTCGAAAGCAAAATATGAATAGTCTAGTCCAGGGGCTCCCAAACTTTTCCTAGTGGTGGTACATTTAGAAAATTGCCTGTATTGTGAAAGTGAGAGTGAAGCGTCTCCATTAACATCTTAAGAGGATTGTGAAGTAATCGTGCGCGGCGCGAGTAGGTATTTTCTAAAATGCTATCTGTTTCACATCGCTCGGCCTCCGGTCTGGCGTTTACACCACAAATACAACATGCGCAAATTTTCACGCACACTACGACACAGCAGCGCGCGACTCGGCCACGATACTCGGCGGCTGCGGCCGGCGCGAGAGCTCGAAATTATTATTCTATCGTTCGTAATGTTTTGCGTTGCTTATATTTCTGACTCCCTTTCCGCTCGCAACTTCGCCATCGTTACTTTCATTTTTCGTGTGGGAATTTTATGTTTTCACACAGAATAATAATTTTATAGCCTATATTACTCAGTGATAATGTAGCATTCTATTAGCCAAAGAATTTTTAAAATCAGTCTGGTAGTGTTTGAGTTTATTCATTACAAACAAAAATACAAACGTACTTAATCTTCTTTCTTCATAATATTTTAGTAGATGAGGTTCGGAATACAGAATTTGATTACATTTCGTAAATTATTTCTGTATTGAAATTTATTGTGAAGGCACTTATTTGGTATCCCTATAGGTAACTTATAGGATTGAGGGTGAGGACTTTTTGTTAGGAAAGTATATATCCTATATTTACCTGTCTAAGGAAAATGCCATTTTTTAAGATGAGTGTTATACTTACTGAATTAAAATAACTTGCATTTGAGATGTGAATCTTTTCTGAAAATAAAACATTAAACATATAATAATACTTTTACATACAAACTAAATAGGAACAGGGATACAAAAATAAAAAGTAATAATAAATAATAATAATATTTTTTTGATTGGGCTGGGCAGCTTTTGCAGAACTTGGCTTTGCTTTTAATATGAGCATTAGCATAAAACAGAAAGCGCGGATCTTCAACTAGTGTGTCCTACCAGTGCTTACTTATGGAGCCGAGATATGGATAACAACTAAGGCCATCGTCCACAAACTAGAGGTGGCACAAAGAGCAATGGTAAGAAAATTGGTAGGAGTAACACTCCGGGACACGAAAACGAATAGTTGGTTCCGAAAACGGCGTCAGGTCTCGGACATTACACACCACGTAGCAAAGCTCAAGTGGCAATGGGCTGGACATATAGCCAGAAAGCCGGACTCGTGGTGCAGAACTATCTTAGAGTGGAGGCCATGGAACCGTAAAAGACCCAACGGGAGACCACAGATGCGATAGAAGGACGACATCGTCAAGATGGTGGGCACAAACTGGATTAGAGTAGCTCAAAATAGAACGGAATGGAGAAAGTTGAAGGAGGCCTATACCGCCATGGCAAAAGAAAAGGCTTAGATGATGAATAATATTTTTTAATAATTATATGATTATTTTTGTTGGTGATGTTCACCTCAATTTCTTTATTAATAAGCCAAACGTAACATCATCTGCAACTAGCTCCATCTCCATCCATCTTTGAAATTAGTCAGCAGCAAAACAAAAATAATGTGCGTCGGTGGAATCAGGGTTAACAACAGGGCTCTGCGACTGATCCCTCTATGAGTTTCCTTAATTGATCCTCAAACCCAAGATTCCTCGAAAAGCCCGGAATACCAAAGGAAAAGGTGGCTAGATGACATTAAAAAAGTAGACTGGACTGACATCCACAATTAAAAAACGCAGGCGTTTTATTAAGTAAATAACTAGTTATACTAATAGTTTTAGAATTTATTTTTTTCCACCTCCGTGGTCTAGTGGTTGAGGCCACCGGGTATTGATCGGGAGGTCCGGGTTCGATTCCCATTGGGGACAGAAGCTTTTCTGATCGGTTTGGTTGGTGGTAGGGCTTCTAAGCCCACCTGGCTAGCTACCACCGTCTTACCTAAGTTTGTCGCCATAATAACATGTTAATAGCATTGCTGTGTTCCGATATAAGGCCAAGAGCTTCCCTGTCGTATGAAAAAAAAAACCTATTAGTAGGATTATATGTAATCAGGTGCTTTAAATTATATTGTTAAAATGAAAAAAAAACGTCAAAACCGTACGAAGGGTGCCTTCTCCAAATATATGCCTACCCTGCCTAACCTACATATATTATTTACTTTGTCGTTTGTATTTGTTATACATTCGTAGATTGCATAACGCGAGTACAAATAAAATAATATTGAAAATAACGCTACTTGCATATAGTTTGTTACACGTTTTTTAGCTGCTCCAACTTGGTTATACGAAAAATAGTTTGTGAGCAACTTAGAATACGATAACGAACATACAATGCATAACAAATACCTATCACAAGAAACAAAAAACGAATTTCTTTTGACTGTGTGTCTTTGTGGCACATATCTATTATAAAAAATAAAAACCGACTTCAAAAACACTGAAAAGTTAAAAATAATTATAAGAATAGGTACAGACAACATCACACTTTTATATTGAAGTCGGTGCCGGTAACTTTTCAGTGGTTTTGAAGTCGGTTTTTATTTTTTGGAAAATATTTTTTATTTTTAACTTTTTAGTAAATGAAGTCTTTTTAGTGAAAGAAACCCTAATATAATACCCTAGTATTAAATTAGGGTTTCCCTCGATTTTCATGGGATCTCATCATCACCATACTCTATCGAATACAAAAATAATTTTGAAAATCGGTCAACAATTGGCGGAGTAATCGCGTAACATATACACAAAACACGTTGGACACACGTAAATATTTAATGGTTTTTCTCGATTTTTATGGGATCCCATTATCAGATCCTAACTTTGATGACCATGGGACCAGCCTTGGAGTATCCTATCGAATACAAAAAGAATCATCAAAATCGGTTCATAAACGACGAAGGTATCCGCGAACAAACATAAAAAAAAGCATATAGGTATACGGTCGAATTGAGTAACCTCCTTTTTTCGAAGTCGGTTATCAAACAACTACATACTTACTTACAATTTATTTTCTTATTTGATTTTGGGAATTTACAGTTAGTTAACAGGCTACAGGCTGCTTACCCTTAAATAAGGTTTGTATCCTTAAAATAAAACACTAAAATCAATAAACGTATTCGAAAAGACATTTACTTTTTGATGTAGAAGGTATTTGTGTAGACTTGAGTAATACCTTTCAGTATTGATCGATATATCGATATTACTTTCTCCTCCCTAGTCGACAATAACTACGATAACATTATGTCACATCACTAGTAGATTTTGCCCCATTATACCCCTGCCCCCGACCCGTATCGTGCGATAGAGAGAGTTGCAAGAACTGGTCGAAATTGCCTACAATTCCTGTTTGAAATATTGTTTCGGGCGATAACTGTTTTACCCCCCTAAACCTTTACGAAATTAGACACTTTTGGTCTCATTCTATTCAGCATACCTTAAACGATGTTTGTACGTTTTGCTTTTTTCGTAATTCAGTAAAATTTAGTCAAAAAAAGATAAAAATGCTCAAGGTAGTTTTTAAGTCTAAAATATAGATATTTAGATGCTAATAATTTATATTCTGAGCAATATTTCTTCAAAATCAAAACGTACAAACCTAGATCTTCATTATATCTACAACATTTCCAAAAATTATGAAAATTGGACTATGTTTAGTGGGAGAAAAGCGTTATCGCTTTTTGTATGAAAATTTACAGCCTCACAATCCTCTTAAGAGGCTCGCTTGGCAGACGGATTAAGGGTGTGACCACAGAATAGATAAATAAATGAATGAATGAATTAACACTTTATTGTTATAAACGGGTTCGACGCATTTGGCCAAAAATGCAAATGACCATTTGGCCTTTTGCGTATTAAAAAAAATATTTACGCAATTGACCGAATCAGCAAAAGGCCAAGAACGCAAAAGACCATTTTTTTTATTGCAGAAAGTTAGCAAACAAGCAAACTGCCCACCTGATGGTAAGTGGTAACAGTTACCTATAATACATGTGGCTCCTGTGAAATCCGCAGCAAAACTGCAACCCCCACAAGAACCACAGTGTACGTTGCCAACTTGTGACTTAGGATGTCAAGTCACGGTACCCAGTAATTTCAGTGCCATATCTTACCCTTCAAACCGGAATACAGCAATGCAAGCACTGCTGCTTTGCGGCAGAAATAGGTAAGACGGAGGTACCCAAGCACACGACCCTGGTACAGAGTCTCCCTCCGGTAAATTAAGCCTTTTACTCCTTTAAAACATATTATTTATATCTTGGGACCTACTTTATTTTTGGCCTATATCAATGATCTGACCTGCCTCGATTTGCCACAAGGTCACATCATCTCATATGCAGATGACACAGCTTTGTTGTTTGTTGGTGGCACATGGAGTGAGGTTTTTGTCTCAGCTCAAACGGGCCTAAATATAGTGAACAAGTGGCTAAAAACCAATATCCTTACACTTAATATACAAAAAAACCAAATATATGTTGTTCAGTATTCATGGTGTAGTTCATCTGGACAGTAACTACCATATAGTGGCACATAGTTGTCAAATGGGAGGTCCCTGCCAGTGTCCTCATTTAGAGAGGGTTTGTACTATACGATATTTAGGTATTATTATTGACTCAAATTTAAATTTCAAAGAACATATTAAATCTGTCTGTTCTAGGGTTCGAAAGTTAATATATCTTTTTAAATATCTCCGGTATATTGCGGAACCACAGATAATGCGGCGGATCTATTTCGCTCTCTGCCAGTCAATAATTTCATACTGTATATCGACTTGGGGAGGAGTTCCTAAGACAACATTAAAGAGAGGAGGTGTCCCAGCGCGCAATTCTTAAAGTAGCTACATTCAAACCATTTCTTTTCCCAACCCACAAACTTTATACATATTGTGAAGTTTTGACTGTTCGACAATTATTTTTGTCCAAATGTACACTACTTCAACATGAAAAGACACTTTTCAACCCGTCTGTAACAAACGGACGTCGTAGGAGCAATGTTGGGAGGCCTCCGACCCGTAATACAACTTTTTTACGAGATTCCTTCCATTCGTGGGACCCCTGCTATATAACAAATTTTATAAATTATTAAAAATATATGCATTAAATAAGCGTCAATGTAAAGAAGTTGTAAATGACTACTTATAAAAACTTAATTATGAAGAGACGGAGGAATTTCTCAAAATAATATCCTAATTATGAAATCAAATATAAAAGATAAAATTGACATGATAATGAATTACTTAATACGATTTAACTAAACTACTGCGTACAATTGTTTTACAATCTAAAAAAGCCTATAGTAATACCTGTAACCTAATATATTTATTTATGCAAAAATTTAATTAAAAGATTTAACTAAATTGACATGATAATTTAATAATATGATGTGACAAGTTATATTTGTATTAATGAATTAGTAGAGTACATCTTCTAGTTTTACCTTACCTTAATCTTTTATTTTGTTATATTATTGCAAGTAAATGCATATAAATATTGTTTGTGGATTGTATAATTAAATATTACTTAATAAAAAAATGATTCTTCTTGACATTATTAATAAAATCATTGATATTACTCTTATTTACACACCCTCTCACACGCATACATTCGCATTCATTTTAGTCAAAGAGAGGTCACTATCACCATAAGAATAACTAATAATACGAGTATAGAAGCGAAACTCCCGGCCGTCGAGCGCTCAAGGCCACGTTATTTACCTACCGTTTGATTTCCGTTGAACGGAATCGCCAGTCAAGGCGCGCACCGTGTGTTTCAGGTACCTTGTGAATGTTTTCCTATTGATGACATGATTAAGCTTTTTATAAGAATGCGTATTTACTACGCGCTGAAGTTTAATAACCGAAACTTCAAATCATCTACAAAAACGCCATCTTTTATAAATATCAGACATTTGTAAATATTTCTGTTGAATTGAAACCTTTTAAATAAAAATGATTGAATACTTTAAAATTATTTTTATTATACCTACCCTAGATACAGATACAGTTTTATTCGTAATATTCATTACATGTCAAAGCTAATACAATATAATGTATCGAGTTTCTAAAGCTGTCATTGTAGTGCAATTTTGAAACTCTGTAAGTAGGCATGGGATTTTTTTTTGTCAAGTCGGGAATAATTTGAATTATGAGAAACTTTGGTACTGCTATATATATTTTTATCGACCTTTGTCACTGTTCCATATAAAATTTAAATACAATCAATACTTGATTAAAATTATGAAACAACAGATTTTTTTTCAAGTGAAAATGTTGGTCTGATAGTAAAAAGTGACCTTAGGTTTTATCCATTAGTACATTCATAACTTCAGCTCTTGGACTATAAACGTAGGTACGATACCCAAATTACAAACCATTCTTGTACATCGAAATTCGAAACATTTTAATGATTTTGTTCTCAAAGTGTAGGGATTAAGCTCAATTAATCAAAAATAGGCAGCTTCTTATAACTACGGAATCAAAAAAACTAAAAATGTGCGTACTATTGCTAAAGATAGTCGCTCGCTCGCTACACTTGAAGTACAAAATCAATAAGACTCGGTGTATGCTCAGTTTCTCATTTAATGTAAAATATGGAGGTACCTATATAAAAAATATTGTAGTGGTAACCATACGTCCATGTGGTGACCCTAGCGGCGTCCGCAGACTACTGCGGGGCGTTACAAGGGGAAGGGCGCTGTAGGTATGCAAATAGCGGCATTTGGCGCACCCACAAAGGAGATTCGCTTCTATACTCATATTATTAGTTATTCTTGTGCTATCACTCATGTAGTAGGTATTAATTTTCTTGTTCGGTTTTTATTTATTTATAATTGTAGAGTTAATGTTCCTATCCACACAGTTAATTATTATTGTAATGTAATTGTTATTTGTACTGTTATTTTATATAAAATTATATTAATTATCAATATAAATAGGGAGGGCGCTGTAAGCCGAAATACAGTATTTATTACTAGTTCGGCTGCAGATGACTCTGTATGCTTAATTTTTAAATTGTTGAATATTAATCTTAAGAAAACCTATTTTATTGTATTAGATTAAGCAAAAGAAAAATTGTAATTGGTATAACAATAAATTATTATTATTAATTATTATTATTATATGAGTGAGCAAATAAGCGAAAGGTCTATAACGCAAAAGACTAATGTGTTAAACTTAAACGTAAAACCACGTGACTCCTTAAAACCTTCAAAATTAAGGAAATCTTGATCATCAGTATCATCACTAATCGAAACGGCAAAAGAGCTGTCGGACGAAGTCACGAGTCTTCTAGGGGCGGTCGCAAAGGGGAAAATAAGAACGATTGTCTCGGTCGTGATCAATGGGGCAAGAGATTCAAAGCGCCTTTTAGTGGATGAGCTCTCCTGGTTCATTTTGGAGCCATAGTTATGGCATCAAGGCTTACCGGGGCAAAGAAACTGGTTCTTATGGCAGATAGTAACCAGAAACTTCATCGACAGAAACGACCTATTCGAAATGCGTTAAGAAAGTCCTATCGCCATTACGTCCATTACCGAAAAGCTTATCCGTATACACCGAAGTCTGATGGATATCGTGTACGCCCTCCAAGACATTAACGAGGGAACGTACACATCCCGGCAAGAACAGAGGTCTTTGACATGCAAAATGGCTTCTGGGGCGGCACTAAAAAGGTGCTACTTCAATACTCCCTTCCTGACCTTCACTCAAGATGGAAAGAAGCGCCCATTTTTGTGCCAAATAAACGTCTATTAATTCATTCACAGGAGGGATGGATTTGGCACTGGAGTAAAGCCTATGCTGCTCACGTTCCATGAAGCACAGGGCCTTACATATAATACGATCACGTGGTTGTGTTCAGAGGAATGAAACCAAAAAATCCACTTCACGACAGCCTTCCTCACGTGGTTGTCACGATAGCAAGGCACACGGCGATCTGCACCTATTACTACCGGGAGCTGAAGGAGGATGACGCCATTAGACGCCTCATTGCCTTTTCCAGTACGGCAAAGGATCGCGAGCTCGTCGATTATAACAAACAAATGGCTGTCACAGCCCAGACATGTGCAGTGACTTAGGTGCGGAAAACTAACCACCTCACTCCGTATCCCTCTAGTGGTAGCTTCACTAGTGCTAACCAAAGCTGTCATAAGTTTTATTATTTATAAATGCTATAGGCATAGTTAAGTAAATAATTGCGTATTGGCTAAAAATGCGTATTGGCTGAATTTGTATTTCTTTGATTTGTTGCAGAAATAGGTTCTTCTTCTTTTGAATCCATTGTAAAAATAATTCAAAAATTTATATAAAACGACGTTTTCATTGACAACTAACAAATAACACTAACAAATATCGTAGAACGGCCTATGTTCTTTCTAATAAAGTAGTCATTGATTCTAAAGTACCTGCACCACCTGCAGTGAACAAATATAAAGTTAATTATGACGTTTTAATTTACCACAGTAAAAATCATAATATATTACACTAATAACTCGCCAAACTAACAAGTGTAGCTACACTAAAATTTACATTAAGGGTACTAATTAGTTTTAGTTAATTGCATACCAATTGCAGTTTCGGTCAATCGCGTACTACTTCACTTTTAGTCAATCGCGTATTTCAGTTTTGGTCATTTGCGTATCTGGCCATACACGTATTTGGCCATTTGCGTATCTGGCCAAATGCGTCTATTGGCCTTTTGCGTTTTTAGCCAAATGCGTCGAACCCTTATAAACATTTAAAAAAATATACAAAAAGATAAATTTCATTAGAGAAACAAACGGCGGCCTTATTGCCAAAACAGCAATCTCTCCCAGGCAACCGATGGGTAAAGGAAAGTTTAAATTTTAGAGAATGTTGACGGGTAAAGTATTATAAAAACCTATTTTACGCAATTAAATATTTAACCTAAATACATATTTTGATAATAAAATACATAAACTACACATATTACACATATCCAATAAATACACTACATAAAATACATAAACTCTTATGGTGTTGGAGATATTTCCTTAAGTGTCCACCTGCAGGAAATGCTTTTTTTTTGCACGCTTGAATACATCGTGCGATGGTGCACGTCTGATGGCTTCGGGTAGGGAGTTCCACAGTTTGATGAACATTACCGTAAATGAGTTGTCATAAAATATGGAGGAATGGGGAGGGAGGACAAGTGACAAGTCATTTGATGAACGTAGAGTTCGGGTTAGGATTGAGGAGTTGAGGACAAAGCGTGATTTAAGGTAATAGGATGGGGATGGATGTGGATAGAATGAAGAAGGGAAAGGATATGGCAGTCTCTCCGACGGCGTATTTGTAGCCATTGGAGCTTAGTAGCCATAGTACCTACTGCGTTTAAGATGCATTCTATTTTGATCTTGAAAAAAGCCGGCATTTTGAATAACTAAACTTTGAGCATACAAGGCGAACCACACCTTAACGCTACGCGCTAGCGTATGTTATCTACGGGCGCGTACGATAGGGTTGTTGATGATTATGTGCTCAGGGTTGCTGATGTTAAATAATCAAGTGCGCGCAAGAAAGCGCGCGGAACGTTGTTCTACAGAGCGCGGCAGTTCCGCTGGCGCTGCTTATGCACGTTCAGTGTGCGCGGAACGGTCGTAATCCCTGCGTTCCAGATAAGCATTTTTAGCCATAAATATCAACATTTTTAGCATCTCTGCGTTTCATTAGCCGGTGATGCTAGTTTTTCTTGCTGGTTGTCATGCGTTTCATTTAAACATTTTTAACACGAAATGCTAGCATCAAATACCCATGTTAATAGATGGGTCCTCTGATACCACTTTTTGACAGCTTTCAAATTTGACATTTGGAATCTTTTTTTCATGAATCAAAAAGGATTTTCAGCGGATTTAGAAAAATATTGAAAGATATTTATAGTATTAGCCAATTCTGATTTATATTATTAAAAATTTTAAGTGGCTGGACTAAGTAGGTGAGATGTCAAAATTCAGCACGAAAAATCAGTACCTTGCGTTTCATTTGTAACAATTAGCGCGGCTAAAAATGTCAACATTTCTTTAAGAAACGCAAAACGAGGCTAACATCAGACGTTAGCCTTAGAAAGTAGCAGTGCTTTATCTGGAACGCAGGGTCTATTGTTCTTTTGATTTTCAACGCAATAGAAACGAAAATTAACAGAATTGCAGCGCAGACTTCGTTCGACGTACGTACATAATCTCCGGAAAATACTTGCAGTGTCGACTGGACCCTGCAAGTATTTTCCGGAGATTATGTACGTTCTCTTTTTGTGGCCTTCCCTAACCAACCATAGTATAGGCCTTGCCCGCAATTTATGGTAGGTAGGTATGTCGGCTGTAACTTTAACTATGTTTTTAAATAATACGAGTATTTATGGCTTTTACAATTTATTGTTGAAAACTCAGAGCTAAGAACTTGAAATAAACTATGATTATAAACTTTTTATTGTACACAAAAATACAGAACCTAGTCCAGTTAATACCCAAAAGCTTCTCTCGGAGAATCCAGCAGTAGTAAGTCTATTGACATAAATTAAAATAATCACGACTAAAATAATGTTAGGCCGATTTTCTTATGGTCAATTACAATGATATTGTTAGCAAATGTTGCAATAAAGTTCACGAAAAGCTATAAAAACAGTATTCAGTTTGGTTACGTTATCGGTCTGTAGGTAAGTGCTCTTAGACCAAAATGGTCTAAGTAAGTGCTAAACCTCAGTCATAACACTAACCACACAATAACCTAATATGTCTACATAGTTGCGTTACAAGTTAGAAATGAATCAAGGGAAATATTATGTTATTGCTAATCTAAGGTTCTGTTTCAATAGACATATTGTACGAGAGATGCAACACCCTTTGGAACAAATTGTAATGTGTGGGTAGGTGTTTGTTATTTTACATGGCGATTATGTTAAAATGTTCATTGAATAATTTATCGTTACTACGAGTTTAGAATGATAGAAAGTTTCGTACTGCAACGTGGAAGCAGATGAAATTCCCAGTAAATAGTTGGGATACTTTGCTAAAGCTTGACTGAGCTTAAAGGGATAAGGTGATATAAAGTTTCAACGAGTTTTCCTCGAACATACCAGATTATTGGGATTTCTGTGAAGTGGCGCATATTGAGTTGTGTCTATTATATTACAATGCTTATGTTAAGAATTTAGTTAGTCTTCTTATTTTTGTAAGATAAATGAATTTACAGAAGCAGGTCGATAAGGTTTATTGAGGGACTTTAAATTATAACTATAATTTTTTTTTACAAAAAATACAACCGACTTCAAAAATACTGAAAACATAAAAATAATATAAGAATAGGTACAGACAACATCACACTTCTATATTGAAGTCGGCGCCAAACGATGATCTCCTATAAAGTGTTAAAATTTGTCACCGACTTCAATATAGAAGTGTGATGTTGTCTGTACCTATTCTTATATCATTTTTAAGTTTCAGTGTTTTTGAAGTCGGTTCTATTTTTTGTAAAAAAAATATTTTTAACTTTTTAGTGAATGAAATCTTTTTAGTGAAAGAAACCCTAATTTAATACCTTATATATACAGTGGCGGTCACAAAATTAAAGACACCAGTCGATTTTCATACAAACGAGGTAACTTTGAAGCCTTGGTTCTCCGCCAGAGATTGACCTAGCTGTGATCAGATAATGGCCATCTAGGGAGTGAATGGAGGAGATTCAGATTGCTATACACACCCAACTGATCTGATCAGCATTTTAAAAGATATACGGATATGTTTAAAAAATCCGCAAAATTAGCATTAAATTGTATGGAAACTGAAAACTCTGATTCTTATATCTCTAAGAACGCTGATCAGATCATTTATTTGTGTATAGTGATCTCAATCTCCTCTATTCAATCCCTGGATGGCCATCATCAGATCACAGCTAGGTCAATCCTAGGCGGAGAACCAAGGCTTCAAAGATACCTTGTTTGTATGAAAATCAACTGTTGTCTTTAATTATATGACCGCCACTGTATAAGTATTAAATTAGTGTTTTCCTCGATTTTCTATGGAATCCCATCATCAGATCCATGGGACTTTGGACCATGGGACCACCCTTGCAGTATACTCTATCAAATACAAAAAGAATTTTGGAAATCGGTTTAAAAATGACGGAGTTATGAGGTAACAAACATAAAAAAAAATACAACCGAATTGATAACCTCCTCTTTTTTGAAGTCGGTTAAAAATGGGCATAGAATTGGAGTTTGTTTCTATTTATGGTTTGATCATTTTTCATTTAAATTTATTTATTTACACCAGATAATGAAGATCTATAATGTTAATTACAAAGGTAAATCTATTCTATACGGAAGTTTTGGCTGGTGAATGGCGGCTGCGTGGTTGTTGAGCTGTAAATCACAGTAACTCTAGTATTAGGTAAGTGTATTAAAGATACCACGTTTGAAAAGTAGTGACATATCATAATTTGAGATCAGGGGGCTTAATTGTCTTCTTATAAATCCACAATGGTTTCTAATTTGACATTCATTACAAGTCTTATCTAATTTACAAAAGTTTGAAGAAAGTTCTATGAAAATGTTTGCGTACCTTTTTTGGGTTATTCACCAAATCGACACGAGAGACTGGACACACGTGGGCCCAGTTGGTGAAACTCAAAATTAGTATCACTTATTATTTCGTCATCTGGACACGCCTAAATTATGATGCGTCTCCAGATGGTGAAACTTAAATTAAATCACTTTTATGTTATCGCCAACTGGACACACGTCCTCATTTTACTTACCCGAAACGAAACACGACAAAGTACAGTCGTGTAGATTAATATTTTATGTCACAATCATCATTGGCCATTAAACATCCCACTGCTGGGCATGGGTTAATTTGTACCTATGTCATTGCAAAATTATTCACCATTTGTACATTTATAAAGATTATCAACGTGTTAATAAAATTGCGCAAAATCTAAATGGATTTTGTTCGGAATCGAGAGTAGAACCGATTCCACTAATAATAGTACATTATGGTACAAGTGTGTAATGTTGGTGATTACCGCTGAGGCGCATTGAGGCCCCAGCCGTCAGGCGAGGGTCTTAAGAAGCCGAGGGTGGTAACCATCAATACACACGTGTATCATACAACGTTTTTCAACACACTTCTGAATAAAACAATATTTAAATAAAAAACCATTTTACATAGTAGATAAAAAGTTTACTTAGAGATACAATTAGTAAATGTGCAGTTAGTAAAATTATAATTAACTATTTTTGATGACATAGCGGTCTCATCAGATAGATTATTTATTGAAATACTTTCATGTTCTATTGTTATTTGTGATGGTTCATTATTCGTGTAGGTAGGTGAAATCCAATCATTGGACGTACTTGGTATTTCTCCAGTAGGATGCGTCTCAGAATCAAGTTTAATTCTTTTTGTGATTTTTGCACAAATTTCCTTCTTGTTTTGTATGGAATCTTCTACGTATGATTCTGCTACATTGCTAGATCGCCACCCGCCATGTCGCTTCAAAGTCATTATATCAGCTCCTGAATTTGCCAGCAATGTAGCTGAAGTTCTTCTGAAACTATGTCCAGTGTAGCTCTCAGCATCTACTAAACCCAAAAACTTAGCGATTTCTTTAGGCATAGAACCAAATTTGTTTATACCTATAGGCTGACAGGTACATTTACCATTCTGGTAATTTAGAAAGAAACGGTCATTTTTTGTTTTTGGCGAACGCAAACTTTCATACTTCTTAACAATATCATAGAATGGACCGTGTATGGTGAATGACCTAGGTATTTTATTTTTCGTGATAGGTATCTTCACTAAAAGCATCTGGCCATGGTTCTTTATATCTTTTACAGTTATATTTGTTAATTCTTGTATCCTACAGGAACCAGTTACACCAAATATTAAAGCAACCTGAAACAAAAGAAACAATAATTAAGGTCAACACACAACACAAGCTGCTATTAAATATTTAATTAAAATTAATTTAACTAACCTTTGTAGCCAAATATTGGTTATCTGGAGCATCTTTAATAAATTTTTCAATATCATCAGATGATAAAACCTTTGATTTTTTGCTTCTAAATCCATCAGATAGTCTCTTTAGATAAGCTGACAAATTCGAGTATGTTTTTAAGTCCACTCCATTCTTTGTTCGGACTGTACTTTTTAACATTGAGTAAATACACCACAAAGAGCTAGGTTTGTACTTAGAAGATAATTCTAGTACGCCATGAACACATTTTCTGAAAAAGACTGCGTATTCTTGTTGTTCTGCCATTGTATGAAATTTTGGTACGCTAATAGATATTTTTCCTTTGAGTTTTCTGGTAGTAAACCTTCCATAACGTTCTGGGCTTCACATCTTATATCGGGCGGTGTACAACATAAATCATTTTCTTCATAAATTGTATTTGCAGACATCTTAATTAATAACTAACTAAATAACTTCAAAAGAGAAAACGAGACGAGTTGTGAAAAATGTTTCGTAATGGCGGGAAAAATTAATCAGTTTTCCTATGCGCGCGCATCGGCCATAGACTAAAAAATGAGGTTTCTTTTTTTTGGGCTTTTCGCGGATAGCATTTTAGCGCAAGTGTAAGCGTAACTCAACCAATAATATTAAAAAAAACTATTACTCACTCGTGAATAATAGTAATGAAAAAGTCACAGTTTGATTATAGGTGTCATTATGTGCCTAATTGCCATGGGATTAGAGCCACTTTATGAGGAAGTGTGTTGAAAAAAATATAAGTTAGATTTTATTAAAAAACAAAAGTTTTAACTACGCCGCCTTTTAACTTAACTCTACCGTCTTTACCTCTTATCGGCGGCGTAACATATCGTAAGCGCAGACGCGCGGCCATAGAGTTTGCAAGATATGCAACAAAACATAAAGATGGCCATTATCTTCATTAATCACCTGCCAGAATTTAATTTATCTTTTTATATAGTTAATTCTTTTAAAATAAAAATATGTCGGGGTGTCTGAAATTTTGCGTTACTTAATTAACAAGTTGTTTTTGTGAAAATATTAATCTGCACGACTGTACTTTGTCATGGTTTCGGGTAAAATGCGGACGTGTGTCCAGTTGGCGAAAACATAAAAGTGATTTATTTTAAGTTTCACCATCTGGACACGCGTCATAATTTAGGCGTGTCCAGATGATGAAATAATAAATGATACTATTTTTGAGTTTCACCAACTGGGCACACGTGTGCCCAGTCTCTCGTGTCGAGTAGGTGAATAACCTTTAATCCTTTATTCAGAAATTAATATAACTTAAAATTTAAATGTAAAGTGTATGTAATATGTATTACATGAGACGAAGTTATTAACTGGGTTTTGAAATAAATACTTTGAATTACATAATCAAAATCTACAGACTACAAAGCACTGAAATAGGATTAGTATGAAAATTGTCTTGTCTTTCATTCGTTCTTTTATGCGTCTCATCATAATACGAGTATCAAGAACAAGGCTTTCAGCGAATTCAGTAAAATAAACTGCGCGTCATTAATTTTCACACAACAACACGTGCGTACCTACATTTTCTTATTTCTGATACACGAGAAGAAAATTTAAGTTACATTACTTTTGTGGCTTGGTAACAGAATCTAACGGTGATTACAGGTCGCAAGAGATATAAGTATTTACATCGTCAATTTATGTTAAACAGTATCTTATCTATAGTATCTTAATCAGTTACGTAAAGATCAATTCTAAGTTGTAATGTGTAAAAAGTCTGCCGTGAACTAACACTGCGCTCAAGTAGTAGCGATAACGATGTCGCTCGCTGTAACGACCCAACACCACTTCAGGACCGTCTTCACTTTGCTCAACCGCTGAAGTGAACGATGCTACGCGCTCGTGCAGATTACTTAAAAAACAAAAACAAAATAACACTTTAAGGCAAACGGAATAGGGATCACATTTCTGTATCACTTTGAATAGTGTCGAGTCGTGTATTTGTCGTCTTATGTTCTACGCGGTAGCATTTATTCAATATCGGAGGCGCTTCTCGCATTTTCCACTATCGAATTTGCTGTCCATCATTTGCCGTTCATTGCTGCGAGCGCTTGTTCCTGGTTCAGTATAAGGAGCACATATTAGCACATACAATAGTTTACAGCCAACATTGAATGTAACACTTTTGATTATCAATTACGAGAGCAGCTATGCTGCAGCTATATTCGATACGCTTAACTTTTGATATAACTGTGTTTAAAGAACATATAAAATAGCCCTGGATGACCCGTCTTATCTTACTAATGGGTAATCTGACGGAACCGGCCATTTAGGACAGTGTAGTTCACTGTTCCAATTTTCCTATGTAAATAGAGAGGGTCCGTGATGTTAATGAATGGGGTATAAATCGTAAGCTTATAATAGCAAATTATTAATAATGGTCGGGTTAGTTCAGCTGTAGGATATTCGTTAACGTTGTTGATGAAACAAGCTTTGCATTTAATTAATTGTCGATTTCCCTTCAGAATTTTTAAAAATGTTTTTCAAATTGAATACCACTACGAAAACTTTATCTTGGGCACAGACCGAAATCGCGCCTGCTGCGAATTTTGCCAACGCATTATTATGAGTATTTGCATCATTGCTGGATGTCTCAGGCATTTCTTTTCTTAACTATTTCAACAATACCAATTTTTAGATTTATTCACCATTTTCAAACTACTTTCTACCGAATCTTATTCAAATTATGGACTCACAAACGCAATTTTATATACTACTATGTCAAGAATGTAACGGGAAAAGATTTATACTATACAAAATTTATTTTATCGCCTTCAAAGAATGCTCTTTCAGAAACGATACACTTACGCCAACGAATAATCCAATCATCAAAATATTTTTTTTAACGCTTTTTCCGGAATTGAGTTCAGTTCTCGCCGCGAATTCTCCTTTATGTCTTTTACCGAATGAAAACGGGTGGGACGAAGTAGTAATTTGAGTTTAGGAAAAAGAAAGAAGTCCGCTGGAGCCATATCTTGTGAAAAAGGCGTTCGATGGTATTTGTTGCGTTTTTGATCAAAAATTCGTTCACAATGATGGCCTCGTGCGAAGGCGCATTATCGTGGTGCAAAATCCAAAAAAAAATTTTCCACAAATCTGGCTTCTTTTCGTCGAATTTGCTTTCTTAAACGCCGCCTAATGCTCAACTAATATTATTTATTTACCGTTTGACTTTTTTTGCAATATTTCCGAGTGACCAGAGGGGCAATCGCACTAATTATAACGTTTCAACCAAATCAGAAACGTTTCCGTTCCCATACATTTTGACAACACCTTGACAGCAGTTACTAGATGTCAAAACATATGGGAACGGTAACGTTTTGGTTTTGGTTCAAACGTTGGTAAATAGTGCGATTGCCCCTTTCTGATTTGCGATAATCAAAGAAATCAGTCAATATGACTTTGACTTTTGGTCGACTTGTGCGTGGTTTTTTCGGTTTCGGTTCAGTTGGAACGCGCTACTGCGAAGTTTGTTAAAATACGGTGCTTTCAAACATTGTTGAAACTCTGTCTCACATAATGTTTCATAAGAGACACTGGGTGTTCCAACAAGATTCTGCACCGGCTCAAAGGGCAGTAAGTACGCAAAATTGGCTGACAGCCCATGGAATCGACTTCATCACGCACGAAAACTGGCCCTCCTCGAGCCCCGACTTGAGTTCATTGTATTACAAAATATGGCAACATTTGGAGGAGAAAGTCTGTGCTAAACCTCACCAGAATTTGGTCTCAAATTCAAATTCAAATTCTTTCAAATTCTCTCAAAGCATCTCTGATTAAAGCAACTACAGCTGATGTAGACATTGACGTTGTGCGTGCTGCGTTCGAGGACTGGCCACGGAGAGCCTGTATTCAAAATCAAGGAGGATATTTTGAATAATTTTAATGAAATTTTGATCTCCTTTTAATTAGGTACCTTTGTTTTCGTATACCAGGTATAAGGGACGGTGTCCCTTTTCTTTTAACAGTGAATTCAGACCAATGTTCATATTTGTTTACCGATGTTTATTTTTCCAGGAAAAGCTTTTAAAGGGAAAAAAGGGGTTTTAATTTTTAATTTTTATTCATGTTACGCAATGTTTGGCGCGCCGGCATAATTTTTGTTTCGCTCACACCGGTGCGTTGACGAACGATGACCCAAACAGCTGATGCCGCGTGCAGTATGAAGGAAAAATTATACGATTTACATTGCAAAGTGAATTTTTTGTGTATTTATTATGGCTTTTTGTCAGAATATGATTTGTAAACGTTAACTTAGTTATATGACATCACAAAAAAAATGAATTTTCCGGGAGAAACTTTCAGTGACTTTCAAATTAGGATCATTGTCTCAACTTACTGTTAAAAAAAAGGGACTCCTTCTCTGCAAGGACTTCCTCGTAGAAAGTGGCCGCCGCCTCCCAGCCTGCTTCGCTGCCAACCATAGCCTTAACGAAGGCCGGCAGCGAGAGATCTCCGCCGACACTGGCGACGAGGACTGCGCGCTGTTGCCCACGCTGGGCAGGATTCCAGCGTGTGCTGCGCGGTGTCCTCGTCCGCCCCACATTCGTGGCACCTCGGGGTGCTTTGCCTCGCGGCGATGTGGTGGAGGTACCTGCCGAAGCATCCGTGCCCCGACAGTACGTACTTCCGTGAGCCGGAAGGACAGCACCCCATGCTGTCGTGCCACCCATTGGCGCAAAACGGGCCGGACCGCCTCTATGGTCCACCACCGCCGGGGGTACACGCCGGAAGCCCTCCTCTCTTGGAAGGCTCTGCCTCCTCAGCCATAGGAGAAAAAAACGTGCAACCCCATCGAGTTTGGGCTTGTTTGATTCGTATTGACGAGTACCTACTAAAAGCTTGTATATAAAAAAGTTTTTTTAAATAATTTTACATTTTTACTTTCACTTATCTGGTGTCTGTAATGAAATCTTGCATGCTAAATTTGACCCATTTCCCGGTTTCCGATTGAGCTGAAACTTTGCATGCATATTTATATCGCGTGACAATGCAATATTATGATATGGATGTGATGTATTGACGCATTGACGAGTACTAAAAGCTTGTATTTAAAAAAGTTTTTATTAAATAATTTTACTTGTTGACAATGTATTTTGCGTAATAGTTGGAAGCTTGATTCTTTTCCCTTAATTTTGGTATATGGAGTTTTGAAGGATGATAAAAATTCTTTATACATCTATAGATAGTTACGTATTCTTTATTTTTTAAAATTATGAAAATTAATGCCATCTTTAACAATTAAACATGAGGTCTTCGGATTGGAAATGCAAAATGCAAAGCAACGTAATGGATACCCTAAGTGTAACAAGCAATTCTCGTTTTTAACATTCAACACGTCTCAAATTTTTGATATAATAGCTAGATAACCTAATCTAAAATCACAAGACAGATGTTACGAGTAAGTAATTTTAAGTCTTAACTTGACATAAGTAGTAAACTTTAGTATGTATGATAAAGGCATCGTATATCAAAGCAGCCCTGCGAGCATGGACTTGTCAGGAACATCTGTCAAATTTATAAATTTTTGTCGAGTATGTCGATCTTAGCTGTCAAATTTTGTTTATCGAGAGTTCCATGCTCGCAGGGCTGGTTATAAAACGGAGAATCGATCCGGAGGGAGACTCTGTACCAGAGTCGCGTGCTTGGGTACCTCGCTCTTACCTATTTCTGCCGCAAAGCAGCAGTGCTTGCATTGCTATGTTCCGGTCCGAAGGGTAAGATATGGCATTGAAATTACTGGGTACCGTGATTTAACATCCTTAGTCACAAGTTGGCAACGTACACTGTGGTTCTTGTGGGGGTTACAGTTTTGCTGCGAATCTCACAGGAGCCACATTTGTATTATGTTACCACTTACCATCAAATGGGCAGTTTGCTTGTTTGCCAACTTACTTGCAATAAAAAGCTACTAGATAACTCTATAGCCATCGCAATATTCACAGATCTTGCATTGATAGAAATGTAAAGCTATTGTAAGCAATATCTAATCAATATGCATGAATACGGATTAGGGCGAATCCAATTTTTTCATTCGTGCTTCGCTTCAATTTTTGAATGTAAAAATACAATAACATTGAAACGGGACTGCCTCACATTATGTTGGTGGACAAAGATTGATTACAGTATTTTCAGATGGTAGGTATATACTAGCTTATTTTTCAGCGCGAGTGTGCATTGAATTAGTTATCGCAATGTTGTTTTTTTTTATTATTCATTGCATTTCTTATAATGTTTTGTTTCAATAACTTCTAAATCCTTTCTATCTAATATTATAAACGCGATAGTTTGTGAGTATGGATGTATGTTTGTTACTCTTTCACGCAACTACTGAATGGATTTGGATGAAATTATGTAGGTAGACAGATTACGACAAGAATTAACATAATTGGGCTACTTATTATCCCGGAAAAGTAAGTGGTTCCCACGGAAAAGTAGATTTACAGTTTTTTCTTTGAACTTTTAAGGCGATACATTATATAGTTCGCGAGCACAGCTAGTTATAATTACAAGCTTTTATCACAGATTATATAATACTACAGTACTTTTATTTACTTTCACCTGTCCGGTGTCGTAATGAAATCTTTCAAGTTTTTCCAACGAAGTTGACATTACTAGCCTACATTGTCCCACCCAGGGTGCGAATGGAAATACATCCTTGGAATCATCCAAGACTGGGAAGCTTTTACTCCAAAATGTCAGACAGTAAGTATCATGATATTAGTTGAGGCGAGTCAACACTTATGCGACGTAGAATACAACTTCTTTGATTTCTTTTGCTTTGCTTTTCAAAATCATAAAAAATCCATCAAAACTTAAAATCGTCTAAGCTTACGTTAATAAGCGGTTCGGTTTTTAATTTTTGTAGCTCAAATAAAGTAAATGAATCTCTTTGGGCGTGAACTCGTGGGCGAGTCCGATGGCACTTGGTCGTTTATATTTTTAACCATTTTGACAAAAATGACTGCTGTGGACTGCTGTGCACTTGGCTTCCAACCTGGATGTCCAGGGTTCGAGACCGAAATGTACCAATGTATTTTTAGTTTTCGAATTTCATATGTACAATTGTCTGACGCTCCTACGGTGAAGGAAAACATCGTCGGAAAAATTCAAAGGTGTATGTGAAGTCGACCAATCCGCACTGGGCCAGCGTGGTTGACTAAGGCCTAAACACCCTCACTTAGGGGAGGCACGAGTCCCTCGGTGGGGACGTATATGAGCTGTTATGATGATGACAAAAATATTGTATTTTACTTTCATTTCTTTTTCAGAATCCTTGTGATAAATACGCCTCAATATAAAAGCAGGTGATGAAAAAGGCGGGAAACGAAAAATTAATGTTATTATAAATGATGTTAGTTACGGGAAACTCGAGTCTAGATTTAAAGTTTAGTCTGCCAATTTAGATTAAATTTTGTCAAATGTAAGGTTTGGAGATTAAGATAAAAAAATGCAAAAAAGTAGATAAGTGTGATCTACCTCACCGGTATTTAGGGACCATCGAGATGGTTAAGGTCAATTAGAGACTATCAACACCAAATAATAATTTCCTTTATCTTTTGATGTATGTGGCACAGTAACATTTTACTGCATGTGTAAAAATTTGATAAAATAGATCTACTTTATACTCATAGTTAAGCAATAAAAATCTATAAAAATGGTAATTAATCGTGTACCTTACCCATCCTAAGGAAATTACCTACTGTAAAGTTAATTTTTAATGAATAAATAATATTTTATCCTTTCAAAATGTTTTCATTTCTAAAACTCTTTCCCAGAATGAATTAACTAAGAAGCTGACAATACTGCCATAAAAGAATGTGTTTTTGATGATCGATGTATACTTTGTAGTGATCATTATTTTTGTTGTTACAGATCCAGTTGTAGTGCCTCTACTTGGCTCTATGTTAAACTGTGACTCTATGGAATGAATTTATCAGAGCAAAACCCCACTAAGCATTACCGTTTCAAGTTCTTCTCCTCATACTTATTATTTTTTGTGGCATATTGTTGCTACCCACACATCAGTTACACGATGTAAGCAGATATAATGTAAGAGCTCCGAAGATGTTACACTACTGCTCAGATGCAATAACTTTATTTATCGCATCTTCGAAACGTCATGGAGAAATCGAAGTGGTGGTGTAGCACCCTTGGAGCTCTTGCATTATTTCGAAATAAGCCGTGTGACTAAAGTGTACGTAACAACAGCATTATTGCTACAAAAACATTTAATATATGAGGAGAAGGAAGCTAAACGGTGCTGTTTAATGGGGGTTTGCCCTGAAAAATTAATTCCATTAAGTCAAGCTTTTGTCAGTTTCTTTTAAGATCATTTATACTTTAGACCGAGAGAATATTTTATTCTAAATTGAAATAATTCTTTTAAGACAATAAAAAATTATATTGACTCGAATACCTAGATTTCCAATCGTCGGTCTCAGGTTGTCCAAATAGCATTAAAACTACACTACACTAATGACTACATCATTAAAACGACTAGGTATCATTTCGCCTAGGTCTTTAATTGACTACAGACGAGATTATTCGGTATGCTTGGTTCAAAATGTTTAATCTTACGAAAACAAAATATTGTATTGAGCTAATATGATGATGTTATAATACGAAACAAATAATTGTTTAGGACAACATATCTACTTAGTTTGAAGTAGATGATACTTAACCAAGATTTCAGTTATATTGGCTGAAAGAAGTAATGACTTGAATCAATGATATCGATCATGTTGAACCAAAGCATACAGTATCTCCATTCAATACTTTATATTTAATTCATTTAACTATGCGCTGACCACAAGATACTATTATCTTGACTGGAAGAAATGATCGTCTAAATAAAGTGGTTCAGAAAACGGACATCATTGAATCAAAAAGTAATTTCATTCATTTGAGGAAGAAGAGTTCAGGACACAATCTCTGTTATCTTGACTGAAAGGCGTGATCGTATTATTACTAAAGTGTTTTTGAAAATCAATTCATTGGAATAAGAAAATCATTATTTAATTCAAGATTCTGTTATATTTAGTGAATTGACAGTGTTATTTTGATTGAATGCAGTTTACATTCGTTCAACATGATATCATTTTAGAATTCAAAAAATACATCTTCTTAATTCAAGACACTTTACTGCATAGTGCATAAACATATAACCGCATATTTTCTTGAATCAAGATATCTTTTTTCCCGTGTGGTAGAATGATTTATACATTAATAAGAAATATAAAAAATACTGCATTAATAGTTAAAAGTGCAGTATTTTTTGGATATTTGTAAAATAAAATAGGTGAGTTATTTTTTTTATTAATGTAGTATTATATTATCTGTGTTAATGTTTAAATCATTCTACTACCGTGTCCTGAAGTGCCCCTTAAATTATCAGGGGTGATAAAAAGTAACCATGTATACATACATATAAATGTCTCGACTGACGTCCTTTATCTTTAATGCGTTTGGTTTTTTTTTAGTTGAGCTAAAATCACACACGAAGTTGGGCTGGGTATAAAATCTCTTAACGGATTTTTCGTCTACTTACTTATACGCCCGTAACCTCTATTTGTGGAAAACCACGAAGCTCATATCCCGCATTTAGCGGGGGTTTAAAAATCGGGTTCTAACTTATATGGTGCAGAATAAAGAACGTCAAGTATTTCTTTGCAAAATGGGATGACAAGTGAATTAAAATACTATGTTATCAACATCCATAAATATTATGACTACATAGAATACTGTTTTGATTCATTTATTTTTTTCCCTACTATAGTTATTAATATTAGTTAATTTTTATTTATAAAATTAAAAACAAATTTTGATCTGTGCTATCGTGATAGTCGTGCGGGGTCGATGTGGTGTAGATTAATAAGATTTTTATTAACGCCAATAAGTGCTAGTAAAGCTCCATATAAGACTGAAAAAAAATAAGATTGAGTTTTGAGTTCGTATGTAGGATGTGTATGGTGCCACGCGGGGCTTGCTCGGTAATTTTGAAAAAGAGGGATTTTTAGTATCCCGCACGCTTATTGTCAAGCTTAAAACAATTGTATAAACTTCATAGGTACAGCCGGCTTCAAAAGTAGATAAACATGTTAGTACCATGTCACACCAACTATTAACATTGCAATATAGGTGTAACCATACTAAATAAAAGGAATAGTTGGTGTGACATGGTACTAAATCTGCTAAAAATGCTTATCAACTTTTGAAGCCGGCTGTACATCTGCATATACATATAAAAGGCAATCGCTACTGACTGATTGATCAACATACAGTTCGCGGTGGCCAACTCGTTAGTCGATCCAATGACAGGCGCGGATCCAGCTCTCAAAAAAGGTTGTGGTCATAGCCATCCGAAACTCAGCCAAGTGCGAGTCGGAGTATGACCTCGCTCAGGATCGTACAGTGTATCCCTACAAAGATATTTTCAAAACATATGACACTCTGACCAAGATTCATTGTTTTTAAGGCATTGGATATAATATCATCAGCCTATCGATCTCAATAGACCATGAAAGTGTGACGTCACAAGTCTATTAGGGTTGTGGGCATGCCCATCGTGCCCACAACGGTGGATCCGCGCTTGTCCAATGATATATACCCGTAAAAGGCTATTCCGGAGTAAGTGCGTAAGATTGACGTATGTACATTATTAAAAATAAATGAACAATTATTTGTCGTTGTAAAAATATTACAATAGTTTTATTTGAAAATATTCATAGCGCAGCGTAGCCCGGTTTTCGCTTGCATTATGTGTTGCGCCTGCAGCCCTGCACCGCACGCATTTCTTGACCTATATTCGCTCCTAAGTGTAAAGTGACAATGTTAATTCGACTTTGTGCTGGATAAAATAATGAAAAAAGAAACAAGAAATATATCCACATTCTTAGTGTTATTTCAGTCTGGCGAAATATGTTTAGTTTTATGCAGGAGTTGACCGACTACATTTTCTATCTCTGCAGGTGCATTTTGCAGTAAGCTCCTTAGTAGGGTCTTAAGATATCCACGGGACGATAGGAATCAGCGACAAGGGTACTTACCTTTTTTTTTTTTACAAGAGAGAAAATACAGTCTTTACGGTATTCGACAAGGGCATTCAGCTGACTAGGCCACCCCTTGGATATGCAGGACTCGGGTAGAAGACCCACTACCGGCTAAAAACTCTCTAGATACTTAGACCTCCGTGGGGACACAATCGGGATCGGCGTTGGCCATTCCCCGATTGTAACAAGGGTACTTACCTATTTTAACCCGCGATCAAGTGCGCGGGGTGCTGTCAGCACCCCAGAGATTTTGAACGTAAAAATGACTACCAAAATCTTTGTTTATGAGCTCGTGCGTCAAAAATTTTTATTTTTATTTTTAGTAAGTAAGTTTATGTTAAAAATAGAGAAGTTATTTTTTACGTTCTTTCTAAGAATGTGATCCCTATATTTTGAATAAAAAGGCTGATTACTATAATATTTTGTAAAACAGAATTAAAAGTAGATTGTAAAAGATGGATTTTTTATTCGTAAACACTATAGAACACAAAATAAAAAACAATGATATAATTGCATTAACAGATATTTATATGGCCAAAAATTTAGTTTTAAAGATCTGGGGTGGCCACAGTACCCCGCAAGAGCTCATGGGACTAAAAACCGCGCGAGTGATCGAGGGTTAAATCCGTCACCTTTTGTGTTTAATAATTATAGTACGGTATCCTTTTTTTTTTGTATTTTTTCTGTAATCTATTTGTACAGAGCTGCGTGCTCTTTGCAAGGCTTCCGCAGAAGACCAGGGTAATAATTCTTGGGTGTCCAGGCGTAAACTGTGCGGAGATCTATTTGGTGTTTTTTATTTTAAGAGTTTTCTGTATAAGTTCTGTGTGTCTTTTTCCATTTTATTTAGAGAATATATCCGTTAAACAAACTATTTTCGGTCGAACGAATATTCGAATCTAAGAGAACGTTGGTAGGAAACGTGCGAAATTTCGTTTTTCGTTTAGAAATAGAGTAGACCTCCAGGACACTCTTCACGCAAAGCAGCTTCAAGAAAAAGTATTCCAGCAGCTATTTCTAACTTACCTAAAAACTCACAATTACGAATATCAAAAGGTATCACTTTTGTGTTCCTTAATTTGGGGTTAAAATTCCAAAAACAATAAAGTTTCAAATTCATTTCTTCGTTCGGAAGGTTTGGAGAATATATCTGTCAAACTACTTTTCGGTCCAACGAATCTTCGAATCGAAGAGAAGCGCGGTAGACAACATGCGAAATTCGTTTTTTGTATAAATAGAGTAGACCTTCAGAATAGCAGCGGAAAAAACATGAAACCCGTTAGACGTACTTATAAAATTTAAGGGTTTTCCTCGATTTTCATGGGATTCCATCATCAGATTCCGACTTTGGTATCATTGGGACCACCTCCGTAGTATATTTTATCGAATACAAAAACAATTTTCAAAATCGGTCCACAATTGGCGGAGTAATCGCGTAATATACAAAAAAACATACGCATCGAGTTGAGAGCCTCCTCCATTTTTGCCTATCGGTGGACAACGTGTCCTTTTCAATATACGCATTTCCTGTAATGTACACTTTTCCGAATGGTCTTTTCCAAGAATAAATAACTCCAGTCCAGTAAGTTCACTTCCCAGTTCGTCCACTTCCCAAAATACTATTTTTCCTGACAATACCACTTCCCCATTATTGGAGCATCAATTATCTCATTGACAACAAACAATGGTGGTAGTGACTACATGCACTTCCTTTCGGTAGTGTAATTGACTGTATTTATAGCTTAATAATTGTATGATTTTCCAATGATGGTAATAACAGTGAATTAGCCTTGTTTATTGCTTATTGTATGTAGGGAAAATCTTCGGATAGACAAGGACGATTGATGAAGACAGTTTAATTATCCAGTCGTATTACTTGAGCTGATCATTGGTCGTAAAGGGTCGCCTATAAACAAAATTACAGCGACCGCTATATATTAATATAAATAAGATATCGTCTGTGGTGAATTTGTAGGCAATGCAATACTAATTTTTTAACCGACTTCAAAATAGGAGCAGGCTCTCAATTCGATGCGTATGTTTTTTCTTGTATGTTACGCGAGTCCGCCGCCAATTGGGAACCGATTTTCAAAATTCTTTTCGTATTCGATAGAGTATACTCCAAGGGTGGTCCCGTGGTCACCAAAGTTAGGATCTGATGATGGGATCCCATAAAAATCGCGGGAAACCCTTAAATTTTTAGATGTGTCTAACGTGTTTTGTGTGTATTATCATTGACATAATATATGTCAATGACCTCCCTGATTTTGTACAGGACAGACATGAGATGGTATTATTTGCAGATGATACTTCACTTTTATTTAAAATTAAAAGAGGTGTGCAAATTAATGACGATGTAAATAATTCTATCTCAAGAATTGTTCATTGGTTTAATGTGAACAACCTGTCACTTAATGAAGGGAAAACAAAATGTATAAAATTTGTTTTACCCAATGTCAAAGAGGTTCACACCACTGTAAAAATAAAGGATATAGGTGTTGACCCTGTGGACACCACAGTATTTCTTGGGATCACACTTGATTCTAAGCTGCAATGGGGCCCACATATCGATAAATTGTCAAAGAGACTTAGTTCTGCAGCTCACGCTGTATGGAAAATACGTCAACTGACTGATGTTGATACAGCAAGACTTGTATACTTTTCTTACTTTCATAGTGTGATGTCGTATGGTATTTTGTTGTGGGGAAATGCTGCCGACATTCAGATTGTTTTTGTACTGCAGAAAAAGGCTATTCGAGCAATCTATAACCTTAAAATGAGAGATTCTTTGCGAGAAAAGTTCAAAGAAATTGGTATTATGACAGTAGCGTCGCAATATATTCATGAGAATCTAATATATGTTCGTAAGAATATTCATGTGTTTTGTAAAAATAGTGATATTCATTCAGTTAATACTAGACAAAAGAATATGTTAGCTTTACCAAATACCAGGCTCCAAAAAATTAATAATTCTTTTAGAGGCCTGTGTATACGTTTCTACAATAAAATCCCAAGTTGTATACAAGAACTTAGCTTAAACAAATTTAAAGTTGCAATCAAAGATGTACTTATTAAAAAAGCATATTATAAAGTGTCTGATTACATGACGGACAAAAAAGCTTGGGTTTGAACTCTCAATTCTAATATTTAACAATGTATTGCATTTTGTTTCAAAGAAACGTTCAGTGAGAGCAATTTATAAGCTAAGTTCACGCACTTCTCTCAGAGATAGCTTATATAATGTGAATTAACACATCTATTCTTGTAATGGAAGTTGAGCTCAAACTTTTGCTTTGAGGTCAGCTTCCAATTGACGACTCTGTAACAAACCAAAATTGTAAATGGCGATTTAAAAGAGGAGATAAAAAATTTTGACCTTTCGAGTTTCTTGCCTGTTCTTCTCGAGAAGGCTCTCCCAATTTCCGAACAGGTGTAGAGTCAACTTTTTTTTTTTTTTCATTCCTACTTGTATTTGCAGACATCTTAAGTATATTTAGGATGTATGCACATACAAGGTTAATATAATTTCTTTAAATTAGATTGTTTTGCTCTGTTTTGACGTCCATAAGTGCCTGTAAAGGCCTATGTTGAATAAAGATTTTTGAATTTGAATTTGAATTTGTAGGTATGTTCGATTACTGCGCCAATTTTGGACCGATTTTCAATTTTTTTTTGTATTCGATAGAGAATACCCCAGGGGCTGTCCCAAGATCACCAAAGTCAGGATCTAATGATGGTATCCCATGAAAATCGAGGGAAACCCTAATTTAATAGGGAAACCCAGTAGGTGTATATTGGGCATTCTAAAACAGTTTTCATCAAAACACCGCAAACGAACGCAGTGAGATTTGAGCTACGCTTCGCTGCGCTCTAGCTCCGCAAATCTCACTGCGTTCGTTTACGGTGATTTGATGAAAACAGTTTAAGATTGCCCAATATACATTATATAGGGTTAAATGGAAAAGAAGATTTTTTATTTCATTTCATTTCATAATGTTTCTATTGTGTTGTGTTGTTTGACTGTAAACAGTATACTTTTGATTGATTGCGATTTACTAGACACATTTTCAAGGTTTTCTATCTCAGAATATTAAGGCATTCAACTAGGTAGCAGTGCAATAACAACAGAAATTAAACAGGTTGAGATTTCGTAGCTTCAGGACTCAACTCTCGGATAAGTACCGTTCTACACTCTGCCTGCCATACAGTTTCAAAGCATTCCCACGAAATTCATTTATCAGCAATAAATTTATTGCACATTATTCATATATCCAGTTACGAGTGCTTACTCAAATAATAAGGCTTCTTTCACACGTTAATACTTTTATTTGTTTATTAAATTACTTCAATTAAAATATTCTTTATTATAAAACAAAGTATAAAATTGTTGATTTTTACAAAATATTTAAAAGGGCGGGCTAATCCCTGAAAGATGTGTTCCAGTCATCACACGAATAAAAAATAGAAAATAAATATTCCAATAATTTAAAAAATGAAAATATAAAAAATATTAAGAACATTTTTACTACCTACCTTGGCTGACTAAGGTCTTAACATCCTAATTAAATAGGGTAGTGCGGTGGGAACGTGTATGAGATGCTGTCGATGAATACCACCTATGTATTATTACAATAATTTTCATAAACTTCTATGGTTCTGTCCTCATGTCGTATCAATATCGTTATGCTATAAATACATTCGGTTCGCCTAATAGAACGATATACCTATTGTTTATCTGTTTTAAATAGTAGTATCGAAAAATGAAAATTAGAAATCGCATCCGTTATTATAAAGAAGACTTTTTAATTTGGAGATAATATTCGTTAGTAATTGTAAATATGTATGTACATGTATAATTTAAATAAATATAATAAACCCGAAATGAAAAAAAATTTGGAGCATGCAGCCTTACACGAGATTTCTGCATCAGCAGAATTAAACGGTTACCAACTATTTTGCTGTATATGCACAGTATTGTATTGCAAGTTTGTGGAAATAAACGACAAACAATTAATTTGCTGATTATTTCCGCGTCATATTGCACATTGGTAGAATTATGGGTAAATATCAAATTTTGCTAAATATCATGAAAGTCAGAGGTGCAAAACGTTATTAAGTTTTATATTTCGAGTATGGAACCGACTTTTTGAAAGTAAACTACCAAACTATAATCTTCTCTTAGATGTTGTGATGCTGAATAACGATCTACTACTACCTCGAAAATAAAAATCCAATACACGTAATTGCGTCAGTTCGTCGTTTTGTTTCTTTCTTGCTACGTAAGTACTTTTTTTTTATATAGCTGACGAAGTTCAGCCGATGATCGGACCGTTTTTGGATCATACGCAACTGCGGATCAAAAATTTTGTTGCAGACCTGAGAACTGCTCCACTCACACGTCCCGGGTACCATAGTACCCAGAGCGCTTCGCGTCTCCTTTGCCTAAAACGCGCGGTGTGATAAAAAAATCACGAAAAAAAAAATATTTTCTCTAAATAAAGTGTCAGTTCTTTAGTGTTTGAAAAACGAACACTGACCATGGAAGTGGAAGTGAATGCATTAGGATTCTCGATAACGTATAGACATCATATCCGTGAATGCATATTTGTTTTCTTATAAATATTTTGTGTGGATATGATTTGGACGGAAATTAATAATTTTATGATTATATATATAATATTTTATAATATTACTTACTTATTTAACAATATAAAAATTAATGAGCATTCTTTTTTAGATTAGTCATGTTAAATAAAAATGATTATAAAGATAAGGTATAGGTTGAGAACCTCAGTAAAATTATTACTTGCATTGCACTTTTCTTATATAAAATCCGGAAAAACTGTAGTCACAGTACACTCCAGTGCTATCTCTGACCACTAACAGTACTTCAGTACCTCCTCATCAAAAAATCTCAAGACCAAGACAGCTGAAAAATGTTCGTAAGTTTTTATACTTTATTGCTATACTTTATATCTATTCTTTAATTGTCTATAAGTGGTTGATCATCTTCATGCTTCAACAAATTGAGCCGTTGGACCAGGCTGTATATGACGTGACCTCTCCAAGTGCTGTCTTCACGAGGGACCATCAAGCCCAGCAGTGGCATGCTGATTGACTGATGATGATGATATTTTTTTTATCTTATGAATTGAAGATGTGAATCTTCAACTCGTTTTCTTGTAACCACTCTTAATACTAATATGACATTTACTATTTTCAGGTCGGATAGCAAGCAAAACAAAAGGTCAGCCAAGAAGAGCTGTGAATCTGACCTTTTCTTTGATACCGACGACGAAGACATCAGGTACTTTTATTGCTATATTTACATATATCTAAATTTCAAGTGTTTAATGTGTACAATAATCGTGTATCCTTTTTCTATCTCCCTAGTCCAAAGAAGAGAAGCAAGGCGATAAAGTGCCTATCGAAGGCGAAGAGTGCAGAAGTGAAGAATACATCGTCGTCCAATACTTCTGAGTGGTTGTTCGACTCAGAGTCGGACAGCGAGGTTTCGCGGCCGCCAAACCTGCCAAACAAGACCACCAGTATCCTGACACGCCGAGTACCTGGTGGTGTAACGCGTCGGACTGCACAGCTCGACGGCGACTTGCTAGTGGAGCTACGCCTCTACAACCAGAAGGAGGTATCTAATCTCAGCGGCCTTGACCGGTGCGAGCGCGCTATCGTTTGGGTACGCTTGCAAGGCGAAGCAGAATCTCCAGAATTTTACGCATTAAAAAAATTTGTAAAATTAGCTAAGGCAAAGTTTACCACAGAGGGGATATTTTATAAAGATAAAGTTAAAAAATAGGTTCTCTTTTGTTTCTCTCTGCGTAAATTATGTTTTAGCTGGTTTACTTATTGTTTATCGTTAGCAAACTCAAAGATTAGGTACTTACATACTTAAACCTTTATTACTTTAACTTTGAGAATTTGTACTGTCCAAATCATAATGTCGAGGTCTACTTTCTGTTCAGTTTGTGACGTATCCGTAAATAACAAAGTTTTCTCTGCACATTTGAAAAGTATTTTACATAAGAACAACAGTTCGGTCGTTGATAGTGAGGGGGTTGAAAAAGTTCATAGCGCTTTTCGTAATCGTATAGCATCGTACCGTGTTCGATATCAAGATGAGGGTCATGATAGTGCGCGTGTTCGCCCGCCCGCCGAGTTTTTATGGCACTTGCGCTCTCGCGTACGCCTATTGCTCATAGCGAAAATTCAAGCTCACACTAATGTTAAAGCTAATTTTGAACTTTTCTGTGAATTCTTTCTGCTTAGTAAGTATGATTCGATTTCAATCAAGTCATTTGCAACGGAAAACTTCATCTTGCATCAAAACTTCAATTTTGAAGATATGTTTTCAAAAATTATTCACTTAATTTGTAAAAAAATTGAAGAATTTGAAGAAAGAGATAGTGGGTGGGCCTATTTACAAAGCCTATATCTAGAAGTAAATATAAACAAATATAACCCGTTAAGAGGCTCCAGTTTTATAGAATTACCAAAGTCCATAAAATGTAAACGAGCATGTATCAACATTCAAAATTCTGATAATTATTGTTTTTTATGGTGTGTCATGGCAGCACTATTTCCTATAAACAGAAACGCACATCGAACGTCAGCTTACCCACACTTTAAAAATGTACTCAATATCAAAAATATGATTTTTCCAGTTGGGTTTGCGGACATCAAAGTTTTTGAAAAGAATAATCCTCGCATAAGTATTAATATTTACGGCATTCAAAAGAATGGTAACATTGTTGGACCTTTATACAAAAGCGAGATTCGCAAAGATCATCACATTAATATGCTTTTCCTGGAAAACAGAAAACGCACCCATTACTGTCTTATTAAAGATTTATCTAAATTACTTCGTCTTCAATTAACTAAACATCATTCTAAAATATATTTATGCGAGGATTGTATGATATTCTTTGATAGTAATGATAAACTGAAAGCTCATGTTTGTGGTGGTGTATCGACAATATTACCCGGTGATGGAACACGAATTCAATTTAATCATTACGAGCGAATGCATGACATGCCCTTCGTCTTATACGCAGATTTTGAATCATTATTAAAACCAACTGAACTCGATTCTGGATCAGGCTGTACAAAGATATTGCAAAAACACGTACCATCAGCATTTGCTTATTACGTTGTGTGTTCTTATGATAAGTCGCGTAATAAATATGTATCTTATCGAGGTCCAGCCTGTGTAGAAAAGTTTTTAGAAAGTCTATTATTGGATATAACCGATATTTATAACGTTTTGCACTCGCCAGTGGCTATTTGTTTAACAAATGAAGACAAAGCGAACTTTGCTCGGGCTACAAATTGTTTTCTTTGTGATAAAATATTGTTTGACGATAAAGTTAAAGATCATTGCCATCTTACAGGACGGTATCGTGGTGCAGCTCATTCTTATTGCAATATTAGATATTGTTTGCCTAAGTTTGTTCCTATATTTTTTCATAATTTAGCGGGTTATGACAGTCATCTTTTTATACGACAGTTGGGAAAACTATCAGGAAAAATACAAGTAATAGCAAAAAATAAGGAAAACTACATATCTTTTACAAAATTTTTTCAAATTAATGATAAAGATATCATACCTGTTCGATTTGTTGATTCTTTTAAATTTTTAGGCACAAGTCTAGAGAAACTTGTCGCAAACTTAAAAAATGACGACTTTAAACATCTGCGGCGTTATTTTCCTTCTCGTGAGCATTTTGCTTTAATAAAACGAAAAGGGGTGTATCCATATGAATACATGACTACTTGGAGTTCATACGAAGAAAAAGTACTTCCGCCTCAGGAGTTCTTTTTCAGCAAATTACGCAATAGTAATATATCTAAAGTAGATTATGATCATGCAAAAAAAGTCTGGCAAACGTTTGAATTATCGAATCTCGGTGAATACACAGACTTGTATCTTAAGTCAGATGTTCTTTTATTAGCTGACGTTTTTGAAAGTTTTCGCCAGACATGTAAGATGAATTATAAATTAGATCCAGCCTTTTATGTTACAGCACCGAGTCTCAGTTTTGATGCCATGCTATTAAAAACAGATGTTAAATTAGAATTAATACACGACCTGGAAATAATAAGAATGATTCAAAAAGGTATTCGCGGTGGAATATGTTTATGTTCGACAAGGTATTCAAAAGCCAATAACAAGTATTTAAAAACTTACGATCCAAGAAAAAGTAATAACTTTCTAATTTATATCGATTGTAATAATCTCTATGGATATGCAATGTGTGCTTATTTGCCTCATTCCAATTTTAAGTTATTGAATGACTTGGAAATCGCTGGAATAGATTTTATAAATGTGCCAACTAACGGAGACACTGGTTATATACTAGAAGTAGATTTAGAATACCCCGAACATTTGCATAATGATCATAACGATTTTCCATTCTGTGCTCAAAAATTTACTCCGCCAGGTTCTAAAACTTCAAAATTGATTCCAAATTTATACGATAAATATTTCTATGTCATACATTTTGCTCATCTGCAAACATGTATAAAACATGGTTTGTTGTTAAAAAAAATACATAGAGTTATTCAATTTAATCAGAGTCCTTATTTAAAGCAGTATATTGACATGAATACTGAATTACGAAAAAAAGCTAAATCTACATTTGAACAAGATTTCTTCAAACTTCTTAACAACAGTATATTTGGCAAGACGTTAGAAGACACAGAAAAGAGGGTTAATGTGAAATTAGTCAATAAGTGGAATGATGATAGTAACAAAACAAAGAAAAGTTTCTGTGCAGAGCAAATGATAGCTCGACCAAATTTTCACAGTGTTACAATTTTCACTGAAAACTTGGTAGCCATTCAAATGAAGCCTGAAACAATCACTTTGGATAAACCTATATACATTGGTTTTTCCGTTTTGGAAATATCTAAGAGTCACATGTTTGATTTTCATTATTCTATTATGAAGCCTTTTTATAAGGAAAAGTTAAAACTTTGTTATACGGATACTGATAGTTTTTTGTATTCAATAGAAAGTAAAGATTTTTATGCTGATTTAAAATCAAATTTTCTTCCCTATTTCGACACTAGTAATTATTCTGTAAATAACGTATACGACATTCCTAGTTGGAACAAAAAGGTGCCAGGTCTCTTTAAAGATGAGCTAGGAGGAAGTTTGATTTCGAAGTTTGTAGGATTAAGGTCCAAGTTATACTGTATTAAAACGGCAGAAGATGAATTAAAAAAAGCAAAAGGCATACAGAAGCAAGTATTAAAAGATGTACAATATAAAGATTATTACAAGGTATTAAATGAAAATACATTTTTGAAGAAAAAAAATATCATATTTAAATCTCTTAAGCACGAAATATTTACTCAAGAACAGAACAAAATAGCTTTGTCAGGTAATGACGATAAACGTATCATATTAAAAAACAAAATTTCTACTTTATCATGGGGTCACTGGGATAGTTTAGTTTAATATCATTAGTTTTTCTTTAGAAGCACCGTATTGTATAGTTTATTATTATTTTAATGGTAATCATGAATCAAATTGTAAGTTGAGAAATATGTTACCCCATCATCTATTTATTTATTTATTATATGGCTTAAGTAATGAATAAGTTAATAGAATAAAAACATACATGAAATTGTATAGTATGTACCGACACGGCACTTTATATTGTAAAGTTATTTAATTTTAATATTGTTATCCATCAGTTATTTGTTTAATAGTATTATACATTGTTTTTTAATGGTAAATAGGTAAATTAATTACCTAGTTTTAATCAAATACTTAATGTTGTATTGTAACGATGAAAATATATAACGTTATAAACCAGCTACCATGTTTTTTTTTATTTCATAATCCATAAAATATAAAACTATTAATAAAATAGCACACGCAATGAACAATTCGAAACTGGTTGGGACATGTTATTGCTGATTTAGGTATTCCAACTTATAGTTCATTAGTAATTTGTCCAATTGCGATTCCGTGCGAATGCTTTGTTGTTATGTCAGCATTATATTTACACTATAAATAGCTATTAAAGTCGAATGTTTTTAAAATTTGTTTCACACATAATTAATCAAGTGACAACTACGGTCACCCAAATACATCATGGTAAGTCGTATAAATTATTTTTCTTCAAACTCTTTTCTTGTGTAGTGGTTAGATCACTAGTTAATGTTTATTTGTATATTTGATTTAGTTGGAAGATAATGTTGTTGTTAAAACCTTATGGTTGTGATGCTGTTATCGTGATTCTCATATTCTATCGGTTCCGTATAAGATAGTCAGCCTCCTTGTGGATCCTAGATATACTCTTCTACCTCCGCCACTATATCAATCATTTCTTCGATGTGAAATTATTTTTCTTGCATAATAAATTAAATTTCAGAATACCCAAGAAATCTCGCAGTCGCTACTCATAAGCAAGGAGGCAACAGAAGATTATCCTCCTTGCTTTGAGCAAAATGCGCAAGATATGTTGGAGGGCTTCTCTGAAGAATTTCCACATTGGAATGCTAAAGATTCACCGCTGCATGCCAAGGTGGTTAAATGTCTTTTTAATAAAAAGAAGCCCATGAAGAGGAGAAGCAAGTTACTGCAGAATACGAAGGGGAACGAACCTTCTTATTTAATTAAAACAATACCTACTAAAGGGCGGCGATTAATTAAATTAGAAATATTAGATCTGGAATCAACCAGCAATGATCCATTAATAAAAACACAATATGTGGTAACCGAGCATATTGATCCAATAATGGATCAAGCAGAAAATATTATAACTAATATCTCTAAGAAAATATGTGGTTACAGTTATAGTTTTTAAATAACTATTGCTGACCTAAAACATTTGTAGATGTATATTAAAATTCTCTAATGTGCTAGATGCGTACCTACTATCTTTAGTTACGTGTACACTCACGGAGATACATTATTTCAACAACATTATTCTTCTGAAAAATTATAGTAATGCTTATAAATTTTACTAACTAAGACTTATGTTATTTTAAATAGTTATGTTAGTTTAAGTCTTGTATTGTTTAAAAATAAAAAGACTTGTATATTATTATTTAAAAATAAAAAGACTTGTATGAAAATATTTGTTTTTATTTTAACACCTCTATAATGTAATCAAATATTTTGAAAAACATTCATTCAGAATTACCTCTATAAATAAATCTAAGATAAAATTTATTAGAATTCAAATACATAGTTTAAAATAATGGTAATAAAATTAAAAATATAGTTTTATTTATTAAAGAACGCAGTGTATTACTTTGTTAAAGTAGGGATGCAAGTAATTAAACAATGTTTATTTTTAAGCATCGATTCCTTACTCATATCATTTTTTATTGCACGATTCGAGAGGGGTGAGAGCTCTTTCTTCTCTCTCCATTCTTCTCGATGCTTTAACATTGTGTGTTCTAGACACGTCCAATAACTTAATATAATGAGTGGTAACAGTATCCAAATTCTTCTACTCCTTGCTATTGTTATCGCCGTCGAATGCTTAGTCTATATGGTGGAGTGAGTGCACTTACAAGTAAATATACTGCTAGTTCTCTTATTATTACGAACGCAAAGTGTTATATCCATTTTGTTAAAAGCCACGAATCAAAACGGACAAGTTGCTATGAAGTTCCTCAAACAAAAGGAAACGTTAAAATTAGATTATAATATCTGTCCTGCATCATTATGTGAAGCAAAGCGACATGGCAACTTATTGCCGAGCACTATACGATGTATTGTTTGTGGACCATCAAATTGCGGCAAGACAAACTTAGTAATAGGTTTGTTATTACATGAGAATGGTGCACGTTTTCGTAACTTATATGTATATTCTAAATCATTATACCAACCAAAATATGTGTTCTTAGAAAAAGTATTAGATTTAGTTGCAGACATATCTTATAGTAAATATAACCATAATAATGATATCATAAGCCCACACGAAGCTTTGCCAAACTCCATTATAATATTCGACGACGTAGCTTGTGAAAACCAAAATAGCATTCGGGATTATTTTGCTATGGGTCGACATAAGAATATTAATTGTTTTTACATTAACCAAACATATAGTAAAGTACCTAAACAACTTATAAGGGACAATTCTAACCTCATTATTTTATTTAAACAAGACGATGTAAATTTAAAACACGTTTACGATGAGCATGTAGGTTCAGATATGTCGTGGTCTCAGTTCCGTGAAATGTGCTCAACTATTTGGAATAAACCATTTAATTATGTTGTGATCAATAAAGACTGCGAAAGAAATAAAGGATGTTATAGGATGGCATTCGATACTTTTGTAGTAGTAGATTAATATACATAAGTTATTGTTTCATCAATACACAATCACTATTACTCTGGATTTTGCATTGAACGGAATCCTTGTCAAAATGGAAAAGCAACTTAAAAAACAAATTGTAAAAGCTGCAGCTGCTGTAAAAAGAAAGGTTGAAATGATAAAGGATATGAAAAATACAAATGATGCCACTCTGGAATCCATATTCAAACCTATAACCGATCCATTGAAACAAATAGCCATTAAGAACAATGAAATTTCTCATGAAGATGAGGATGAGTTTGAACATTATACAATAAAAAAAAATAAACATAATGACAGTGAGGCAACAAATTTTTCTGATGACGATTTTAATGAAGAAGAGGAACAACAGTTCTATAAAAAATTTAATTCCGAAAAAACCCTTGTCGTATCACCTTCTGACAACAATAATATGAGTGATGCTTCCTTTAAGTCCTTTCAATCATCACCAAATGTTTCACTTAATAGTTTATCGTGGTGTGCTTCACCCGACGCAAATATCCCTTTTGGAATAAAAAATGAACGAGGAAAACTTATGCTCGGCCAAACACGTGTTTTCGACGACGGAAAAATTATAAAAATTGGAAATCGAAGTTTAAACAAAACTCTTGGATTAAAAGAATTACTATTTGAAAAGACACCAAATTTGGATGTTATCACAGATGAAGATTTGCAAAATTATAAAGAGCTTCTAATAGAAACGAATGCACATAGGCGTAATTGTGATCCACGCAAGCCAATTAATAGTAACAAAGGGTTTAAGTACATGCATATTATTAAACCACTGTTTAAGTTCTCTAGAAATAAGTATGACAGCACAGAAAGTCTTACGGTAAGAAAAGGAATAAATCTTTTAAAAAGTGTAAAGAAAGATATAGATTACGTTTATTGGGATGATCCAAATGAATTAGTAGATCGATTGAAATTACTGTTTGCATCTCGTGATGCTGGCAATACCGGCTTAGATAATGAAATTATTGCGATTATAGAAGAGCTGTACGAAGCAGGCATCATTAAAAACATCAAATATAAGGAACCTAATTTTAAAAAACTGATCAGTAGTTATACAGCAAACACCGCATAGATACGGAAATGAATGTAGATAAATTTGGTCATCACGTTCATAAACGTTTACGATTAGAGGAATATATTGGAAATCTCAACGATACATTAGTGAAGTCAGAAACAGGTGAATATGATTTAAAATCATCAAGATTAAAAGGGCTTATATCGCCAGGCAATGATGACGAAGCCGCCAATAAAGCTTACGTGGATGAAAAGACACACGAACTAAGAACTAATATTTTAAGTGATGTAAATATTCGTTTAAATGATTTTGAAAGTTCAATACTTAATAAGCTAGCCACCTTGTTTTACACAAGGACAGAAATTGATCACATGCTTCAAGAGAAACCAGATAATAATGAGCAAACAAGACATAGTGAATGAGCTTCACAAAGCAGCAAGAAGGAATTTTTCCCGGCGATGTACGATCATAAAAGGAATAGATGATTTATGGCAAGCCGACCTCATAGATTTGCAAAAATATTCACAGTTTAATAAAGGGTATAAATATATTCTTATCGTAATTGACACTTTATCAAAATATGTATGGATCAGACCTTTAAAATCAAAAGCGAAAAATTATGTTACAGATGCAATGCAAAGTATTTTAACTACATCATTACGAAAACCTAAAAATTTACAAACTGATTTAGGCACATAATTCTACAATGATAATTTTAAACAATTAATGAAAAAGTATAATATTAATCATTATTCAACATATTCTATTAAAAAAGCATCTATAGTAGAAAGAGTTATAAGAACAATTAAATCTCACCTTTACAAACTATTTAGTTTGAACGGAAATTACCAATGGTATAAAAATATTTTAAAGGACGTTGTAGAACACTACAATAACACTTTGCATAGAATAACAAAATTTAAGCCTGTGGAAGTTAACAAAGTAAATGAGCTTATAGTCAAAGGTTATATTATGAATTCTCAAAAGAATAAAACAAGTCGGGGATATACATTTCGTGTTGGTGATTATGTTCGCATAAGTAGATATAAAGCAGATTTTTACAAAGGCTATACGCCAAACTGGTCCACCGAAATATTTCGTATAGTAAAAGTTAATCACACTAACCCAATAACTTATCAAATAGAGGACAGACGCAATCAAAGAATCCTCGGCTCATTTTATGCATACGAGTTACAAAAAACTAAGTTTCCAGACCTATACCTCATTGAAAAGGTTATAAAAAGAAAAGGAAACAAATTGTTTGTAAAATGGTTAGGATTAAGTAATAGCGAAAATAGTTGGGTTGATAAGAATAAATTGGTTTTATGATATAAAATAGCTCAAGATATCTTTATTGATTCACTTTTTGTTTATCAATGAAGAAAGGAAGTGGTATCATAAACAGCTTAATAAATAAGATTCCGTTTGAGTTACATTTACCGGGCTACCAATATTGCGGACCCGGCACAAAGCTTCAGAAACGATTACTTAAGGGTCAGCGAGGAATTAATATATTGGATAACGCTTGTATGCACCACGATATTGCTTACATAAACAACGACGCTAACGTAAGGCACAAAGCTGATCTAGATCTATTAAATATGGCTCAAAGAAGATTGAAATCAAAAGACGCTGGAAAGAAAGAAAAAATTGCTTCATGGATAGTAAAAAATGCTATGAAGGCCAAATTAAGAGCTGGTGCAGATGCTCGGTCGTTTATGACGGCTGTGAAAAAACTCAAATCTAAATTAAAAAAAATAAAATCTAAAGACACAAATTCTACTATTAAATATGCGGTCGCCGCTGCAAAAAAACTATTTAGAAATAAAAATAAAATGAGTTTACCTCGTTGTATTCCTATTCCAAAATGTGGAGGACTGTTACCGTTAATTCCTATTTTCGCGGGATTATCAGCTTTAGGTTCACTGGCTGGTGGAGCAGCTGGCATAGCAAAAGCGGTTAATGATTCAAAAGCAGCTCAAAAAGCTCTTCAAGAATCGGAACGACATAATAAGATGATGGAGGCGGTTGCTCTCGGAAAAGGATTATATATTAGACCTTATAAAAAGGGTGCAGGTCTATATTTGAAACCCTCAAAAAACTAATAAAGCGGCTACCTAGGCGGGCATTAACTAATTGGGATATATTAGAACATGCTAGTGATATTCCATTTTTTCGTGGTGTTTTCATGAGGGATACGTTGCCCTCAAAACCTAGGAAGATAGAATGCGGTATTATAAATTTAGATACTTCAAATAACATTGGAACACATTGGGTAGCCTACGTGAAAGAAAATAAGTATGCTGAATATTTTGATAGTTTTGGTAATCTGAAACCTCCGTTAGAACTACTTGATTACTTAAGAAATGTTTCTTTAAATTATAACTATGAGCAATATCAAACATTTGACTCTGTTAATTGCGGCCACCTTTGTATAAAATTTTTAAAGGAGTATTGGAAAACACATTTATATAAAGCTTGAAATAAAATTCTTTATCAGTAGTAAAATATCTTTCACTGTGTCTATAACTGGAAAAGGATCCTCTCTGATAACAAACTACTCACCTACTTTGGAATTAAGTGGATACTATGAGTGTGGATTGTTGTATTTTTCAACATTTAATTCTATACCCAACATAGATAAAAGAAATAATAAATTCTACTATGACGATAACGAAGTAATCGAAATACCTGAAGGAGCTTATGAACTTCAAGATATCTGTGATTATTTAAAGACATACATTAGAAATGCAATGTTAAAATTAACTTGTAATAATAATACTTTAAAAACTACAATTTTTTGTACTAAAGATGTTCATTTCAACAAAAGTGACTCACTTGGAAGGATTTTAGGTTTTGGTGGAGAAACAATAAAGGCATTAAAAAGGACCGAATCTCTGTATCCTGTCAGTATATTGCCAACAACCATTGTGCGCATCGAATGCGACGTAGTTAGTGGGTCATTCGTGAACGGATCTGCAAGTCATATTATTCACGAGTTTGTTCCTAACGTACCACCTGGTTATCGGATCATTGAAGTGCCGAAAAATCTAATATATTTTCCTGTAAATAAAAGTTCTATAAGTGCAATAACTATACAATTATTAGACGCCGAGAATAAACAAATCAATTTACGAGACGAAGAAGTACAACTGTATCTACATTTTCGTAAAAATGATAAATTTCAATAAAAATCATGACACAGCTTGCATTCAAGTTAGTACTAGAAGATCACCTCATAAAAGCACACCGCTTCACATAAAAAAGAAGCTCACCAAAAACAATAAGGAATTTTTGAAGTTGATTGGCTTGTTAAAATGAATATTTTAAATATATCTCAATCAATATCATACGACAATAGTATTGAAAGTTTCGAATATCATTCTTATAAACCGTACGTAACAAGTTTCAACAAGAATGATGAAATAAGAATACCTATTAATCAACAAGATCTATGTCTGTTACCCTCACTCAGCACTTTGTATATTGAGGGTAAAGCCAATGTTTATAATAGTTCGACTAAAGAAAAAATATCAAATGTGTATTTTATCAACAATCCAATACTATATTTATTTCAAGATATTCGATATGAGTTAAACGGAATAGAAATAGACAAAATAAAAAATGCTGGCATAACTACAACAATAAAATCGTACCTCTCGTTAAATGATAATGAATCTAAATGCTCACGTGTATGGGGATGGTCAACTTCTGGTACAAACAATCTTAACGGAGGAATTTTTTCGGCTTCTGTGCCGTTGAAGAAAATTTTAGGTTTTGCAGAAGATTATGAAAAAGTTATAATTAACTCCAAACATGAATTGGTGCTATTAAGAAGCAATACGAATCTCAATGCTTTGAAATTAAATGTCGGAGAGGTGGTCGAAGATATAACTATTAGCAAAGTTGTTTGGCGAGTTCCGCACGTTAAAGTATCAGATCGTGAAAGAATCAATTTGTTGAAACATCTAGAAAAGGACAGGCCTATTACACTAGCATTTCGAAATTGGGATTTGTATGAATATCCATTATTACCGAAGACACGTAAACACACTTGGTCTATCAAAACTTCGTCACAGATAGAGAAACCAAGATTCGTTATTATAGCCTTGCAAACCAATCGCAAACACAATGCGGAAATGTCAATGGCAGAGTTCGATCACTGCAATGTACGAGATGTAAAAGTATATTTAAATTCATCGTATTACCCTTATGAAGGATTGAATGTCAGTTTCTCAGAGGATAAATTTAATTTATTATACGAACAATATGCAAGATTCCAACAGTCTTATCATGGACGGCGACCAGAGCCGTTGATGAGCTTGAAGGAATTCAGAGACGTTGCCCCATTATTTGTTATTGATTGTTCTCACCAACAAGAAATGATAAAGGGATCAATCGATGTCAGAGTGGAGATTGAAACAGACCAAGAAATCCCGGATCAGACAGCAGCATATTGCTTGATTTTAAATGACTGCATTTTTGAGTACAAACCTCTGAGCAATATTGTGAAGAAAATATCTTAACTAAATAAAGTGCAATCAAAAGGTATTTGAAAGAACAAACTTCAACTTTATGTTAAACAGTGGAATACAACGAAACAATGAGTGCTGATAAGAGTTCGATACTTTTTGTTGATGTTCAAGGATTCAAAGACTGCAAAAATAATTTTATTATTAAGGAATTTGCGTTAGCCACAAAAGAGTTTACGCAAGTCTTTTTAATAAAACCTCCATATTCGTATCTAAAATTATCTGCCGAAGAAAAAAGAGCAGTCAATTGGATTGAACGCAACAGAGGAATATACTGGAGTCAAGGCAATATAGATTTCAGAGAATTTAAGAGATTAATTATTCCAATTTTAAAGGACCAAACCATAATAATGAAAGGTGTTGAAAAGCAAAAATGGATTAAAGATTTGTGTTCTGACTGCTTTTTGATAAATGTTGAAGGCAAAGGTTGTCCTAATTTTGCAACATTGCGCAATAGTTATGCTAAAGGTGGAGCTAACTTCAATTGTATAACTCATAAAAAAGAGTGCGCTCTAAGGAATGTTTTATTCATAAAAAAGTGGTACTTAAGCACATGTAATTTATGACTTCAGTAAATTGTACTTGAATGAAAATTTGTATTTAAAGTATTGTTCTAGTTTAGCTATGATGATATTTGTTACTTGCTTTATAATAAAAAAATATTTTTAACAAAAATTTCTGCGTTTTATTAATGAAAACAAATATGGTGATTCAATATACTCGCATATTTCTTTATTTATCAAAAATTACAATTTAATGGTATGAATAATTTAACCCTGTATAATGTATATTGGGCAATCTCAAACTGTTTTCATCAAATCACCGTAAACGAACGCAGTGAGATTTGCGGAGCGTAGCGGAGCTAGAGCGCAGCGAAGCGTAGCTCAAATCTCACTCCGTTCGTTTGCGGTGTTTTGATGAAAACTGTTTTAGAATGCCCAATATACACCTACTAAACCCTAATTCCGGTATAAATTAAGGTTTCTTTTACTAAAGAAATTTCATTCACTAAAAAGTAAAAAAATAAAAAATATTTTACAAAAAATAAAAACCGACTTCAAAAACACTGAAAGTTAAAAATAATATAAGAATAGGTACAGACAACATCACACTTCTATATTGAAGTCGGTGACAAATTTTAAGACTTTCTAGGAGATCATCGTTTGGCACCGACTTCAATATAGAAGTGTGATGTGGTCTGTACTTATTCTTATATTATTTTTAACTTTTCAGAGTTTTTAGTTTTTGGAAAATAATTTTATTACGCTGTAAGTTTATCAGCAGATTCAGATATTTTGGTAGGTATAAGTAAACGTTGACCCTTGTTCCGTTAGATGTTAAAGGTGATATGATATTAATTGTACTTCTAAATAAATTACACGTTGCTAATAGTATTATTTTTGATGTGCGGTTAAAAAAGCTCTGCTGTGGTCACTTTAGTCAGTAATTTTAATATTGACCACGGTAACGTATTGTTCACATTGTTACTGACATAACTACCCTAGTGACACATGGCATAGACAAATTGAATTTATGCTAGAATTCACCTCTCAAGATGTTACCGTAGTGTCCACATAAACCCCCATTTAAGACCCTTGGCGTTTCCAATGTCCATGGATACTCACTGTAACAATGGCCAGGGAGCGCAGTAATCATAATAAAAATTCTACCAACATTCAAAAATAAAATAATAAGGATATATGAGTTCTGAATAAAATTTAAGCAGAAGCGAACATTATTCATAATTATGATCTTGTTTAGGGCCTTCATAATTATGATCTTGCTTAGGTTTCTTGACTTGTTTGTTGCTACTTGTAATTATCTTGTTGGGCAAGTTTTGTGACAAATTCTTTATGAAATTTTAAGGTCAACTTGATAAAATATGTTTTTTACAGCACCTGATAGAGCACGGAGACACATCGTGTTGACAATATTTTACAAAGACTTCAATTTCTTTCCAAAAAAGACTCAATAGGGAAACTACTGCAGAAAACAATTTTAATTTAAGGAGTATTAAACTGAGTTTTATATCTACTCCCCTTATTAAAATACATTTTCAGTTTACATTGTGCGCAATAATAAGTTTTTAGACTCGAGAATTCCGAATGAGGTCCAATAATATAGAGAAAGATTATTTGCTTTGAATACACATCGACAGAAGTCTAGCTAGTCGTTGAATTTTTTGCAAGCGGCTAGGGTATAATGTTATCAGAATCGACAAATACGTTATGTTCGTCACGTCTATAGTACAAATTGCCGGGGCTATTTCAACAGCCTGGGGACAGGGTGGTGATGGATAGCGGTACTAGAGACTAGGAAATGAAAAAGTGGCAAGATATGAATTCGATCTATATGTAAAACATACATAATAATATTTATTAATTAATTTACACATTTCGTTATTAGTGATATTATTTCACGGGCAAGTCTTATGGTAGTACACTCTGTTATTGGGAGTTAAGTCTTCACCATAACTAATGTACTACTTTTGAAAAACATTTTTTTATATGAAACGTCGTAAAACTATATTTACGGATTACTGAAATAATGTTTTTTACTTATAATATTTTTCCTTGAATAAGAAATATAGCGGGTCCATTATTATTATATATGACATGTTAACATGGTAGGTGTCAGCTTGATAGGGTATGTATGTACCAAACCAAATACCTTGTGTAGCAACTTTGCTCGAAAATATTGCCAGATATTAACCCTTTATTAGGCGCGTAGGGTATCATACACACCAAAGCAAGTTTCCAGACTTTTTAAAATAAGAGATTATGGCGCTGCTCTTCTAGGTAGCTTCATAATTCATAAAAAAGTGTTATGTTTAGAATTTAGTTGCGATAATCGTTCAGTTGTTGTGAACGGTTTGGGCACCAAGGGCAGAAAAGTCAAGACTGAATGCTCTAAGTACCGCGATAATGAACGTAGTGACCATAATGATTGTAGTCTGTCAAAATTATGTTGCAGATACTTAACTAGTATTTCGTTTCTTCTTTTAAATTTATTAATTATTTTAAAAACAACTTTAAATGTTGATTAATATTCATGTTCAAAATAAAATGTGGTCGCCAATAAAATTGGAAATTGAGTTTATTTTGTATTTTATTTAACTGCCTGTGAGTAGTTGTTAACTGTAGAGTAGTAGTTAACTGACTGTGGGGGTGTGTCCGTGTGTAGCACACACACGGACACACCCCTCGCCATCAATATACGCGACTTTTTAGGTGCGCCTAATCTAAGGGTTAAAAACTTCCTTATTTATAATGAAAACTCATGTTGACAAAAAAAAACATGGACGACATAAGGTACTTAAGTTCTATAAATTCTATTCTTTCTAGCAAATCATAACGGTAATTAAATTAAAAATAAATCGCTGGCGCTAGCTGGTTGGAAAGTTTGATACATCAGCGCGTAAGTATTTCGTATGATTTTAATAGAATTCAGATTTAAGTTGAGGGACTTTTAGTACTCAAGTCCTCAAACAGTATAGCCTGGAGTACACGGGTAGAGTAAACGGTATAGTAGCACAGTAGAGTACTAACTGTCTTACTAACTATACCAATGTAAAAAGTATCTATCTATACTATATAAAGCTGGATTGGTACAGTAAGCTCCATAATAAGCTATACTGATTGACCTTTGATTGAACCGTTCTTATGTCGCTCGTAATAGTGGTGGTTTTCGTAGTGTAAATGTATAGCTTGAATGGGAGCTTACTATACATGGCGATCTCGAAACGGACTTCCCGATTGGAAGGCAAGTGCCGAGTCCGGTAGAGTAGAGTATGAGTATAGTACTAAAATATGGAAAAGTAAAGTAACTAGCGCGGGCAAGTTACTCTACCACTTGCCTTCCCCACGCCGGCGCCCACTCTACTCTACCGGACACTTGGGCTACTCGACCAATGTAAACGCGTAGTAGAGTAAAACTTGTTAAGAATTGTTTGCGTGTGTTTTGGTTTTATCAAGTTTAGTTATTTATTTATTAGTTACTCTACTAAAAAAATATGAATTTACGTGTAGACAGTTACTCTACAAAAACTGGTAGAGTACTTGGAATTGGGATGATGACTGAATTCTAATTTTTACGTCTCGTCATTAAATATTAAAATACCGTGGAAAAAGATGCAGTCCTGTGAAATCAGAATTAAAATCGGCTTAGAAATACATTAGATACGAGCATTTTAAGTTGTTAATTTGAAGGCGATTAGACAGAGAGATCCGACATCAACCGTGACGTCATAGTTGAGTACGGCCATATAAACTCCTTGTAAATTGCCATTTTGCTAGAAAGAGATGGAGAAAAATCTTTAATACCTTATATCTTGGTTGTTTTTATAGTTATTCGAAAACCGATTTTTTCTTTCTGTTTATTATATGAATGAGCTTCTATTAAAGCAAGAAAAATTTTTTAGTCATCTAGCCTATTAGTAGAGTAGTACGCTAGTTGAATCTACCCTTTACTCTACCCGTGTACACCAGGCTTGTTAAGTTTCGAGTTGCGTTGGCTAGTTGCGAGGCGAGCCTCATTCGAGAGGGCTCGGCTCTATGTACAGCTGTACACTCACTCACAGTCATCATGAGAGCGGCCGAAGAGCGACGTGTCGCTTGCTGCCGGCGCGCCACTAAACACGACCGCGTAGCTTATTCTAAACACTGGGAAATTGTTATGAATTAGAATTCTTCACCCAGAGACCTTTTTTTATAACAAAAAGAGAGTTTTATAATCAACTTGCTTGCAGCACTATAAATAAACTTTTGCCGAAATAAAATGTTTTTGTGATTGGTTGATCTGAACAGTTTAGTGATGTTAAAGAAACATTATGTTAGAGAAAATTGTGCATTTGCCGGGCATTGAGTAAGTATGACAACATTTTTATCGAGAGAAACGTCGTTCTGTAATTTGTCACGTCACGTGTAATGTGACTTTGTAAAAGGGTTTGTATCCTACGAAAATATCGAAGTCCTTAATAATAATTTAAATGTATGTAGGTAGGTACCTTTAAATTTTTGCGTGTTGTTATTTAATAGTGAAAAAGAGAAATATTTTCATTTATTTTTTAAATTGAAAAAGTCGTATAGATATGCTATTTTCAAATTCAATAATCAAAAGGTTTCAGTATTTTTTTTGTAAATAAGTTATAAGTAGGGTATATAAGGGTAGTTCATCAATTACATTTACGACGAAAATCGATAAGTTAACTAAGCGTCATCATCTCATTAGTATTAAACACGAAACGAATTATCTGTATCTAACCAGCCTTGGCCAAGCCATGGAAATCAAGTTTACTCGTATAGATCAGGATGCATTATACACGATTACGTTCACTAAGTTAGGTATATGCTATTCCACTTATATGTCCCAGTGATTCATACTGGTAATTGTATAATTGTTTCTCAAAGGAAATTCAGAGAGAAAATCAAAACCTATTGTGGAGATAATTACAGGCTTTAATGAAGAACTCTCATTAATAATTCACTTTAGGTAGTTTTTGCTCTAAAAATATTTTCCGTCTCAAGAACAATTGTTCGGGTTTTTTATGTTAACCAAAACTTTTCAGTCTAGTTAACGTTCCCAAATTAAGTCACTTAAAATAATTTTTTGTTTTATTTTTCTTCTTTCATTGTGATCCTCAGCTCATCATTTATATTGCTGTGCCCATCAGGGTCCATAATTGTGCCTATACTGTAACTACTTAAGAACCCATGTAAACATTATGGTATGCAATAAAACAATTGAATTTGAAATTTGAATTTGATTTTGATTATCTTACTAAAATCGTTATCTGTTCTATGCTGTTTCAAGCTAGTCGTATATTATTATTATTTACTGCAACAAGATAAAAAAAAATAAAGTGACAATCAACAGCATGAATAGGCAATCATTTGTCATAATAATTTGTCAGGATTCAGCGTTCATTAGATTGATCGATGAAGCAACAAGTTGGCATTACCTCAAATAAATATTATTGTAACGCAATTTTGGAAATTTACATTTTTGGGAAAACAAAGTGGTTTGACAAATTATGATGAAAGTTTCTTGATTCCCTGAACGCGCGACTCATTTCAAACTTGAAATTTTGACAAGAAAATTAAAGAAATTTGCTGTAAAGTAGGTATATATGGTGTTTCCACTGGCATGTTTGGGAAGAAAAAAAGAAACAAAATGGGAATTATATAAATTTAATTGATTATTTTATATTTGTTTCGTCGCAAACAAATCTTTTACATAAAATAGAGCAATTACATTTCCTAAGTTCTAAAACTGTAGGATCTATATTCATACATAACAATATGATATCTTTACTCTGTTGTTGTGTGTCTGTTTTTAATTTTTTCAAAATTCATTAGATGTTTGTTACTATGTACGACATGATAACAGAAGACATTTTCAACGGCGAACAAAGTTCGCTCAGTAAAGGTACATAGGTAAACGATAAGTGATCTCATTCGATTATTTCTAAGCTATATAAGATATCAGAAAAGCCCTGAAAGTGCTTTACGGGCTCTATCAAATGGTATCTGTAATCTATTTAAATACATAAAACAAAGTCAGGACTGTTTTTTATGATCTATGATTGCTTGGATTCGTTTCTATGCCCCAATAGCAGAATAGCCCAATAGCCCAATAGCAAACTATAAATATTTTAGAAAAAATCGAGTGAGATCACTTATCCTTTCCATCCTGTGTTATACCGATTAAACGTAAACACTCATTCATCGGACAAGTCTTAACAAAGTGCACTCATGCGAGTAACCATACTTGATTCGGTTCTCGATCGAATTCACAGCTTTGCGAGGGAGCCTTCCATCTCTAGTAATTACATTTTAACCATCGGCATCGCCACTAATCCATAGAAGTGTTTTGGCCCAATTCGAAGTCGATTAATGTTAATAAGTGACAACGTGACAGGATGTTCGAAGTACACTATACTAGTATTAACAGATAGACTTTATCGACAAGATTTTGATTGTGATTTAATTACTCTCCATTTTCTTATCATCATCTCAACCCCATATACTTCCGCCTTACTGGTGGGCCTGAGTCTTTCTCAAGCGGTTTTGTTTGGAGTTTTCTATTTCATCGCTATTAGTCGATTCCAACGACAAGTAGAAAGGGGTCAATGATACGATGTATTTTAAGTCCATCATCGCACGAACAATCATTGTCTTTTCGCTATCTCATTTTCTCATCATTGGCTCTCACATAATCGTGCGTAAGGTATGATGAGACTCGTCAAACTTTAAATGCAGACATAACCGACAGTGACTGTTTCTCATGAAAAATTCAAAAGGTGATGGTGAAAAATTGTTCTTGTTTTGTCACTAAGGCACGCATACTTTGTAAGCAGACGTCATTTGGCGAGCACTAGATAACATAAATAAATACTTAAACAGTGACGTATATTTACAAGGTTGTCTATGAAGCATTAGTTTTTGAAGTGACCACAATTACTATAGACTAAGGTTTTTGAGATAAGTGTAAAATTCCCACCAATTCTATCACACGGTTGCCTCTTTTACATCAATGTCCTTTGAAGGAATTTATTTTCTCCAACATTTTAGTTCACTATTTGACTAGTAACTGATGTTGAAAGCTGGTGTCCATGTATAGTTTATTTATATAGTTTTATGATTTCAAAATTATTGGCTTTATTCAAAATATTTTTGATTATCGCCAATTATTCACCATTGAAAAAATAGTCTGTTGATGGAGTTTTTGGGTTTTCGGACGATTTAACACCGACCAAAATTTGTTTGGTGGATTTGGCGTTTTAATAAAATAATTCTAATATAAATACAGTCCGGTGATCCTTATGGGGGAGGTCTATGTCCAACAGTAGCTTCCATGCGGCTAAAAAGTTAATGATGCCCATTGCCCATAAATACACTGTTTTTGACTGTGATTTTATGTGTCGACTTCAGATTTGAGTCATTACGGGCATAAATTGTCATATGTTTTAATTTGAATTTGAAAATAACTGCGTGTTACCTTCGAATTCGAATAAGCCTTTCAGATTAATACCTTTCAACAATACTATAAAAACTTTCATATTTACAATAATAGTGAGATAGGCAGGATAACGTGACTTTTCAAGGCAATCTTGTAGGCGGCTCTATCGTATTTATTGTATTCTTTTGCAAACGGAAGTGTAGAAAAAAATAAATATAGCAGAACTTTTGACAGTACGTACAAAAGCCGGAACGAATGCTGCATAACAACACCGGCACCGTCAACGAGGAAGAGGATTAAGCGAGCATTACTATCATTTCAGCGGTGACAGTCATGTACAGGCTAGGCCCGACGTATATTCATACATAATATTTTAATATTTGTACCTATTAATCAAATGAGAATTTTGGGCGATTGCGTCTTGCTTGTACAATGGAAAATTTATGTTATTAATGCTATAGAACACAATAGCTTCAGAAACTATTCCCAAATACAGCAATATGCTCGCAGTATTAAAGGTTCGGATAAAGCGCACGAGTTGTACAGATACCTCTACCTAGGCTCATCCCTTAAACATTTTTTAAACCACTATATGCTCTTTTTCAGACTGAAAGCTTCGCGAAGTTCCTTACAGCCTCTCTTGCAGCTTTGTTTTCTTTGTTCATTTTTTTAACTTGGCTCATTTTTTTACATTCATGGTGTCTTCCTTACCGTTTTGTTTACTTAGGAGCGACCTGTCTAGTTGTCCGCCGTCACTTTTTCCAATTTGGGCCGGCCGGCCGTGCGCTTACCACGCCTTTGCGTAACAGAAAGGATTAGTAATTGGACATAATTTTAATGAGCATTTCATATCCTTGAAAGTGGAAAAGAATAAATTTTGCTTCTATTTTAATATAATCTTGTAATTATTTGGTATTAATTAATAATCATTTGAAAAGTCATCTAACAATGATGTTTGTTATATTTTTGCGGCAAAATATATTTGTAGTAACAGTGAAATTGTAATTCTAGTAGGAAAGTACTTGTCCAAGTACCAGTGAAATTGTAATTCTAGTAGGAAAGTACACAAACAATCTCGTTAATTAAGCAAAACGTCCTAATGTTGTCTTTCATTAAAAGTACTTTTGGACCGTCCTAGTTGCTGGTCGTCCTCGTTACTTACTAAGATCTCCGCTCTGAGTTTAAATCGACACAATAAGTACAAGTATATTTTCTCTGGAATGGCAAGTGAAGTATTTCAGCATAGTGTCATATATCTATTCTTGTTAACCACACCCTACAAGCTGCAAGCTTGATCACGATTGTATTTTACGTAGACAATAGGTTAAGAAATTAAACGCAATGTGAAATCAGAACATTAAAACTGGAAGAGTTAAACGTACTTGTAAACTAAACCATACGCTTTTTTGCTATCTTTCTCTTTGTGAACTCATTAAATTTTTTTTCTTAACGATTATCAGGGTAGAAGAAACTAGCTTTACAAAATATGTTTTAATATTCAGAGCTTGCGTTTTGATTTTGATCCGGTGAAGGTGTGAAATACGATAGCTGACACGAGTGCGTTATACTACAGCGAAACATGAAACGCCTAATCACAGACGATGTAAGTTACGGCTAGTAAAGATAGAAAGCTGAGGCTATAATGTATATATAGCTTTGTTTCACATAGGTACTTACTTATTCCGTGGCTCTGCGACCCAAGTTGATCTTGGTATCCGATACGAGATGACGCCATTTCACCCAATTGCAGCTTCCTGAGAAGGTATTCCACGGCGTTGCTTCCGCAATACCAGGAGCGGCCGACGGGACAACGAGGGCTAGTCAGGTAACGATCTGCATCCATTCTTTCCAAGTGGTCGAGTCAGCGGAGTCTGAGCTTTTGTCTCTCCTATATAACACTTTGGTTAGCCATCAGATTTTCAAGTTCGGCGTTCTCAAGGACTCTTCAGCTCCCATCCGGTATTTGTCGCGGTCCAAATATTCACCTCAAGATTTTACGCTTCGCAATCGGAGCTTGTTTTTCTCCCTAAGGGTGTATTTTCTCCTTAAGTGTGGCTTTGCATCCGTACATTAATATAGTCCGTATGGCCGTTTTTTTATGTGCGGATTTTGGTGTTCCTGCTTTAATGCCTGGACGCTTGCATTTTATGCAGAGCAGCATTGCAGCGCAGAGAGTTTTGGACGCGGATGCCGATTTACTCTTAACGGGTGTTAATGTCTGTAAGAGTGCAGCCAAGTTATTTAAACATCTAAATATTGTTTGACGTAGCTAAATTAAATAAAACCAAAAGAAGACTCAGTCCTAGTACGTCTGTGCAGGTAGCTCCATCGTACCTATTTCTGCCGCCATGCAGGGCCCGGGCTTCCCAACCTAGGGCCCCGCTGGTGGCCGTCAAGGAGGAAGAAGGCGGGCGTACATCCGCCTCCTCCGCCCCAGCCTTCTGCGGCGGCAAGGATCAGCCAGAGGGTCATTCTCCCTGGCCCTTTCCGCCTCCTCCTTCTGCATCATGACCTCGACGCAGAAGGAGTCCACCACGTAGGTGGAACGCACTTGCCTAAAAATGACTTGTGCCATGTAAGCTCAACGTTAAAGTACTTAAGTCATTTAAAGCCTCTAAAAATAGGACTAGAATATTGTACCAAAATTCCTTATTTCCCTAGGGATTGAATTAATTTGTATTTGGAATATCAAAGTACTTAAAAATTTATAGAAACCCATTTTAAATTGTTGGACGAAAAAATAATGATTCTGAATCGAGAAATATCCCTGAAGATACTTAAATATAACAGAAACAAACAAAAATTTTATCTCGCAATTTTGTTTACATTTATGGGTTAGTTTTCTAAGCTAAAAGAGCAAAATGATTCAAGCATATACAACCACGTCTTCTGTGTAGTTATTTCACTTCAAAAGTTTCGTGACTTTTTACGTCATCATCACAGCTCATATACGTCCCCACCGAGGGGCTCGAGCCTACCCCATAATAGGATGATTAGGCCTTAGTCAACCACGCTGGCCCATGCAGTGCGGATTGATCGATCTCACATACACCATTGAATTTCTTCGCAGATGTATGCAGGTTGCCTCACGATGTTTTCCTTCACCGTAGGAGCGTCAGACAAATGTACATATGAAATTCGAAAACGAAAAACACATGGCGGTCTCGAACCTGGACCTCCCGATTGGAAGGCAAGTGCCGAGTCCACAGCAAGAATGCTCAGAGCAGCGAGTCCTTCGCTACTCTGAGCATTCTTGTCCTGAATCATAAGAATAACTAATAATACGAGTATAGAAGCGAAACTCCCGGCCGTCGAGCGCTCAAGGCCACGTTATTTACCTACCGTTTGATTTCCGTTGAACGGAATCGCCAGTCAAGGCGCGCACCGTGTGTTTCAGGTACCTTGTGAATGTTTTCCTATTGATTACATGATTAAGCTTTTTATAAGAATGCGTATTTACTACGCGCTGAAGTTTAATAACCGAAACTTCAAATCATCTACAAAAACGCCATCTTTTATAAATATCAGACATTTGTAAATATTTCTGTTGAATTGAAACCTTTTAAATAAAAATGATTGAATACTTTAAAATTATTTTTATTATACCTACCCTAGATACAGATACAGTTTTATTCGTAATATTCATTACATGTCAAAGCTAATACAATATAATGTATCGAGTTTCTAAAGCTGTCATTGTAGTGCAATTTTGAAACTCTGTAAGTAGGCATGGGATTTTTTTTTGTCAAGTCGGGAATATTTTGAAGTATGAGAAACTTTGGTACTGCTATATATATTTTTATTGACCTTTGTCACTGTTCCATATAAAATTTAAATACAATCAATACTTGATTAAAATTATGAAACAACAGATTTTTTTTCAAGTGAAAATGTTGGTCTGATAGTAAAAAGTGAGCTTAGGTTTTATCCATTAGTACATTCATAACTTCAGCTCTTGGACTATAAACGTAGGTACGATACCCAAATTACAAACCATTCTTGTACATCGAAATTCGAAACATTTTAATGATTTTGTTCTCAAAGTGTAGGGATTAAGCTCAATTAATCAAAAATAGGCAGCTTCTTATAACTACGGAATCAAAAAAACTAAAAATGTGCGTACTATTGCTAAAGATAGTCGCTCGCTCGCTACACTTGAAGTACAAAATCAATAAGACTCGGTGTATGCTCAGTTTCTCATTTAATGTAAAATATGGAGGTACCTATATAAAAAATATTGTAGTGGTAACCATACGTCCATGTGGTGACCCTAGCGGCGTCCGCAGACTACTGCGGGGCGTTACAAGGGGAAGGGCGCTGTAGGTATGCAAATAGCGGCATTTGGCGCACCCACAAAGGAGATTCGCTTCTATACTCATATTATTAGTTATTCTTATGCCTGAATCCCTCATTAAGCTCAAGATTTAAAATTTAACATCCTCGCTGCGCTCGGGAGTTAGCCATAGTCATGTGTATGCTTTGTGTCTATAACGGGTTTTTTGATTTCGAAAAGATACGTATACGTTTCATAGGAAAAAAAACCGAATCGAGTAGTGCAAAGTTTTAGGTTCCGACCCAAAAGTATTTGAAACACTGTTTGCAGTTTCGTGTAATAAACGATTTCTGTGAACCATTAGGTACATTCCAACTATCAATGGTAAACCAATAAAACCCAACTAAGACATCGTTAGCTTTACTTTATGTTTAATTTATCATAATGTACTTTTATTATTTTTATACAGGTAGTTAAAACTTATTAAGTTAAGATTTTTTTATTTACCTGATTGAGCTGTGTAATGCAAGTGATCTGTAATATTGCTGACATTTTGCTGTCTATCCGCCGCGTGATTGGAATGCATTAAAGATCATCTCCAAGCGATGCTGACCTAGATTCGAGTTTGCCATCTGATATCTGATGCATCACGAATGCTGCGATGGAGGATATTCAGCACTTAAGTCGGTAGGATCAAGGCGTGATTTCTAAGCGAGATAAAATGAAAATGTCATCTCACTGATCGAATGGCAGCTTTTTCCCAGACATTTTTGTAAAAATATCTAGTAATTGTCCGCTTATGGGATGAAGAATGATGGAGCATTAATAGTGATCAGAATCTCTTTACAGCTTATCGCTTTGTATGATATTATCAGCAGAGCTGCTTTTCTGAAAAAAATATTGATATCAAACTTGCCATGGAGATTTGAGTGTTTGTATCACGCCTTATTGGTGGATTAAACCTTTGAAGATGTTTGTAAGCGCTTGAACTCGCTTTTTCGCTTATGTAGGGATGTAGATGTTACTCTAATTACAACTACAATATTTAAACTTATCGAAATCTTACTTACTTACTAAACGTAAGTAATTTCTCTCAGTAGAGTTTTATCGGTTTCGTTCTGTTTTTTGTGCTATTGAAATTATTCCTCCTCCTGTATTTAGAGTTGAACTTAGAATACATACATCGTTGCTGCTCCCCTTGCCGTTGATGTCGCAGAAGCCGAAAATTCGAAAGAAAGCCCTACACCAATCCATCTGATGGCTAGCGTCATGAGGTAGACCTATTCCATTCCAAATATGTAGAGCATTTGTTGTCCGATTTATTTTCCAACGATACTCGAACAGGAACACACACTAACTTGTATTTTGATATTATGTGTGATCAATAAATTCGAAATTCAGTAATATCAGGAACCTACTCCAGAGCAAACCTTAATAAGATTAAAATTATTCTGCATTACATATCGTTATAAGAAGGCTCTTTTGCATATTCTGTATAAATATGCTACACTTTTATAAAATGGTACAAATATTACAGTTGTACGAATATCTATTACTAAGAGGGATTTGAAAACGTTCGTTCGAAAGAGCTTTCAGTTTTTCCTTAGATTTGGATATTCCAACAAAAAAGACGTAAAGTATTCCGAAGACTAGCTTTTTATTTATCTGAATACTAAGATATTTTCAATATTCCGGGTAACGATTACCACTAAGCTATATACGAAATATCGAATAGGATTAGTATTAATAAGATTTTGTTTTTATATAGGTACATATATCTTGATACAACTTTATTAAAAAATAATAATTTAATGAGTATTTCAGCATTTAATGGAAATTATAATGAATTTTTTGTTGAATGTTTTTTATTATTATAGAGTTGAAGCAAGCTTTTGTTAGTACTATTATCTATTCTGTGCTTTTGCTTTTACATGGTCCTAAACATTCGCATATGCTACCACAAACTGCGGTTCCCTTAAAATCTTACTATTTGAATGTCAATCTGTACGCAAAATAGAGTAGTTATTTGACCTTTCATCCTTCATTATTAAAAAAAATGTGTCAATTAAATTCTTTTCAATGAACTGTCCACTTGAAAAGTATCATTTTAAATCTGATTTAAAATTGCTCTAATATCAGCTTGGCAACCTTTCCTGCGAGAATAATGGACGAATAGAGCAAGTGCTAAGTTTTCTTGTTTGTTTGATTTATGTAGAAGAGAAATTTCATTTTGATGGGTATCAGAGACTAATAAAATGTGCTATTCAATATTGTAAACGGAATGTAAACAGAAGAAAAATTTTCAGATCTTTTGCGATTTATGATTGTAGCGATATCGCTATTTGAAAATTATTTTTACAAGAGGGAGAATCTGTACCACAGCCGTCTGTATGGGTGCCTCTATAATATCTTCCTTATTTATGCCGCCAAGCAGTGGTGCTTGCTTTACTGTATTCCGGTTTGAAGGGTAAGACAAGCAGTGAAATTACTGAGTAGTAACTTGACATCATATGTTGAAAGCATAGAACAGACTTCATTCATATGACTTCACGTGAAAATGCTGTTCTTAGATTCATTGTTCGTTTTGTTTTCTTTTAAGAAATCTTTTACTTCATATAAATATGTTTATATGATTTATTCAAGATTGTGTTCTCTCTGTTCGAAAGATTGTTATCTGCAATTAAGAAAACACTGTTAATAGAATTAAAAATATTTATTTGAAATAAAATTCACAGTATACATTCACGTATCGGCATTTGTCATTATTCATTAACAATGAAAAACTATTAAATGTTTCTTAGGTGATTTTTAATATTCCGTGGTTATGTTAAACTGCATCGTGTAATTTAAATCGTAAGATTTTAAAAATCAATTAGTGGTACAAGTTTAACATGTTTTTTTGCTGTTTTGTAGCATAACTTTCAGATTCTGTACCCTTCAGGTTCCTGACATATTGTGGTCGTGCTGGAAAATAATACTTTGCAGCACGGTCATCCGGAAATTATGACTAGTAGCTTAGCTAGCTTAGCAGATAACATTTCAGAGTTATTAAGGGATGCTTAGTCTATTTTTGGGCTATGTTTTTGATAATAATAATTATTTTTAAATTAATATTAATACCGAAATGGTTTGTGTATTGTGTTGTACGAAACACTTTATGTTTCGTATAATAAGTAACGTGATCATTTAGAAATTGTTATTTGCCGTTCATTTTTTTATTGCATTGTGTAACTGCCATTAAAGTTTGCAAGTTATATGTCTCGTGTTGTATGTAATTTACTGTAAGATACAATGTAACCTTTACTGGTGGTCCAAATAAAATAAAACAAAATAATAAATAAAACTTATTCTCCTCACGCTCAGTTCTCCCAAGCTCCTTTGTTAGTCACAATCTCAAACTGCACTAACATAATATTTCGGGAACCTAATGAGGGGCGGTGCTCGGTCGATCGAATGAAGGCATGTGGAGACATGTGGTTGAGAAGTCAGTCTGGTTCAGGTGGCCTTAAATATTGGTGGTTTTAGAAGTCTGCAAGTACTCCAGCCAAATCCGATGACGAATTAATGTAAACAAACCAATTTAGGGTCATCACAACTGAGGTTACATTTTTTTTCTAAAGGTCGTATTTCTGATTAGATTACTGCACATTATTTAATATTACTTTAAGGAATATATTTTTTCTGCAATATATCACTAGAAATACTAGCAAAACGTTAATATTTTAGTAATAAAACGAAAAAATAAATAAAACATAAATTAATTTTAGTAGACAGCCCTATAACAAAAGAGAACTCAGGTATTATGAACATTTTCGCACTTGTTACACCAACCTTCCAACTGAAGTTGGCAATCACTTTCTTTCGTGTTCCTTTACCCTGATTAATGTCGAAATTGGTTGCGTAATTATTGCACTATAACCCGAACGCGTTCGGAAGTCCTACGTTTCGTTTCACTATTTAACACGAAACAATATAGCATTTTAAATTTATTGCATTGTTTTAAATAACAAGTTTTTGGATAACTGTTTAATTATTTAATGAAATTATATTAATAATATCGCGTCTTTTATAAATAGTATTTTACTGAATAGAATAACTAAACGTGAAAATATAATTTGGTCGTATTATATTGTTAACAAAATTGCATTTTCATTTTTCATAAAGAAAACATTACAATTAAACAATAAACACATTGCAATTTTTTTAAAAAAATTCTATACTGTTGTCTGATAGAAAAAGGTTGTTATTATATACCTGTCAGTGGTTGCTAGGCAACGTTTTGTTATTAAACATTCTTCATCGGATTTGGCTAGAGTATAGTTTGAAGTGTTAGTGAATTCGCGGGTGTGCTGGAGTTTAGTTCGATATTGGAAGAATACGGTGGCTGTTTGAGGGAAATAAACGAAAGTTGTGGCTGAAGTGTAGTTTTATTATAGTAGGTATGTTATTTATACATTATTATTTATATGAATTGAAATATTTAGTAAAAAATATACTTACATAGTTGCAAGAAGCCAATTAACCAATTTGCAAAGCCTTGTGATAGAAGAGTTGCGTCCAAATTTGGTTTTCCTAAAGGCATACAAAGGACTAATCTTATAACGTGGAAGCCTCACTGGAACTAGGTAGTAATTTAAATTTGCTTAATAGTTGTGGACGATCAATCTTATAGTTCAACATTTTGGAAGCAAAAGTTAGGTCGAGAAGTTAGTTCTCCAGTTTAAGAGATTAAGTAGCATAACATGGGCGCCACACCACTGTACCATATACTCCAAAATATTCCTCATACAAAAGTATTCTGGTTATGCTACGGAAGCGTTTAGTGTTTCTCTACACAAACATAGACGAAAATATCCCTCACGATGATGCTCAGTTAAAGTCATTTTTGTGACTCTTCTACCTATATCAGCTCTCGTTCTTGAAATATACACATCTAGCTTCTAAAAAATGCTAACATTAATGTTATTATAGCGTCATAATAACACTTCAACGATACTTATTTTTGATAATATGGAATAAAAAGCACTTATTCATGAATCCTGAAACAAGAAATTCCTTAGGTACTTACGTTGTATTGTGGTCGATATTGTTACGAGTATGTAAAGGCAATAGGTACAATAGCAATGCAAAGGCAAACAATACCTAATCGTATATCTATCGACTATCGTAAATCGTAATACCTATCGACGAAAAACCTCATCAACTCAAGTCCATATAAAAATAGTGAAAACGTTCCAGTTTTTTATATTTACTAATAAAGAATACTTCGCCATTAACGATTTATAAATTGAAACATTATTAATAACTTCCCTATAAAATTAGAGAATACCGAAATTATTTTCATAAACATCAATAACATTAAAGAAATGAATAACGCACATAGGATTACAGGTACCAAGGCCGGCTTGCTATAAAAATGTTAAAAGTCACACACTGGAAAGCCTGACACAGCTCGTAAATTCTTTATCCCATGGGCTCTTTGGAGTAATTTTTCACGTCTGCCTCTAACACGATGATTTGACAACAGCAGGTGGTTCCCTTCTGTGTGTAATTTCAATACAAATATATAATAATATATGAAAGGTACATTTCGGATACTGTAAATGGCTTGGAAAAACAATTGCTTTTGTAATACCATTCAATATCAGTAATGTATGTTTACACGTGCTTTTCTCGTAAGTAATTGAACGTATTTATATGGTAATGTTGAGTTGTTGAGTTATTGAATATAAATCAAACGATAAAAGTAGGTATTGTAAGGCCTAAAAATATTTGAGCTTTTCAGATTATTCTACATGGACCTAATTTGCTTTTCAATTGGAAAAAGCCTATTCCCCTTTGTGTCTTTTTCATTACTAAAATACAGATGCTAAATAAGTAATCTATGAGTATGAGAGTAATCTATGAAGCGCCGAACGTTACGACCTCCTTTGAATCGCCACCGTGACAATTTTGTCCCATTGTATTTATCGCAACCTTCATTAGTGTGAGACATGAAAATTACGATATGAACAGTTTGTAAGTTACTAAGAAATATGTTTATTTATTTATGGTATAATGATTTAAAAACAAAAACGTGTTAAATCTTTACTATCTATACTAATATATACCTATATATATATAATATTATAAAGCTGAAGTGTTTGTTTGATTGTTTGTTTGGTTGAACGCGCTAATCTCAGGAACTACTGATTCCAATTGAAATTTTTTTTTTGTGTTAGATAGTCCATTTATCGAGGAAGGCTTTAGGTTATATAACATCATGCTAATAGTAGCTGAGCATCAAAGAAAAATGTTTCAAAAACGGACAATAATTATTGTGGCAAAACGTAGTTCGCGGGCACAGCTAGTAAATATTATAAAGGTGAAAAATTTGTTTGATTGTTTGTTTGGTTGAACGCGCTAATCTCTGGAACTACTGGGCCAAATTAAAAAAAAAGGTTTTTGTGTCGGATAGTCCATTTACCGAGGAAGGCTTTGGGCTATGTAATATAACGTTACGACCAATAGGAGAGGACAAAAAATGAAAAATGTTGCTAAAACGGTAAAAATGATTAACATTGAAAAAATTGCTTAAATAAATTTAAATTAAATCGTCTCGGGCGGGATTCACAGTTAATAAAGACTACTTTGGGTTAATAAAGAATAAAGGAGATCAATACAGATCCCCGCGCAAGAAATAGTCCTAAGCCCCAGGGGCCCTAGACAAATGCCACACGCTAACTATTCCGCAGTCGTTCCGCAGAAAAAATGTATGGACATGACATTAGCTTACGACAACCTCACGCTATTTTTCCGCAGCTAATGTCATCTCCATACATTTTTTCTGAGGAACGACTGCGGAAAAGTTAGCGTGTGGCAATTGTCTAGGGGGGCTGGGCACCTAGCGCCGGGACGTGTCGGGGTGTAGGGCGGCGCACAACATCTGCGCCGCCGACAAAGCAGCAGAGGCACGCGTCTCTTTGGCGTTACGCGAGTCCGGCAACGGATCACTCACGGACAGGGGGTCAGCGGGAACAAGGCCTCACTGGTGTCCCCTTCCCCCTGTCTCGTGATGGACGGAGGAGCTATGGGGGTTTTCAGTGGGTAGGCCTGGACTGGACTTTTTATTGAAATTAGAATTTTTCTAGAGAATATGACAATATGATATTGGCAGATGCTTGCATGTAATTGTGCTATTAGTTTTCATACGGATTACGTAAATATGCACATTGGCTCCATATAACGAGGCGTCCCTCGAAAGCTGTGTATTTGAGATAAGGTAAAAGCTTCATAAACTTATGTAAATAGAGGATAGAAGCTTAAAGTTTACTAGAGTAACGTAAACTAACAGTGCAAGCAGTTCTGGAACTAGTCGGATAATGGTCACAGTACCTAAAATTAACCTATTTGACTACTGCAATCATTTACGTTTAGCGACTAAAATATTATCATAGTTATTGAATAACTATAAGCAGCAGAATGTCGTTGAAGCAGCATGAAAATATAATGAAGACCGTACTTTAACATTGAATTCAAAATCATGTCTAAGCATTTAGAGGATCACCATTTCAAAAACTCTGAATCGAATTGAGGATTATCTTAAATAGCCGCGTTCTAATTTCATTGAGCTTGTTTTGTTTAGCTCTAGCACTCTACGCAGATTAGAGTCAGCGTAAACGTTTTATAATGCAATAAATAATATGAAACGTTTGGAAGTTTCATGTGAAGATGTGTCAAAAGAATAACAAATGCGATGTATGCGGAGTTGAAACTGGCAGACCTATTGGATGGATCCCCTTTTATGCCCGCCGTATTATATTATATAATCACCATACACTGGCTGGTTGAGTGATCTTCAACAGTCATGTTCTTTCATGTAAAACTTAAAAGATTTTTGCGGCATATACATTTAACTACTCTGATGTATATAACTTGCTTGGTCGTAATTGCTTCTCTTTGTTCTTTTAGAGCTCGTTACCTGATTGAGTATATTTTGTTCTTATACTAATTGCGATGTAAAAATTTTACATCTACATATAATTTGCGAGAAGCATACCTGAACATGTTTAAAGTGAAACAATTCGTAGTAACGGTATATTTTTATTGTATTGTAACGGGTGAGCAGCAGGTGACGCGGTGGTGCAGTGGTTAGGGAGGTCAGCCAAATGAAGCACCAGGATTGTGTCACCGATTTATATATTTTCCGTTACAAAATTATTATAAAAGGAAATGGCGCTCTGTAACAAATATACGGACTATTGTAGACTGAAATACAAACAAACATAATATAAAAACATACCAACATATAAACTTACACCATAAGTTCCTTAAAGATTTTATTGAATTCGTTACATTATTTCCTCAGATTTATAGAAAAGGTGCTAATAAAAATATTAATTTATATTAAAGAGTCATCGCTACTTTTTTGCGTCTCGATGTCCGTAAAGCAGTGACAGGAGAACAGAATGTTATTGAGACCAAATATGAGGCTTAAAATGCAGTCAAGTTAGGCGGGAATGCAACGAGTTGCTATATCTAGAGTATAGCACCTCGTTATAGTATTAATATTCAATCGCCTCGATAATTCTACACTATAAGTCTTTTTACTGGAATAAGAAATCCTAATGAATTTTTAATGAAAAAGTAACTCCGTTGGCAAAGAAAAAAGGAAAAGCTTCTAGGTATCCGGTCCACAGTTAATTACGACTGGTTTTAATTACGAGCTTAGATTCCCCGTTTCCTCTTAACAAATATAATTTCGTTACATTTCCGCGAATGGCTGCTTAGATCTACTTGAATATTAGCTATAAACATCACGATACTAGTAGGTACTATTTTCTAACACAAAATTGTGTTTTCGCAAAAACTTAATGCATAACGTCATTTCTGCTGTGAATTTCATTTTCCAATAAGACCACAAATAATTTTTTATCTACTTGCTTTTTAAGCGTACACAAGACGAATGAGATTGAATATAAGTAGTAGGTATACGTATCATCATTTTGGGTTTTCGTATCTCTAAAGGAAAAACGAAACCCTTATAGGATCAGTTTGTTGTTCGTCTGTTCGACTGTCCGCCTGTCTGTCAAGACCCCTTTTCTCGGAAACGCATAGAGATATCAAATTGGAATTCAAATCACAAACTCGGGTCTGCGATTTCTTTCAGCTGTGAAAAAATCATACGTATACTAATATTATAAAGTGGATAGATTTGTATTTTGTATGTTTGTATTGAAAAGGCTCCGAAACTACTGGACCGATTTGAAAAAATTCTTTCACTAATAGAATGCTATAATATCACTAAGTAACATAGGCTATAGATTTTTTTCCTACTGGAAAATATGGAATTCACACGGGGGGAAACGAAGTTAACGCGGGCGAAGCTGCAAGCGGAAAGCTAGTAATCAAAAAATCAATAGATATGACCGTGGGTCACAGACTCATTTTCGAAAGACATTTCCGTTTATGTCGCAAATTGTCATTATATTTTTGTAAATTTTACCAGCTGTGCTCGCGAACTATGTTTCGCCTTAAAAGTTCAAAGAAAAAACTTAAAATCTACTTTCCCGCGAGAACTACTTACTTTTCCGGGATGATAAGTAGCCTATATGTTAATCCCTGTCGTAACCCGTCTACACTCATCCCAATCCATTCAGTCGTTTTTGCATGAAAGAGTAACAAACATCCAAACATACTCACAAACTTTCGCGTTTATAATATTATATAAGTAAGGATTTTCAACAAAACCGTTAAAAAATAAAACTTAATTTGTTTTACAATTATTTTTAATTGTAACATTAGGTTTATTTCTATGAGTGGGTACTTGCGTGAATCCTATAATAGCACCAGTACTAGCAAAATACCCGTATAATTAAATGTGATTATTTTTATCGCTGTTTAAATGCACGAACGTTTAAATGCACGAAATCAAACCATATTGAAAGTGTTAAGTTATAATCACGTCATAAAACTCTCGTTTTATTTGCGATTGCCATTTTTATTGCTTCCATAATAGCCGCGATGACCTATTATTCAGAAAGCGGATATGTTTTATTTTTTCTTATAGGTACAGTTGAATAATTTGTGATAAAATCATGTAAAAACACGATATCTGGGTAGATTTACAAAGTAAAGTTATGTTCTCTTACAAATTATTCTGACGGACAATACGACGACTAATTGGTCAGCTATTAATGAACGAATTATCTGGTAGGTAATTCATTATCACGGCTTCTCAAACTCTTAGGAGAACTGTAGACACGTTGCTCCCCGTGCTAAAGCCATGGGGGGAAAGAAAGCACGGGTCGCTTACGTATCATCTGGTGCAGATCATTAGTGACCACAGCTGCTTTGGCCGTTACCCTGCGTGACCGTACTGCTAAGTGCCACCACTGTGCACATCACACTCTTGATGAGTGTGCTGCCTTTTCCTCGCAGCGCGACACGCTGGCCGCGTACGTTGGCCCCGACCTCTCTCACCCATCTTTGATCACAAGGATGGTTGCGAGTGAGGAGGCCTGGAACGCAGCAAATTCCTTCTAGGTGGAAGTCATCACACAGAAGGAGGCGGCACGGTGACCCGGGAAGCCCGAATCCTGAATCGCACTGGTCACCGTTAGTCGATGATGCTCCTAATGCACATGAGCATCGCCGGACCTCCCATTTTGGGGAGGTGAGAAGGCCATAGGCGAGCAGACGCTGACGAGATCATGGAAGTATCTGAAAAGGTTCCCATGACCGTGTCCGGTGACGAGGCGTCCCTCCCCGGTGTATCCTCTTCGTCTGATGACGTGGGGGATGCGGAGGATGGACGTGCTCATGCCAAGGCGTATGTGAGGGGGCGTCGTTGTTTTCTGGATGGCATTCTGCCTTCAGTGGCCTCGGAGAGTCTGACAGTAGGTGTATATTGGGCATTCTAAAACACATTCAACGTGATCTCACTTCCGTTCGATCACTGTCGTTAAATGTGTTCTAGAATTCCCAATCACTATTGAGCAAATGTGGATCGGTTTAACATGTTGTGCAAATTCTGTTCTAGAACGCCCAATCACCATTCTGTTCTAGAATTCCCAATCATTATTGAGCAAATGTGGATCGGTTTAACATGTTGTGCAAATTCTGTTCTAGAACGCCCAATCACCATTCTGTTCTAGAATTCCCAATCACTATTGAGCAAATGTGGATCGGTTTAACATGTTGTGCAAATTCTGTTCCAGAATTCCCAGTCACCATTCTGGAATGCCCATGAATTATTTTTTTGATCTCACGTCCGTTCGATCACTGTCGTTGAAAGTGTTCTAGAGTGCCCATGAATTATTTTTTGATCTCACGTCCGTTCGATCACTATCGTAGAACGTGTTCTAAAATGACAAGAATCATTACTCTATTGATCTCTCGTCCGTTCGATCACTGTCTAATTACTAACAACTCATCACTCCATTGATCTCACGTCCGTTCGATCAATATATCGTTGAAAGTGTTCTAAAATGACAAGAATCATCACTCTTTTGATCTCTCGTCCATTCGATCGCTGTCTTATTACTAACCACTCATCACTCCATTGATCTCACGTCCTTTCGATCACTCCATTGATCTCTCGTCCGTTCGATCACTATTTATCAATAAATAAACAATCTAAGTATTAATATTTCTGCGTTTTATTTATAAAATAAATTTGTGAAGAAATGAAAACACGATTTCGATTCAACATATAGCTTTTTATTTTTTGCAATCCATTAATTACAGATTCTATGTATTCTTACTTATTATAATTATACATTGCAATATATTAATATTATTAAGGGTGTGAATATAATGTATCCCAGACGAATGAACACGTTACTAACTAATGTTATGCGTTACAATCACTAGAGAATTTTCATTCAAAATATTATATAATGTGCCATAAGTCACTTAAATACCATGGTTATATGTATTATTTTTTTGGTAATTTATTAACAATAATAGAAACTAAAACATATATCTCATTCATTAGCATTTGTAATGGAGATCATTTTGTACGTCACAAATTTCTAATTTACTAAAGCAATGACAATCATCGTTCTAGGCAGGTTGCTCGTATCCGTCGCCCACGAATAATATTTTGCGGTAACGGCACAGAATAGATAATAGTACTGGTAACGGTCCAAAAGTATGTAATCGATAAGTAGTTCCTCTATTCACCACTAGATGGGTCTTTTACTATAACTAATTTAAATTTGACTCGATATATTATATTTTTGATTTTATTACACGTTTTATTTGTAATAATGCTTTTTTAAAGTTCAATAAGCTATTAAAATCAATTTCAGGTAAGGAAATATAATAATTCGTTATTTAGCTGTTGATCGCTAGAAAAAATAGTTCCTCTACTTGCTACTAGATGGTATTTTAAAGATAACTAATTTAAGATATATTTTATTCTGATTTTATTACATGTTTTATTTGTCATAATGGTTTTTCAAAGTTCAATAAGCTATCAAAAACAATTTCGATAAAGAAACATGATAATTCGTTATGTAGCTGTTGAACGCTATCAAAATCAATTTCAGATAAGAAATATGATAATTCGTTAAAGGCTGATTTCACCACAGTAATTAAACGCGATCAGTTCAAGTTAAACTCGGCTTATGCTCTAAACTGAATTCCTCTACCAAGTTTGCGGTTCACTGGCCTAAAGTAATCGTCGTTCATGTTGAACTTGGTTCAGTTTCTGAACGGCCGATTCTCGACGTTTTGAGTATATAAACGCGTTTCAGAACGGTCATTGTCCTGATTTTTGGAAGTAATTAATTATTGTGTTAAAGAAAGAAACAATCTTGTTGTATGAGATTTGTTTTTAAAACACACATGAGAGGAGCCTTGGCACTAGTTTTTGACGAAAATTTTGATGTTAATATGACATTAAGAAAATGTTAAGAAATAAGAAGAATATTTTCTTAGAAAACATCTCACTGAAATAGTTAAATTTTAGTAATAAAAGCAATCATTCATTCGTTCATTCTTTGTCAAAGATAAAATAGGTTTTAATAAACGAGTTCAAGTCGAAGCCGGTGAAATCGGTGCGATGATATGATTGCATACAATTGTTTTAACCATATAAAATATTGTGCCTTTGAAAAATGTTATTTGTATAAGAAAATGGTTATTAGAGAATCAAATATCAATGTATGATTCTTTCAATAAATAAATTAGTGTACATTCAAATTATTTTTCATTTACCTACCTGAATACCTTGAATTGGATAATAAAAAGACATAATTAATTTCCCTCAAGTTTAATTATTAAGAAGACATTCTTATTTAATATACCCTTAATTAATATAGTAAAAAAACGTTTTTACATTTGTACATAATATCAAAAATTATAATTATGTAAGTATAAAGGTATTATACTTAAATGTATCTCTCTATAGGTTTATAAGTAACAAGAAATATTAATTATAAAACCTACATGAGAACTTTAATTTACAAAAATAAGATGATTCATAGCTTTAAAAACTATAGCTATAACCACATATTTTTTTTGATATATTATTTATGAGACTTTCTGCCTGGTCCATAATCTGGTCCATATCTTCCGACACCACATATTGTGCAGACAGAAGGGAATCCTCTGACGAGTCACCTTCACCTAGCGCTTCATGCTCGAGGTCTATTATCTCAATTTTGATGAGACGTTGTCCTTTCTTCGGCGGACTTTTTATTACAAAAGACTGCTGCGTGCTGTGTAGGTGCTTGAGAAAGGACGATTTTTTCTTACGTTTCCTCTTCTGCGTGTTATTTATCGCCTTTCGGATTTTAAGTTCTAACGGCGTTTCTTCGTGTCGTGGCTCTACAACCTGTGGAGGGAACATCTGTGTCCATCCTTCTAGCGGGTCCTGCGCGTCTTGAAAGACCGGAGATGGTGAGCGTAAGTCTTCGACGAGATTTTCGGTGTTCCCTGACATATTCTGAAATAAGTAATGAGTCATAATATGTTAAAGCGAACAAAATCCTATAATTAATTAGTAAATACATTCAATTTATGTTTAAAAAGTAACTTACCACTTTGATATTCTTATGAAAATAAATTTAGATTTGCAATTGACACGAATATTTATACCTTTGCTTTGTGATCGTGTGAGTATGTAAACCTATAGCTGACACAGCTCCTGGTGTCGCTACCTTATTATGTAATGGTCTGATTTTTGTGTAAGTGGAAACGTATTGCCGACAAAGCGGCAAACACGTACCACGATGCATATAGAATCAGACAAGTTAGGACTTGTTTTGTGGCTATGAAATAAGATGGTCAAAGGTAATTAGATTCAGAATAAAACAACAACTTACATACATATTATTTATTTTAAGTAGATATTATTTACCTCTTAGTACTAAAATATACATTATTAAAAACAAACTTTCTTGTTATAATTAAGTAGGTACGTGCCTACATTTTTATTTATTTATTTAATAACTACAAGGATACATAGTATATATTTTGGGTTGTACAGTAATACAAAAATCCGCATTGATTTACTAAACACTGCCATTCACCATCTATGTAAACGTTACAAAATAAACTACATTTATGAAACTAATCAATAATCATACATATTTATTTATTTATTTAAATGGCTCAACTACAGAATACAATTTACTACATTGTCAACAAGGTAATATATAATTGGTCTCACATTAAAATTGAATTCCGGTGATTGTTGCGCACAGCATTCAAATGAAATAGTTATATATAAAAGAGGAAAAGAAACAGTACCTAACTTTACAATAAATCTAGGTTATACTCCTATACTTTTATCAATCAATTACGGTTTACAACTACAATAAAACTGGGTAACATTTATTCTACAATTATAGTAGATACTATACTACAATTTTCATTCAAAATATTATACATGTGCCAAAAGTCACTTAAATACCATGGCTATATGTATTATTTTTTTTGTAGTTTATTAACAATAATAGAAACTAAAACATGTACCTCATTCATTAGCATTTGTCATGGAGATCATTTTGTACGTCACAAATTTCCAATTTACTAAAGCAATGACAATCATCGTTCTAGGCAGGTTGCTCGTGCCCGTCGCCCACGAATAATATTTTGCGGTAACGGTTTACTTTTATACATAAATTAGATGGAATCTGTTATTTAGGGGTTACAAAACAAGATTAAATTGTATTTCATTATTACCATTAATTTGTAATTTATGATAAATAAAGAGTTATACGTGTATATTGAATCATCATATTCGTTTTCGCTATTAAGTTTCATTAATAAAACGCAGAAATTTTTGTTAAACATATTTTTTTTTTATTATAAAGCAAGTGAACAAATATCATAATACCTAAACTTGAACAATACTTTTTCAAGTACAATTACTAAAGTCATAAATTAAATGTGCTTAAGTACCACTTTTTTATGAATAAAACATTCCTTAGAGCGCATTCTTTTTTATGACTTAAACAATTGAAGGTAACTCCACCTTTAGCATAACTATTACGCAATGTTGTGAAATTAGGACAACCTTTGCCTTCAACATTTATCAAAAAGCAGTCAGAACATAAATCTTTAATCCATTTCTGCTTTTCAACACCTTTCATTATTATAGTTTGGTCCTTTAAAATTGGAATAACTAATCTTTTAAATTCTCTGAAATCTATATTGCCTTGACTCCAGTATATTCCTCTGTTGCGTTCAATCCAATTCACTGCTCTTTTTTCTTCAGCAGATAATTTTAGATAGGAATATGGAGGTTTTATTAAAAAGACTTGCGTAAACTCTTTTGTGGCTAACGCAAATTCCTTAATAAAAAAATTATTTTTGCAGTCTTTGAATCCTTGTACATCAACAAAAAGTATCGAAGTCTTATCAGCACTCATTGTTTTGTTGTATTCTATTAATTTATAATAAGTATTTTTTTATTCATATATTTATTTCATTTATTCGTTTAGTAAATTAATTATAATGATTATACGATGACATTGAAGTTATGTTTAAAATATAATAATCACCTTAATACAAAAAATATTATAAAATATAATAAAAATAGTCCCACTACCTACTAAGTATTGGTTTGTTAATGCTAAAAAATTATCCCTCACCCGTTAAATTTTTTTGCAGAGCTTCAGCGTCTCCTTAAGTGGAATCAGTTCTGGAGCATCGAAATCTGTTTGATATTTCAATGACATTACCGCCTGATGTTTAAAATATAATAATCACCTTAATACAAAAAATATTATAAAATATAATAAAAATAGTCCCACTACCTACTAAGTATTGGTTTGTTAATGCTAAAAAAAATTCCCTCACCCGTGAATTTTTTTTTTGCAGAGCTTCAGCGTCTCCTTAAGTGGAATCAGTTCTGGAGCATCGAAATCTGTTTGATATTTCAATGAGATTACCGCCTGTTCCCAGCGATCTTTGGGCTCTACCTTCAATATCTCTTTGGTGTTGTATACCTTTATTTCGATGTAAACATCACCGTCTCTGTGGGCGGTGCGGCGCAGGACTCCGTCGGCGACACGCCGCGACAAAGACGACTGCAAGGGCTGAGTCTCACTGCCTCGTCGCGAGCCACCGCCTCTTCCTCACTATCTGAGTCAATTCGCCACCCAGTTGACTTTGTAGCAGCCGATTTTTTTGATGTTGGCGCCTTCCTTTTTACTGCTTTGACAGATTTCGGCTCTTTCTTGGTACTAAAAAAGAAAATTAAGAAAACTAATTATTAAACGGTTAACGATACTACATATATCCTAATATAACTCTTAAAATTTAATGTAAGTACATAAATCAAGATTACATTTTGAAAAAACTAGTCATAAAAGTGTAAAGGACAAAAAATATATAAGTAATTGTTGTAAATGTAACTCATTACTTATATAAATGACTAGCTGTGCCTGCGAACTACGTTTCGCCATCATATTTTTTCCCGTTTTGTAACATTTCTCATTGATGCTCGGCTCCTATTAGCCGTAGCGTGATATTATACAGTCTAAAGCCTTCCTCGATTGAAGGACTATCCAACACAAAAAGAATTTTTCAATTTGAATCAGTAGTTCCTGAGATTAGCGCGTTCAAACAAACTCTTCAGCTTTATATAAAAGCTTTATATAGTATAGATATATATAATATATAATCTTTAAAAAGTTAAAACTCTAGTTTGTTATCTAAGACTAAAATGCAAGTGTGTTTAATTAATACTTACGTTACTTTGGAAGTAGTTTCCTTTTCGCCGTCCGAATCGACAAAATCTTCCACGACCTGTTTTCTGACGCCCTTGCTGCGCTTATGGTTAGAGTATTCTGAGTCCGATCTGGAAGTAATTATTACAAACATTAGATAACGCTAAAAATTGTATTTAAGATAAAATAATATTTACTTTTTATGTTTGAAACTTAAATAGAACTTTTTATGTTTGAAACTTAAATAAAACAGACTTAAATAGCAGTAAATATTATGCAAACGTTACCATCTCGTTTGAGTTATATATGTCTTGACAGATATATCATGATGGTAAAGATATAAGAGCAAGATTTAAAACTATTGACGCAAACACGATAGTAACCTTAGCACATTTACAAACATACCTTTATCGGATAAGTTAGTATTCACCACTTTAGAGAATAATTTAGTAAAATAACAACTTACGAACATTATTGTAATAGCTCGGATCCTCGTTTTGCTTGTGTGAGTTGTACGGTGAGCTTGCGGTTGATGAGCAGCGTAAACTCCTCAGTTGAGATTGTGATGAATAGCGACGGTTCTCTCACGTTCACGAATACAGTTGCACAGATGGAGACTTGAACTGAAGGGTGATGGATCAACACAGTAATGTTTTTTGGAACGATCTCAGGCTTAAATAGCTCTTTTTTGCTGAATATTCAGTTATATCGTAGTCAGAAGTTAAGAACATTCTATTATTGTAACATAAAATAAAAATAAACTACAAATCAGAGTCAGATATGTAAATACTGTCTTTCTAGCCCATTTTCGGTCACAGCACTCAATGAGAGTTGCTTAGATGTTGACAATCATTTAAAATTTGAAAGCCATGTGGTCAACGCTGTCAAACAATGTTTTTATAGGTTGAGGGTATTGTACCGGGTGCAAAGATATTTGAGTGTGGACCTGAGAATTCATTTATGCGAAACATTGATCTTGTCCAAATTGAACTATGCAGACACTGTCATAGGTGAATGTCTTCTAGCAAGATCAAAGAAGCTCACGCAGAGAGTTCAGAATGCCTGTGCCAGATACTGTTTCCCGATACCTCGTAGAGGCCACGTTACTCCTTACCTAAACAGAAATGATATGTTGAATATGACTAATCGCCGTCAATTACACTTTGCATCTTTACTCTTCGGTATAATAAAAAACAGGACTCCGTCATATTTATATAGAAAATTATGTTTTAGTAAGCGACAAGATAGGATTAAAGACCTTTTAATGTTCCCTAAGCATGGCACCTCCGCGTTTCGAGGTAGTTTTAGATATTTGTCAACAAAGTGTTGGAACAATATTCCTCCGCCTATTAAACAGTGTGCCACCGTAAAAACTTTTAAAGTAAAGCTTCGGAAATATTTGTTAAGCGAACAAAAAATTTTATAATTTACTAGCTTCTGCCAGCGACTTCGTCTGCGTGGACTTCAGAATTGGGTCTAAAGCTTCGCTCGTTAACAATTTTAAATTTTCCCTCGGGAACTATGTACTTAAGGAATCGGGATAAAAGGTTATAAAAGGTTAAAGCCTATGTTCTTTTCCATGTCAAAGGCTACATACATGTCAAATTTCATCCAAATCCGTTCAGCCGTTTTTGCGTGATTTAGTAACAAACATCCACACTTTCACATTTATAATGTTAAGTAGGATTTTCAGAGGAATGTGCCCCATGTCGCAATTGCAGTAGTCGTTGCATGTTGCAAGCGTTTAGTTTGTAAGTTGTCATGTCAGTTTGTATATAAATATCGTGTAGTTATGTGTATATTGTGTGGTGAATTATTTTTGTTTTATGTCTTTACTTATGTTGACTGCTTATGTTTACCATTCCAGCGCTTTTCTATTGATGTTACATCGGTAAAAGTACACAGAATATCAGTGTCGTGGCACTTTTTGTTACGAGTGTCACGGCGTACGCTGAGTGTAGACCTTTTTGGTACATTACCTACTTATATTTTGAATTTAGTGTATAAGACCTGTTGTATCCTAATGTATCAAATAAAAGTTCTATCTATCTATCTAGATGTGTAGGAGGAATTATACTCGCATAGTCCTATAGAACAAGATTAGACCTCTCAAACTTAGTGGTTTGCTCTACAATTTTATGATATTTAGTAATCATATACAGAACGCATACACTACCGCACCATCGAGTCCAAAATAAATTAAAATGTTTTCAATGAAATAAACTTTTTTGAAAGAAATATTTTGATATTAATCATGTAATGGCTTACGATCTCTGATAGTAGAACGTCAGCACTTTAATTAATTTATCATTAATTTATTGACTGAAAAACAAATGTTTCATATTGCATTCCAGTTATGAAATCCATCTATTCAAATTCGCCGACAAAGGTGCGGGCCGACACAGACTCAATGTTACTATGTAGCGTTTAGTAAGGTCTAATGCACTTATTTTGAGAAACTCGGTTTTGCAATGGCACGTGACCTCGGTGTTCCAGTTCCAGTTTTACTTTAGTTTTAAACAACATTGCGTCAAAACTTAGACCCGAGCCGTCATGTAAAATGCAGGATCTAAGCTATAGATCTAAGTTATAATTAAACAAAGTTTTTGACAGCTTTCAAAAACGGCAGCAGGTAAAATAACGTCTGTAAAAGTAAAATATTTTTTTTCAAATTAAATGTTTTCCAAATACATTGACCATGAGAATAATCAGATTCGGAAATGGCTTCATTAACCAAAGTGCTATAAAAGCATTTTCTTGGCGGTAAATTTAATTCTTCAAAACAACTGCAATTTATCATATATTCATAAGAGTACACACCTTTGCGTCTAAGTAAGTTGAAATGATTTGCTTTTGAAAAAGATCGAGACAAATGCAAAAAATCACTGTTGTTTATGTTACCCACGAGCTTTTCTAAGCTAGTGCCCAAAAACTTGAAACAATCGACAAATCGAACTGCCATATATTCCTGACGCCCTGTTCAAAAAAACTTCGTGAACGATACCTATGTAGTTTTCCTTAATTTTCGCTATCACTTTGATTTTGCCCGTCATGATTCCCAGTTGACGTATAAACAAGTGACAATCATAACCTGATAAGTTATGAAAAAATACTGGTATGAACTTAGGCAAACAAAACTGTAAAATGCAATAAGAATGCGCCGCGCCACGATATTTCCCTGTCATGTGACAATGATCTCGAACTTTATCATCTTACAATAAGTGTTCGTGAGTATAGAAAGCAATATTGTGAATTTGATAACTTTCTTGCTCGTCAGGTGTTATGGAAATATTTTGTCTTACATTTTTTGTATTCTTGTTACATCTTCATAAAGGTATTTATAAAATTTGCAACGCAGTCCTGACCCCGATAAGATACGTATTTATTTTGAGAGCTATCATAAGAACAAACAATGTAATATGCGGAAGGTATGTGCTTTTGTAGAATTATTGTTTTATTTTATTGCAGCTTATCACTACTAGATGTGGGCTCTAATAACGATTCAAAATCAGCATATATGACGAATGGCATAGTTTGCATTCTTTCGAAATGTTTAAACTGGATTAGAGTTCCTTGTCCAGGCATAAAAGTCCTAACACCGCTACATATATGTTTATTTAGATTCTGTTGAGTATAAAAAAATCAAGCACTCGTCCCAAAAATATTTACCGTGATGTTTTGTTAGCAGAGGTCTTAGTAACCTATTCAAATTTTTTATCAAACAAAAATGTTTATATTTACCTTTTTTCTAATAGTAGCAGTTTGACAGCTAGCGTCGGGTTGGTTTTTTCTTTTTGTTTTGCATGTTATAAAGAGGGCCTACAATATTGCTGTTTGCAAGACCATACACATTAACACTAATGTTTCGATTATTTTTCTCAAATATCATTATGTCCGTAAATCCGACTGGAAATGTCATACTCTGAATATTGAGAATATTTTCAAAAGGATACGAGGATATTCGATGTGCATTATTACTTGTTGGAAATAAAGAGGCCATTATACACCATAAGAAACAGAATGTGTCATTATTTTGAATATTAATACAGGCGTGTTTTAACTTAAAATGTTTCGGCAATTCAATAAACCGTGCGGCTCTCAATGGATTAAGTATTTATAGACTCAATGTTACTATGTAGCGTCTAATAAGGGGCCTAATTCCGCTAATTTTAACGTCGATGTCGCGTCGTGATAGCGTTTTAATAAAACTGCTTTGTCGCCCTTATGCGCATTTTCTAGTGCAATTTATTTCTACTACAATTTCTTGATAAGTCAATAGTGACATATGTTATAGTTACGTTATCAAGATGCCTAATGCATTCACTTCCACTTCCATGGTCAGTGTTCGTTTTTCAAACACTAAAGAACTGGCACTTTATTTAGAGAAAATATATTTTTTTTCGTGATTTTTTTATCACACCGCGCGTTTTAGGCAAAGGAAACGCGAAGCGCTCTGGGTACTATGGTACCCGGGACGGTTTACATAATTTGCGCTTGTGGACCATAGTCCCGCGGACGTGTGAGTGGAGCAGTTCTCAGGTCTGCAACAAAATTTTTGATCCGCAGTTGCGTATGATCCAAAAACGGTCCGATCAGCGGCTGAACTTCGTCAGCTATATAAAAAAAAGTATTTACGTAGCAAGAAAGAAACAAAACGACGAACTGACGCAATTATGTGTATTGGATTTTTATTTTCGAGGTAGTAGTAGATCGTTATTCAGCATCACAACATCTAAGAGAAGATTATAGTTTGGTAGTTTACTTTCAAAAAGTCGGTCCCATACTCAAAATATAAAACCTAATAACGTTTTGCACCTCTAACTTTCATGATATTTAGCAAAATTTGATATTTACCCATAATTCTACCAATGTGCAATATGACGCGGAAATAATCAGCAAATTAATTGTTTGTCGTTTATTTCCACAAACTTGCAATACAATACTGTGCATATACAGCAAAATAGTTGTTTACCGTTTAATTCTGCTGATGCAGAAATCTCGTGTAAGGCTGCATGCTCCAAATTTTTTTTTCATTTCGGGTTTATTATATTTATTTAAATTATACATGTACATACATATTTACAATTACTAACGAATATTATTAATTAAAAAGTCTTCTTTATAATAACGGATGCGATTTCTAATTTTCATTTTTCGATACTACTATTTAAAACAGATAAACAATAGGTATATCGTTCTATTAGGCGAACCGAATGTATCTATAGCATAACGATATTGATACGACATAACGACAGAACCATAGAAGTTTAAGAAAATTATTGTAATAATACATAGGTGGTATTCATCGGCAGCATCTCATACACGTTCCCACCGCACTACCCTATTTAATTAGGATGTTAAGACCTTAGTCAGCCATGTTGACCCAAGGTAGGTAGTTAAAATGTTCTTAATATTTTTTATATTTTCATTTTTTAAATTATTGGAATATTTTTTTTCTATTTTTTATTCGTGTGATGACTGGAACACATCTTTCAGTCGCAAAAATCATCAATTTTATACTTTGTTTTATAATAAAGAATATATTTAATTGAAGTAATTTAATAAACAAATAAAAGTATTAACGTGTGAAAGAAGCCTTATTATTTGAGTAAGCACTCGTAACTGGATATATGAATAATGTGCAATAAATTTATTGCTGATAAATGAATTTCGTGGGAATGCTTTGAAACTGTATGGCAGGCTTATTATATATAAACCGTGTATTTATCTTTGCATTCAGAGCGTGTCTTAGTGGCGATCTAAAAACACAAGTGTTTTTCTCTAAAATAAGGTATCACGTTTAACGAAGGCAGAGTGTATAACGGTACAGATACTTATTCGGAATTGAGTCCTGAAGCCAGGAAACCTCAACCAGTTTAAGTTCTGTTGTTATTGCACTGCTACCTAGTTAAATGCCTTAATATTCTGAGCTAGAAAACCTTGAAAATGTGTCTAGTAAATCGCAATCAAGCAACGCCAAAAGTATACTGTTTACAGTCAAACAACACAAGTGTTTTCATCTGAAATAAGGGTTCACGTTTGACGAAGGCAGAGTGTAGAACGGTACAGATACTTATTCGGAATTGAGTCCTGAAGCCAGGAAACCTCAACCAGTTTAAGTTCTGTTGTTATTGCACTGCTACCAAGTTAAATGCCTTAATATTTTAAGAAAGAAAACCTTGAAAACGTGTCTAGTAGACTGAATTCAAGTATGCCGAATAAATCGATTGCGATCCAACCACACAAGTGTTTTCCTTTGAAATAAGGGTTCACGTTTGACGAAGGCAGAGTGTATAATGGTACAGATACTTATTCGGAATTGAGTCCTGAAGCCAGGAAACCTCAACCAGTTTAAGTTCTGTTGTTATTGCACTGCTACCTAGTTAAATGCCTTAATATTCTGAGCTAGAAAACCTTGAAAATGTGTCTAGTAAATCGCAATCAAGCAACGCCAAAAGTATACTGTTTACAGTCAAACAACACAAGTGTTTTCATCTGAAATAAGGGTTCACATTTGACGAAGGCAGAGTGTAGAACGGTACAGATACTTATTCGGAATTGAGTCCTGAAGCCAGGAAACCTCAACCAGTTTAAGTTCTGTTGTTATTGCACTGCTACCTAGTTAAATGCCTTAATATTTTAAGAAAGAAAACCTTGAAAACGTGTCTAGTAGACTGAATTCAAGTATGCCGAATAAATCGATTGCGATCCAACCACACAAGTGTTTTCCTTTGAAATAAGGGTTCACGTTTGACGAAGGCAGAGTGTATAATGGTACAGATACTTATTCGGAATTGAGTCCTGAAGCCAGGAAACCTCAACCAGTTTAAGTTCTGTTGTTATTGCACTGCTACCTAGTTAAATGCCTTAATATTCTGAGATAGAAAACCTTGAAAATGTGTCTAGTAAATCGCAATCAAGCAACGCCAAAAGTATACTGTTTACAGTCAAACAACACAAGTGTTTTCATCTGAAATAAGGGTTCACGTTTGACGAAGGCAGAGTGTAGAACGGTACAGATACTTATTCGAGAGTTGAGTCCTGAAGCTACGAAACCTCAACCTGTTTAATTTCTGTTGTTAATGCACTGCTACCTAGTTAAATGCCTTAATATTTTAAGAAAGAAAACCTTGAAAACGTGTCTAGTAGACTGAATTCAAGTATGCCGAATAAATCGATTGCGATCCAACCACACAAGTGTTTTCCTTTGAAATAAGGGTACACGTTTAACGAAGGTAGAGTGTATAACCGTACAGATACTTATTCGATTATTGAGACCTGAAGCCAGGAAACCTCAACCAGTTTAAGTTCTGTTGTTATTGCACTGCTACCTAGTTGAATGCCTTAATATTCTGAGATAGAAAACCTTGAAAATGTGTCAAGTAAATCGCAATCAAGCAAAACCAAAAGTATACTGTTTACAGTCAAACAACACAAGTGTTTTCCTTTGGGATGAAGTTTTGGCTGGGTTAGTGTATATAATATACGGAGAAACTTGTAAGGGGAACCAGTACTGATACTCAGGAAGCCCACATACAGTTTAAGCTCTGTAATTATTACGCTCTTCCCTTGCTAAAATCTAGCCTGAGGTTGAAGACCACGAAAACGTGCCTAGAAGACTGAAAACGTGTGTACTGAAAAACGAAATATACTGAAAAATGAAATGAAATATACTGAAAAATGAAATGATATGAAATATACTGAAAAATGAAATGATATGAAATATACTGAAAAATGAAATGAAATATACTGAAAAATGAAATGCAATATGTTGAAATAATGAAATTAAATATACTGAAAAATTCAATGAAATATACTGAAAAATGAAATGAAATATACTGAAAAATGAAATGAAATATATGCGATCCAACCACACAAGTGTTTTCCTTTGAAATAAGGGTACACGTTTAACGAAGGCAGAGTGTATAACCGTACAGATACTTATTCGATTATTGAGACCTGAAGCCAGGAAACCTCAACCAGTTTAAGTTCTGTTGTTATTGCACTGCTACCTAGTTGAATGCCTTAATATTCTGAGATAGAAAACCTTGAAAATGTGTCAAGTAAATCGCAATCAAGCAAAACCAAAAGTATACTGTTTACAGTCAAACAACACATGTGTTTTCCTTTGGGATGAAGTTTTGGCTGGGTTAGTGTATATAATATACGGAGAAACTTGTAAGGGGAACCAGTACTGATACTCGGGAAGCCCACATACAGTTTAAGCTCTGTAATTATTACGCTCTTCCCTTGCTAAAATCTAGCCTGAGGTTGAAGACCACGAAAACGTGCCTAGTAGACTGAAAACGTGTGTACTGAAAAACGAAATATACTGAAAAATGAAATGAAATATACTGAAAAATGAAATGCAATATGTTGAAACAATGAAATTAAATATACTGAAAAATTCAATGAAATATACTGAAAAATGAAATTAAATATACTGAAAAATGAAATTAAATATACTGAAAAATGAAATGAAATATACTGAAATATGAAATATGGGGTGCAGGAAAGGAGCCTCCCAGTGTGGCGCAGTTTCATATGCGTCCGGCGCACCCCGGGCAACAGACTGCGTGGATGACGACTCGGTAACGCAGACTGGCTGATCCTTTCACTACGGCTCGATGGCAAGTAAAAAATTTCTTACCTGCCCACCCCAAGCGTATCCTAATACCTGCACACGCGAAAACCTGCAAAGCTACAGACAACATAATATCCGTGGCGGAGTACTGTATCTGAATCAACACGGAAGAATAGAAACATTATGAAATGAAATGAAATAAAAAATCTTCTTTTCCATTTAACCCTATATAATGTATATTGGGCAATCTTAAACTGTTTTCATCAAATCACCGTAAACGAACGCAGTGAGATTTGCGGAGCGTAGCGGAGCTAGAGCGCAGCGAAGCGTAGCTCAAATCTCACTCCGTTCGTTTGCGGTGTTTTGATGAAAACTGTTTTAGAATGCCCACAACATGTTAAACCGATCCACATTTGCTCAATAGTGATTGGGAATTCTAGAACAGAATGGTGATTGGGCGTTCTAGAACAGAATTTGCACAACATGTTAAACCGATCCACATTTGCTCAATAGTGATTGGGAATTCTAGAACACATTCAACGACAGTGATCGAACGGAGGTGAGATCACGTTGAATGTGTTTTAGAATGCCCAATATACACCTACTTCTGACATAACCTCGCGTTTTCCCAAGCGCGAGGTATGCGTAACGCATTTCTCATCGTTAAAAAAAGGTAATTCATTTTACGTCCTATACGTCATATACGTCCCCACCGAGGGGCTCGAGCCTACCCTAAGTTAGGGTGTTTAGGCCTTAGCCAACCACGCTGGCCCAGTGCGGATTGGCCGACTTCACATACACCTTTGAATTTCTTCGCAGATATATGCAGGTCGCCACACAATATTTTTCTTCACCGTAGGAGCGTCGGATAAATGTACATATGAAATTCGAAAACGAGAAACACTTGGTATGTACATGGCAGGAGCGAATCCCGGACCTCCCGATTAGAAGACCAGCGCCGAGTCCACAGTGCCATCGACGCTCATGGTAGGTAAATGCAGGATTCTACTTTTAAACAAGCTTCCACTAATTTGCAGTTTGATTCTGATTAAAGATACAAAAAAGATACATTAGCGACAAGGCATTGATAAAACCTAAGTAAAATAGGTACCTATCACTTTAGCTTTAAGCAGGGAAAAAATTGTTACCTGTCTAATGCCAGACAAATGGGTTGAGAGATTTTAGCTCGTCTTTGTGATTACGATTTTACTTGTATAACTGTACGTGTATCGATCAGAATACTTTCTTGTATATACATTAAACAATCTGAGCAGCTGTTTGATAGTTATTTTTAGAGAACTGTGTCAATGGGTTGTCAGCTAATCAATTTTTATTTTATTATTATAACAACAGTAAATTTACTTTTTTATAATTCTGATTGATATTCCGCGTTCATTTTAAACGCTCTATATATTTTTATGTATAAAATATATAATTAAGGTTTAAATGTCTGTTGTTTATCTGACAAAAATATTTTTATTTTATATTAACCTTTATATGATGAGCAATCTTTTACGCATTATATAAAAATTGTACATAATTATATAGTAACTATAGTGACTTCATTATAAGTTGTTGAAGATTCCGACAAGGATGAGGACTCGACACTTATTGGGGTGTGATAACAGCGGGCGTTCCTTTGTTAAGTGGATTTTTGGATTCTTAGTAGCCACATACTGTAATTAAACGAAATGCTATTAAACGTAAGCAAGATATTTAAGCTAAAATTAAACTACTCGAATGTAACATTTGCGTTAACTAAATCATTAACACCAAAAGCTAATAAAGCCGCTTTGTATATCGTAACTGCGATAAACACTGGTGTGTAACACAATAAAACCATTTGTGATAAATGACGTTTTATGGTATCAGTTCCAATATTAGGAAATTAACATTGCTGTTAAAGTAACAGCGTACCTAAGTGAGATATCGGATATATGTCACCGAAAAGTATAGATTTACGCGTGTGTGTGTTTTATAGGTTTACTAGAATCTGATGGCAAATATAGACTTGAATTTACTAAAATAAAATCAAAGTTAGTTTCTTTTAATAACATATAACTATTTCAGGTCACTTATAATTTCTAAATTAACAATAGAGGTTAGAGTTTTTTATTAAATACCTACTCTAATAATTTTTATCAAAGAAACTTCAGCTCTACATTTCCATCAGATTCTGTTTCACCTATATGATGTTTCGTGTTGCAGTAGAAAAAAGTTTTATTCTCTAACTCCTTTTAGAAGTTGTCAGTTGAATATTTAAGTAGGTTCTCGATGGCGTAATGGCATGTTTTATGCAGGGCTGCTAAACAGATGGCTATCATTATTTAGAGGTCTGGAAAAGTATGTATTAGGTACGTTAGATTCATACATTTCCTTGGTAGTGGCGAGCTTAATTGAAACAGTTTTTAAACTAAAGCAACAATCGACATTTTTTTTCTAATGAAACCTTAAATTCAAAACGATAAGCTTTACTTTCCGTTGAAGCCTACATTTTTCCCAAAGTCCGATCAATCTCAACACCGATATTTCTGATGTTCATTTCTAAGTTTTAAACACGAGGATGATTGAAAAAGTTATCTAATATATAAAAATCTCGTGTCACATTGTTTGTCATCGAACTCCTCCGAAGCGGCTTGGCCGATTTTTATGTTTTTTTTTGTGTATATTTGGTGAGCCTGAGAATAGGTCATAAGCTATTTTTATACCCCTAGGTGATAACGTGCTCGCGAACTACGTTTCGCCATAATAATTGTCCGTATTTATGCAAAATGGAACCACACCACAAAAGACATGGCCCGTTTCTGCCCCAGACCGTTACACAGATGAGACATATCCGAAAATTCCTTATATGATTAATAAATATTTTTGAGATATAATAAACAACTGTAAAAGCCCCGGAAGAAAAGTAAACAAAAAATAATAACCAGTTTTTTGGGACATTCGTCCATCTTCTTTCCGTCTTTAGGGACGGCGTTCCGATACTCACGAGGTATCGATATCTACTCTATCGATCGATACTACTCATTGAAGTTTTAAAAACCAATAACATGATTTATTAAAGCAATATTCGGTAGAAAATGTAAATATTTAGTAAAGTTTTAACAGCCTTACTAATAAAGATTGTATAGCGGATGAGTGTGTCACACTATTGCAGTTTGACATAAGCATGAAAGGGACAAAACACTATACAACACTGTGCAACCAAACAAGCGTTAAACAACATTAATTAGTAATTAGGGGTTAGTTGTTTTTACGAAATGTTTTGTTATTCGATACCTAGCGCGTATCGCCAGACTGTTCCGGTCTAAAGATACAGAGATATGAGATAAGTAGGTACCCGGTTGGCCGAGCAGTAGGCTTAACATAGGCCAACAGTCCAACCCACGAAGCAAAAACAACGTGGTCCAACCTTGACAGCGTGACTGAAAAACAACCCTTTTATCACGTAAGCTCATAAATCACAAACCGAAATCAAAATATTCTTGTCCCTATTATCGCACTTGTTTATAGTAGTTTATGTGCAAATAGGTTTCTTAAAGATATCGCACACAAACAGCCATAAACAATCCGTAATAATTCTACAAATTCTCACACGCAGTGTTGCGGCACATTGATGCGCGGCTCAACTTTTATGAATATTATTATTCAGTAAGTACTGAATAATAATATTCATTGGTAGGTTGATTTGGATTCGATTTTTTCAATATTAGATTTGTATATATTAAAGAGTTCATAAAGAGAGCAGTTTCTCTATTATAACTTATTCTGTAGTATTGATAGACTAGCTGTGCTCGTGACTTCGTTCGCGTGGAGGTCAGAAAATAATGTTATATCTTAAATAGCCTTATGGACTATTCAACACAAAAAGAAAGAAAGAAGAATTTGTAATTTGACTCAGTACCTAGTTCCTGAGATTAGCGCGTTCAACCAAACAAACAAACTCATCAACTTTATACTATTAGTAGGTATAGATTGACTTGATTGATATCGCAACAAAAAGATCGATGTAACTTCCTGGTATCGAACGTAACGAGTACCGTGGAACAGCTTCATGCGGATGCGGGCGGCTCGGCTCTGTTGTCTGTCACGTGACTCGCTGTGTTTTGCTTGTGGTTTTAGTTTCGTTCGACTGCTTTCTTTCTTCATAATTCTGATTCCAGCTTGAGTTTTGAGATTTGGAACTTAAGCATATTTCGATGTGCTAATTGTGGAATATGCGTACAACGCATCCAAAGATATGAAGTTTTTAACCTCCCACAACAAATGTGGAGTGGCTAGCAATCCAAGTGAGTACTTACCAACTTAGTTACATTTTTTGAGACACAGTGAATCCTCTAAAATCACAAAATATCTAAAGGAAGCGATACCAACACCATTGGTCCCCCAGTAACTTGGTTTAGCATTGGGTGATCTAGTCTAGTGCCTCTTTAGGCAGACAAGTGCTATTATTTTACAACTACTGTATTAAATAAGGAATAATTAAGTACCAATTAGCTTCGCACCTTTGGCCATACTGTCAATGCAAGTCAGTGTACAGATCATTATACTTCTTATCAAATCTATACATAAAATATAACCTATCAAAGGTTTCATTACTAGGTACATACAAAGAGGGTTTTGTTATACTCAAAAATCAAATATATTTATAAAAAAATATATTTTCAGGAGCTCTCTGACAATTAACTACGCAGAGCATGCTACATATAGTGCTGTCTCCAGCTTATAGAAATATGCCCAAAAGATTCGACCATGCACATATTTGTGCAGGCTGGGGACGGTCTGTCGTCAGAGATTAGGAGCCACAATCTAAATAAAAACGACTCATCATTACTTTCCATGGCCTAGACCAACACAGGTATGTATTATACAATGCTTAATAATATGATGTTTTCCATTTACTGGTTGTTTAGTTCAACTTTTCATTTATTTATGAACTTCTCTTGTTACTGGCAATGTGTTATCTTGTGACAACAGTATTTATGAACTTTTTACATTGACTCATACATCATCATCATTGACATATGCGTCAATAGTCTACTAAAAACATGTTTGATACTGTAGTTAGTGTACCTGAATATTACCATAAAATATATTTTATGTTGATATTAAAACTATGGTTTTGTTTTTGATTATCATAATGATGATAGTGTATTTGTTAAATGTAGAGACCTATTAATTAACTTAAACATTATTTTATACCAGGGCACTATCCGCATTTTTTGGTTCTTATATATGTTTATTTTGTTTCAGAATCAACAGAATGTCTATGAAATATTATGCCATAATTGTTGGGTTATAGCAAATCGAAGACATGAACAAGATATTCGAAGGGGTATTTCTGGACAAGATAACAACAATATCCCAGCAGCACCTATTGTTGTTGAAAATGCTTCAACTGCTTTCTGTTTTCTGTGGGCCACAGATAATATTGCTGTTCCTGACCAAATTCCTGAACCATCAGTCAATATGCCATAATATAGAAGAGCTGCAAATACATCACACCATTTCATCTTCAAAATTGTAATCAGTCTCCTTGGTTTTTAAGCGAGTAACTTTATCTTTTGAGTTTACTACAAACTAATTAGAGAACATAATTTTTATGTTCCTCGTAGTTAATGTATATGCAGGCAACCTTTGTTTGTAAATGATTGGCATGAGTGAAGAAATGCCTTACTACACTGTCATTTTTGGAAAGGCTTTGATACAGTCGAGATATGTTCAGAACTGGGGCCGTACCATGATCGCTTATAGCAAGATTAAAACAATAATGAAACAGAGACACCGCTCTTGCTGCGTATAGCGTCATCCCGCTCTCAGTGCGGTTTTAATATTGTTTTGAGTTCTCATGGTTAGGGGGCTGGAGTCTCCTGCAGGTGTTGCAGAAGCTGTAGAAAGCAACATGCTATATTTGAGCATGTATGATGTGCTTGTCGAAGCCCAGTCCACTGCACACAATTGTCTTGATTGTATATTATTATGATGTTATTGATTTTGTATTGTGGGCAACCATACAGAAGGTTGTTGCTGTCATGTTATGGTGTTAGTATGGAACCTGGGCTGGGCGAAACATCAAGAAAATATCACTCCCCCAGCGTCATTTCTCAACAACAATATTTTAGTCACAATAAACATATGAAAAAAATCTGTTGTTTCATTTTTCAACATTTAGCTACATGACTGTTCAAAAATCCATATTTTAACGTTTCTATTAAGTTAGTACTTGTCATCATTCACTATAGCAGAAGTTGATGAATAGAACCTAGAAATATTCCTCATTACTAACGATTCATTATGATTATATCCTAGTTTTGGTAATGATTCTTCATAGAAACATCAAAAATGTAAGTAGAATGTGGCCTATCTTGAGACTAATTAATTCTATAAAAAATCTCACTATAGCAACAGGGATAGGTAGGTATTATTAAGGAGCTTGGTGGGTACTAAGTTAATCTAACTTAAACCGGATATTACAAAGTTGTCAAATCACAATATATTTTGATAACTGACAGTGTTGAGATTACAAAGTTGTCAAATCACATAATTATTTTGATAACTGACACTGTTTATATCGACAGTAAGTTGCCGAAAAAGTTAGTCCGTGCAACTCACGCTTTTTTAGGTTTTTGAGGTTATGCCAATAATTGCTTTATAACTTTTAAACCGCTGCTTTATATGTAAAATGGCACATATATTTTGAAATGACATATTTTTAGCTTTCACTTGACACATAAATGATTGCTGTAACGTGTTGGGGCACAGCCCCATACTAAAACGGGCCATGTCCTTTCGATTTTTACTTTTTTTGAAGAATACTGAATCAACGCGCTCAAAATTTGTTATACAAAAATGAACCACATGATTTTTGCCTTGGAAACTTGGTATACTAAAAGCAGAACAGAACCAACAGCGACAATAAACTCTACATATAAAGCAAAACTGATCCACAACACAATAGGACTCGATTATTCAAACAAATAAACGATATTACTACCAGGGCATTTTATGCAAAACAGATCCACACCTACTTGGAACCATTATACATTACACATATTTCTATGATTAACAATTACTTTTAAAACGCTAAATGGAACCAAGTTTCTCTGGATCCGTTACGCGTATAATAATTCATAATTTAAATACAGAATTTTTTTTAAAAATGGAACCACGCGTCTGTGACTCCATTATGCATATAACGTTTTGAAACCTATCATCGTTCAAAGGTACCAAAATGATATGACTAGTTACAGTTTATTTCATTGCGTATATAGCTCAGTGTAGAAAAAAACTTTAAGGTATTTTTTACTAAATTAACTCTTCACAAACTCTTTTTATTTATATCTTTTCTTTTTGATCTATTCTATATATTATTATTATATTAAGACTTACGACTTACTTTTCACTCCTATTCTAAGGTGAGTATGCAACTGAATACATTTAGTCATCTATTCTTACTTGAAATATTAAATCTGTATCTAATATTAATACATTTTTATACCTAAGGATATTTTCCACTAAAGTGCCGGTGTGCCGAGTTGCGGGAAGACCACGTGGCTCCTCAACAACTTCCAACTTCAAGGAAGACATGATCATCACTAGCAAACTCGAGACGGTCGAGACAGGATAAATTAGAATCATTGTCTCGGTCCTCATCAATGAGGTGGGAGCATCAAAGTGCCTTTTGGTGAATGAAGCTAGAATTGGTAGGTACTACTCAGACTGACTGATACGAATCAGATACCCTCCATATACAGAGACAGCCTGTTCGAGATGCGTTACGGAAGTTCTGCTGCCATTACGTCTGATATAGAAAAGCTCTTCTGCACACACAGAAGTCCGATGGATGTAGTGTACGCCCTCTGAAACATCTACGTACAAACATTTACACATCACGGTAAGTACTGTGGTGACTTCCTTGCGTCTATGTCACCGCAATCCACCTCATTGCGTAGATATGGTCGATGGCAAGGAATGTCACCCTTATAAATATAGAATATTCTGGAAGATTAAGGGACGAGCATCAATAGCTTTTAGACAGAGGATCACCAAGAATAAAACGTGACACATTGTAATGAGAGTTGAGTAGTATAACATATTGATATTATACCTATATGGTTTAAATTAACGTCCTAAGTTCCCAACGATCCCGGAGCGCGCGTAAGGCGCTACAGTACTGAGGTCCATGATATGCAGCATAGCATCGGAGGCGGTACTATGAAGGGGCGACCAAAATATTATCTTCCTTACCTTAAGATAAGAAAAAAGCGTATGGGAGGGATGGGTTCGGCACCGGAGAACAATGCAGACTACTGACGATCCATGAAGCATAGGGACTAACGTGTGATCACGTGGTTGTCTTCAGAGGAGCATAAACGCAGAACCCTGTCCACGATAGTGTCTCACACGCAGTGGTTGCCATAACCAGAAACACGGTATCCTACTTCTACGGGGAGCTGAAAGAGGACAACGCAATTAGACCTCTCATTGCCCTTCCCAGCACAACAACAGATAAAGTGGTCATAGAGTATCTACAATGATAAAATAGTGCTAAGAGCACTATCAAGCGCAGCGACCTTGGTGTAAGTAAAAAAAGAGTCCCATCAAGTTTTAAAAATAAACAATAACCCTGGAACCCGAAGCGAACACGTTACCTACATGTACCTATATAAATGCATAAACAGGAAAATGTTAGCACAAGTTACTTAGGAAAACTAGTATAATAATAGCTCTCTATGTGTATTATTTTTTTGAGAATTAAAGTTTTATTACCATACAATAAATATATAGTTTCATTTTAAGCTTCAATTGTGGTTCTTTTTTGTATAAGAGAAACCCATCAATTAGTAAACGTTAAAACGAACCACATTCACATTTTTTTCATTATCTAGAAAGTTTTAAGAGTATTCGGAGCATATTTATATACATATATTTAAATAAGTAATCTATCAATACATTCAAATAAAGTAAATAGTAATTTTACTTCATCTAACAGAGCTGCACATGTTTTTGTAAATTCTTCGATATCTCAGAAGTGTGTATTTGCTGGGTGGTTCCTTTTTGCGTAAATACGGACAATTGTCCTATAATATCTGGAGAGCTCCACCCTTATAACCTAGGGGAATAAATAATAGCCTACGAATATCGTCTAGATGTTAGCATGGGTAGATTTCAGCTTGATCGGGTATGTACTAAACACCTTGTATATCGACAAGTGAGAATCGGTTTTTCATCCAGGTAATGTAACCCAGACTATTATATTTTAGCCTTTGATTGAACGGTAGGGAGCGATCGGCGTCACACATCCGCACCGTATGCGCCGTTGGCTAGACGACGAGCGTGTGTGGGGTTCCCCAGGCAGAGTACTGGACCTATCGACAAAACCCCTCGGTGTTCTCCTTGCCCTTATGGGTGCGCGTGGTAGGGTCTACAATGCGCTAACACTACCCACGCGCTCGCTCCTACCATAATGATCGAGCTAACGCCAAGGGAGGGATTGTCTGAAAACACTAGGACAATCCTCGAGACGGAGAAGCCTTACGGCGGCGTGCACAAGGCCAGCCATGCACGCAGGCCTCCACGGCAGGTTCACTACACGGGCATATCGTCTGCGGCGAGGGGTGCGGCTTGAGGATCTTCCTCTCCGCAGCCTCCTTCTGGGAGATGACATCCTCGCAGTAGGAAGTAACAGCCCTCTATTCCACCTCACCGCGGGGCATGGCCACGACCGTGCACGTCTCCGAGCGCAGCGTTGAGTCGCCAGGCCGGGCACACTAACAGGATGTGCTTGACAGTGTCGTCGGGGGCGTTGCAGTGATGACACTGCGGCGATACCTTCCGATGTGCGACCCGGTGCAAGGAGTGACTGAATCAACCATGTCTGCCCAAGTAACATTTTTTTCGGGTCTCGGTTGTAAACTTTACCTCAAGGTTTTAAAAGAGTCATAAAAAGGTTAACGTTTTGCTATCTGGTCGTATTTAGTTTTTCAGAAAGATTAATAAGTCCTAAAACTAATTGACAATTATTACAACTTTGGAACCGCTGACAAGAGTTTAAATTAACGTTATTTTTACTTAGGTTTTAGGAGCATATAGTCCTAAGATCTTCAAGTTGTCGTAGACTCCTGATTCAGTTCTAGAAAAGATAGCATAATACTAAAGTGGAATCTAAAGGTTAATTTTTTAACTTATATACAGCTATAAAGTTATGGAATTTTAAAATCACCTGTAAGTCATTTCTAAAACCTACATGAAACCTTTAGGCAATATTAGAGTTATCTAGACAAACAAATTAGGATTATGTGGTTAAAACCCAAACCAGTAATGCTATTGTATAAGCTTACGGCATGATTTAAGTCCTACGAGAATATTTTAAAGCTTAAGAAACATCCTCAAAAAAATTCAGTTATCTCCGCGAGTTTTAAGCAACTGCAAAAAGAGCCTAGTAATTTTAACTAGCTCCGCCAGATAATCTTTAGATCTTATTTTGGCATACATAATTAGCTTTTAGCTGTTACAGTTCTGAAAAGGTTAATTTAAATTCTTTCTAGTAATTTCCTAACGGCAGCCATATTTTTTATTGAAATAAAAATTCTATCGGAACAAAAAGCAATATTTTGAATAAATTAAATAGGGCAAAATTAAGTAATGTGTGCTATATATTTAAAATGTATGCTTTATATGAATAGAAGTTTCATTTCTAATGCGATTTATCACCAACCATATTATTTTATAATTTTTATTTTATTAAAATATCTTCAGAATTTTAACTTACGAAGGGCCCACCTCTTATACAGCTCTATTATCATGAAGTTTTACAATAAAGTGCCAGTCGCAGTATTTTTTAATTCTTCCTGACGTCAGCAAGCTACTTATTATTTTTATGAATACAACACTTACATAATCTCGCCATTTTAAAACAAGGAATCGCCATTATAAATAAAGATTTGAAATTCACTTGTTTCTGTGTAAAAAATCTTAAATAGAAACATTTTAAAACCTGGGAGTCTCGGAAAAGCATTTATTCACGTCTAAAAACGGTTTTAAGTTATCATAAAGATACATCCAACATCATTTTAGAACGTTATATTAACCTTAAATAAAGGTATTGTGATTTAAACTATAGGTTTTGCTGTAGCTCTCAGAAAGGTTCTAAAACGTGGGCCCTTTTTGCACTCAGGGGGTTATTATAAGGTTAAAATAACATTATTGAGTCTATTAAGACTTAGTAGCAGATATCCATATATAGGTTCTAAAACCTTTTCAAAACCATTCTAGAACCTAAAATGTTACTTGGGTGGTACCGACCGGACATGGTTATGGCCGGCAGCTGGGAAGGCGAGTGCCTCACCCCATCGGCGCAGAGCCTCCCTCTGCGCCTGAGTACAAACCCGCTTCATTTCCGGATTTCAAGAGCGGATCGATGGTCAAAAACCCCAATTTTTAACCGACTTCAAAAAAGGAGGAGGTTCTCAATTCGATGCGAATGTTTTTTTTTTCTTTTTTTTGTGTATGTTACGCGATTACGCCGCCAATTGTGGACCGATTTTCAAAACTCTTTTTGTATTCGATAGAATACACTCCAAGGGTGGTCCCATGGTCACCAAAGTTGGGATTTCATGATGGGATCCCATGAAAATCGAGTAAAACCCTTAAATTTTAAGGTGTGTCCAACGTGTTTTGTGTGTATATTACGCGATTACTCCGCCAATTGTGGACCGATTTTCAAAATAATTTTTGTATTTGATAGAGTATACTCTTTGGGTGGTCCCAAGGTCACTAAAGTCAGGATCTGATGATGAGATCCCATGAAAATCGAGGGAAACCTTCGGTGGGCTGGTATTAAATTAGCGTTTCTTTCACTAAAAAGATTTCATTCACTAAAAACTTTAAAATAAATAATATTTTACAAAATATCAAAACCGACTTCAAAAACACTGAAAAGTTTAAAATAATATAAGAATAGGTACAGACAACATCACACTTCTATATTGAATTCGGTGTCAAAATTTAAGACATTATAGGAGATCATCGTTTGGCACCGACTTCAATATAGAAGTGTGATGTTGTCTGTACCTATTCTTATATTATTTTAAGCTTTTCAGTGTTTTATAAGTCGGTTTTTAATTTTTGTAAAACATTTTTTTATTGTAATATAAATTTAATAAAAAATATATGGTTTGTAACAATTCATTGTTCTGGATTTGTTGATGCTGCATAACGATGATAATTTCACACCATAAGGGACTAAGGGCCCAGGACTATATAATAAAAATTCGTTTCCAACTCCAGTAATATGGATATCAATTGAAAGAGAAGTATAGTACAGTATGAATGAATGAATGAATAAAACTTAATTATTTAAATAAAATATATATAAAAAATGTGATGTCAAAAACAAACTGCAGTCTTATTGCCAAAGCAGCAATCTCAGATGGGTAGAGGAAAGTTTACATTGCAAAGTAATGACCGAAACCTTTATAAATTTACCGCCTTACAAATAAAAACTTATACCGAGGATAATCCTCGGAATAATTTATTCTGTGTTTTGTCTTGTTTTAGCACATGTCAGATGTAATATATCAAAATAAGACAAAACACGGGATAACTATTCCGAGGTTATTCCTAGGAATAACTTTTTTATTTGTAAGGCCGTATAAAAATATACTTTGATAATAAAATGCATATATTACCCACATATTACACACATTCAATAAATACATCACATTAAATACTTCATTTAGGAGTATTATGATTTTGGCGATATTTCTTATAATGTCCAGCTGCTGAACATGTTTTATAACACATTTGCGTGCAAATGATAGAACGAACATACCCAAGTAACATTTTCTTGTTCTATAGCAGTCCATAGAACGTATCTCAAACACCACCTTTGGCCCTATAAAAGACCAAACAAGGTTGAGTAACGTCGATTTGGCGCAGTTATATCTCCATTTAGTGACATATTGGAACCGTAGCAGTTTTAGTTGTGACATTTTAGGTCTATAAAGTTCATGTGATGGTGACTCGTTATAGCAGTCCATAGAACGTATCTCAAACACCACCTTTGGCCCTATAAAAGACCAAAGAAGGTTGAGTAACGAGTAACGTCGATTTGGCGCAGTTATATCTCCAATTAGTGACATATTGGAACCGTAGCAGTTTTAGTTGTGACATTTTAGGTCTATAAAGTTCATGTGATGGTGACTCGTTAGACAATTTACTGACATACGGGTCACAGTAACGCTATTATAGTTTCTTTTTATACTGTAGTAGCGTTCGTGATTCTATTATAGCGCTATTTAATTCTATAGTAGAGTCCGAGATTCCTATACTACACAATTCTTAATCATTTTCTCGGCAAAGATTGTGATTTTGCTGTGTGAATTACACTCAAAGAAAATAAAAAGAAACCTACTTTGTTAAGAAATTATTGTATCATGATAAGTTTTTTTATCTTATTAAGACATTGAATAATTCGGTAAATACTGCAAAAATCACGTGCGATCAAAGTTTTACCGATAGAATAGTATTAGGGTTACTGAGTATTTTTAATGCGCTCTCGATTTATTGAGTTTTGAATAAAATATATTCATAATATAAAATTAAATTCAACGTAGTTTCTACTTTACAGCCAAGAAGGCTAACTATGGCACTCGTGACATAGTTTTTGCCGCCATCATTGTAAAATTGGGGTTCCATAAGACTTTAGCCGGGTTACACAAACCTTTATGTACCTTATTTATCCTTTAAAGGATATAAAAATCAGCTACATGCGCTGTGTGTTTTAAAAGAACAACCAAAACCATTATAGAAAGCTTCAGCCATATAAAAGAGTCGTAGTGACGACTGCCGCAATGAGATTATAATAGGGATTCACAAACAATTAAAACACTTTTTAGTGCTATAAAAATGTCTTGAAAATCCATTATAAAGCAAAAACCGCTCTATTAAGCGTTGTTATAACTATTAAGGTATCAATACTATAGCAGTGATTTGTAGAACCACAATATCATAAAATCCTTGTATTGTTGAGTGTCCATCACTGCTAAAACGCAATATTTATAGCGGTTATCAGGGAAACCTTAAAGCGCAAATTAGATACATAATAGTAATAATAATAACAATAATAAAATTATTTATTTCTCTCACAACAAGTTAACTTACAATATAACTTATTTAGATCGTACAATTTTTGCATACAGTGTTGTGAGAAACTGGTGCCTGTTAGAGACTATATAGCCTGTGTTACAGGTCACCAGGCCCCCCTCAAGCAGATTGCAATACAATAAGGTATGTGCCTATGTTTGAAAGGACATCCGTTTAGAAAAAGAGATAAGGAATAATCACAATAATTAATAATAATAATGAAAGAAAATGTATGAAAAATCATATTTAGAAAATTAAAATAGTACTAAAAACATTAAAGAAATAACACTATACTTAGCTTTTAATGTACTGCGGAAAACACAGAGCGAATTTATCTGATGTATGTGGCTGTGTGTGCGAACGTGTAAGGGGGTAAGGTGATGGTGTGTGGATGTGTGTTTGCGTGTGTGCGTGAGTGTGTTGTTGTGTACATATACGGTGGGTGTGAGTGTACATGTGTGTGTTTATGTGAGTGGTGTGAAAAAAATGTCAATGAGGTTTGTCTAAACAACAAAAGGCTAACAATAAATATATTCCAAACTGTAGGGCAGAAGCTTTAGCATTAGCAATAATAAGGGGATTAATGTATACAATTTTGGTCTTATCTTTGGTCAAAATGTTACGACTTATAAAAATAATATTAAGTTCCATAATTTACTAATTTTATTTGAGTATCGGAATGGAAGGCCAGCCGCCACCTTTAGCACTGCGCGTTGAGCTCTTTCGACCTCAAGAAGAGTTGTTTTAGGTATACCACCCCATGTTGAAATACAGTATTCCAGTAGTGGCTGGCAAAGGGCACAATAAACCATTCTAATAGTTCGATGATCCGAAACATGTCTGTGTGTTTTAAAGATATATATAAGCTTCCGTAGTCTGGGCACAAGGTTTTGAACATGGTATTTAAAGGAAAGCGTTTGGTCAATGATTATTCCCAGATATTTAATGTGAGTAGTCCTATTAAGAGCACAGCAATTACATGCTGTACGGTCAGAGATGCATTCATGAGCTATTATCTGCAGCGAGTCAGGGGGAAGCTGTGAAGACTGCAAAGCGAATGCCAAATATTTAGTCTTGGCTACATTTAGGGTTAACCTGTTGCATTTTAACCATTTGATAATGTAGTCAAGTCCAAGCTGGGCATTTTGAAAAGCTTCCCTCCAGGAATGACCACTAAAGAAAAGTGCAGTGTCATCAGCGAAAGTCAGGACTTTGCCCTCACTAAGCTGGGTATTACATAGGTCATTAATGTAAGCTAGAAATAGTGAAGGGCCAACTATGCTACCTTGGGGCACACCTATATCGACTGTAACCTCGTCACTAATCCATTCACCGATCCTAACTCTCTGCGTTCTATTTGTTAGGTAGTTCTCAAATAATTTGAGTGGAGTACCTCGTATTCCTAGATTCCTTAACTTTATCAAAAGGTGAGGGATTGATACCGTGTCGAATGCCTTTGCCAAATCCAAAAAAACAGTAACACATTTTCTTTTTTTGTCAAGTGTTGTGACGACTGAAATTGACAAGTTCGAGAACCGCCTCACTAGTAGACTTGCCACGACGGAAGCCATACTGCGAGGGTGAGAGCAGCTTATTTGATCAAGCAGTCATTCATGATCCGTTCTAGGATCTTAGAGAGCGTTGGCAAGATGGAGATGGGCCTATAGTTGTCAACACGGTCTTTCTCCCCACCCTTATGCACAGGTTTTATAACTGCCTTTTTGAATACTGAAGGGAAGACACCTGTAGATATTGCTAAGTTGCAAATGTGAGCAATGGGCCTTGTAAGTACATGAGAGTATCTCTTTACTGTTTTGCTCGACACTCCATCAATGCCGACAGCGCAACTATCTCGTAATCCCAAGATAAGCCGCGCAACATCAACCGGCAACAGGACAAGAGATTTTGAAGGTGGCTTTGACTGATGCAAACTATAAGGAGTGCACGTAACCTGGTCACTACTGCGGGCCAGTTTACTACCAATTTCTTTAAAGTAGTTGTTCACTTTGTTGACACTCTCTTTCGCATTTTCTAAGATGAGACATGAGGAGTTGTCAATGGATCTACTAGAACTGGTGATATTTTTAATGGCTTCCCACATTTTTCTTTTATAGTGTTTTCAAACACTGTTATACAGTAATATTGCTCTGTACTTTCTATATTAGAGATTTTTATAGTACCTGACTATAATGGCTTTATAAAATGGTTATGTAAACCTTTACATCAACAGCTAATAGGATAATTTGACTATTTATGCTTATAGAGCAAAAACGTGTTACCAAACGCTTTTATACAATGAGTAGTCACCGCTAGGACCTTTATACGACGTTTACTCAACGCTTTTGTAATGTAATCCTAAGTTATAGGTCCAAAATGTTACTTGGGTAGTGAAAGAGTACACTATAATAAAAACTCATTATTCTGTATATTCACTGTCGATACCCGTACAGGTACCTTTGAAACCACTCATCGCCAGGAGAATGTTCAATCCATTGATAAAATCCCATAGAGATAATACTGTAATTTCCTTGTTGTATGTACCGCGACGAATATTGTCGGTAATATTATCAAGTGCAATGGTGGTACCAAGGATGATATAAAGAAAGGATTGTCAATGTCTAACATTTCTAAAATTAGTTATAACCACGAGCAATAGATGGAGCGAGCTGTATCAAATCCAAAATTTGTCGATATTTCTAAAAGCAACAAAGCACACACGCTCCTAGGGTGCACAGCAGTGATTACATAGATTTATGTAGTTATACAAGAGCACGATAGATGGCGCTATATACATTTTTGACACTTTCTGCCAGACATTCCCTCTCATTCGAGAACAAGGTAATTGATAACGTTCGAGAAGCAAAGTGGAGTAATTTTCGCCTGACAGGAATGAATTTCTCGTGGACCCCAGAAAGCGTTAAATTTTACCTGGTATTGACAGATGATTGTTCTGTGATTAGTGGCTTTCGTTTTTATGTAGAAGTTAAAGTTTGCAAATAGTAAGTAAAGCTTTGCGCAGAACAGTTGTAAAATAAAGCAAGTTCGCGTTGCAAAACACAAAAACTCTTTTCTTTATTTTTGAGCTACTAAAAAATTTAGGAGTGGCAAAAAATAAATCCTTTATTAACCGACTTGTAAAAAATCCGTATCGGGCCACGCGCAGTGTAGGGTTCCGTAGTTGCAAATGCCAACTTCGAGTTCACACTCACATCACACCTCACAACACGTTGCTATTAAATTAGTAATTATTATTATGATTAAAGCTCCAATGATTTTATATTTACTTAACTTCACCTGGTTGGTAAATTTATATTCAGTACTAATTTTTCGTCTATAACTTTTGAGTTTGTACTTAATACTCAACTCTGATAGTTTTCCTTTAAACTTCGTTATACAAGTTGATTTTTTAGTTATGACAAAAATTTGGTGTGCTTATTACATTATGACATTCACTGAACCTAAATGTATGAAACAGCAGATTTTTTTTGCGATTTCGAAGTTGGTCCCATAGTGAAAGTTGTTCAGTTTGCTTGTCTGAACAAGCACACATTTTTGTCATAACTAAAAAATAACCTTGTATACTACTGTTGTAATTTTTTTCACGTGTCCATATAAACGGTTATTTTTTTATCACCCTGGAAAATTTAAGGGACGCTTCACGACATGGTATTAGAATGATTTAAATTACCTATGAATAAAAAAATAACTCCCATACTTAATTTTATATTAATTTCCCAAAAAAATTCAAAGAATGCTGCACTAGTTAAGAGCAGCATTTTAGAGATTTATCAATTTTTTTTCTATTTTTTAAATTTTTTTTTTAATTTTTTTTTATTGTTTATATAATAATGGATGTGTCCTGAAGCGTCCCTAAAATTTTCCAGGGTGATAAAAAAATAACCGTGTATAATCGTTTAGCAGTTAGAGGGGGGGGACATTTACCTCTAAGAAAAATTTGCAACTTTAAAACCAAATATTTCAGAAACGAATCCCTAAATCGAAAAATGGTATTCTGAACCGTACATTGTTTTTTAAAGACCTATTCAGCAATACCCCACACGATGGGTTAGTCGAGAAAAAAATGTCACTCCCACTATACTATGTATGGTAGCCACCCCAAAAAAAATTTTTTTTTTCAATATTTTTTGCTACCACTTTTTTGGCATGATTAATATACATTACCCATACAAAATTACAGCTTTCTAGTACTAATAGTTTCTGAGTAAAAGCGCGGACAGACAGACAGACATGACGAATCTATAAGGGTTCCTTGTTTACTACGGAACCCTAAAAAGGAGGAGGTTTCTCAATTCGACCGTATATATGCTTTTGTTATGTTTGTTCGCGGATAACTTCGTCGTTTATGAACCGATTTTGATGATTCTTTTTGTATTCGATAGAGGATACTCCAAGGGTGGTCCCATGGTTAGGATCTGATGATTGAATTCCATAAAGATCGAGGGAATCCCTTAAAGTTTTAGGTGTGTCCAACGTGTTTTGACCGATTTTCAAAATTCCTTTTGTATTCGATAGAGTAGGTATACTCCTGGGGTGGCCCCAAGATCACTAAAGTCAGGATCTGATGATGGGATCTCATGAAAATCGAGGGAAATCCCAAATTTCCTTTATATTATTTTAGGGTTCTTTTCACTAAAAAGTTAAAAATAAAAATTTTCCCTCGATTTTCATAGGATCCCATCATCAGATCCTGACATGGTGACAATGGGACCACCTATGAATTTCAGACAAAAAATGAATTTTCCGAATCGGTTCAGGCGTCTTCGAGTAATAGGGGAACAAACATAAAACAAAATGATTTCGACAAATTGAGAACCTCCTCCTTTTTTTGAAGTCGGTTAAAAAAGCAAACTTAGAAATTTTATATAGAACATTGCATTTTCTTTAAAAATGTTAAATAAAATCAATACAGAAAAGAAAAGGCGTCAATACGGTATGTGGGAGACGCGGATGCAAATCCCGCCCGAGACGAAATTTTTAATTGTTGATTTTATTCATTTTTAACCGACTTCAAAAAAGGAGGAGGTTCTCAATTCGATTCGTTTTTTTAATTTTTTTTTGTGTGTATGTTACGCGATTACGCCGCCAACTGTGGACCGATTTTTAAAATTCTTTTTGTATTCGATAGAGTATACTCCAAGGGTGGTCCCATGGTCACCAATGTCAGGATCTGGTGATGGGATCTCATGAAAATCGAGGGAAACCCTAACTGAATACCAGCTCTGCTGGTACTATATTAGGGTTTCTTTCACTAAAAAGATTTCATTCACTAAAAAGTTAAAAATAAAAAATATTTTACAAAAAATAAAAACCGACTTCACAAACACTGAAAAGTTTAAAATAATATAAGAATAGTTACAGACAACATCACATTTCTATATTGAAGTCGGTGACAAATTTTAAGACTTTCTGGATCATCGTTTGATACCGACTTCAATATAGAAGTGTGATGTTGTCTGTACCTATTTGTAGACTTTTCAGTGTTTTTGAAGTCGGTTTTTATTTTTTGTAAAATATTTTTCTATAGTGAAGAACGCAAACTTGTTTCAATTTTTGATGTGCCTCATTTAATAAAAAATATAAGAAATAATGTTTTAACTCATAATATCATTAACAACAAAAATGAAGTCTTTTAAAGATATCAACTTATCATTTAGACAAAAATAATAAAAGTAGGTCGCTTCTAAAAATAACCGATCGGCACATAAATCCGAACGCATTCCAAAAAAAGACTTGCAACACAGCACCTAAAAGTTTAGGTACCTACCGTGCATAGAATCAAGATAGAATTAAAATGTATCGGAGCATCGGGTATAACGAAGTTAATTTCTCCGCGTGTATTTTTTCTTTTTTTTACAGCTTAAAATACACTTTTTGTTACTTCTTTTAATATTTGTGTACATGAGATATATTTACATTTCTTATAATATACACGGAAAATTTAAAAAAAAAAATATTATTGAATGTAACATTATCCATTAAATTAAGCGCCATCTAGTAAAAAAGTATTATAACAATCTAAGCACCGCACTGACCGCACCGTGCTTAATTGTATTTGCCATCTAGCGCGAAACCGTAGAAACCGTGTAATAGGATTAAACTTTTCGATAAACATTAAAATTGTTCTGGCGGAATATTGTAGAATTATTTGTAATTTACTATTATTAAAACAACTTTTTATTAATTTTCAGGCATGATTCAGTATAAATTATCAACAAAATTTAAGTTAGCAACCTTATAGGTCAGCGCCATCTAGATATAAGGCGGGAATAGGACCTTTCTTATAGTTGTATGACATTGGCAGTCTATATTATTCTTCATCTATGGTGGTACTATGACCGTTCCATGAACCTAGCAATATTGCTGAAAAATAACTAACATTTAATAACATAACATTTTGTCTCAAACCCCATTATTATGGGTATCAAATGATAGGGTTGAAGAGTAGAGCACTATGAACCTAGAAACATTGCTCTAAACTCAATATGGTCGCCGCGCCGCTCAAAATGGTGGATAAAATTTCGTTTCCAACCTCGCTATTGCTAAAATAAATCACACGGTTATGAGAATAATTTTATCGACAGTTACACCATAACACATTGTTGGGAAGCTTTGTATTGTAAGATTGTTCCGACAATACATTTTTATTTTTCTGGCCTATTTCCTCAAATTTCCGTAGGGATTTGTCGCTGGTGGTTATCAATCTTGTGGTCATTGATGTACTGTAGCAATCTTTAAGATTAAAGGAAAGAAAGCTATTATGACTGTAATTTATTAACAAATAATACCTACTTACATAGTTTGTTACTTAATTGTTACGTTAACAGTTTCATCATAGTTTCAAAATTCACTTATTTTCAACAAACAGTCAGACGTAATTCAACATGACAACTTTGAAACGCAGTGCATGCATAAATTAGATTTTGCGTGATGGTAGGCAGCCACCGTTTTTAGGGTTCCGTAGTCAAATGGCAAAAAACGGAACCCTTATTGAATTTGTCATGTTTGTCTGTCTGTCCGTATGTCACAGCCACTTTTTTCCGAAACTATAAGAACTATACTGTTGAAACTTGGTAAGTAGATGTATTCTGTGAACCGCATTAAGATTTTCACACAAAAATAGAAAAAAAAACAATAAATTTTGGGGGCTCCCCATACCTAGAACTGAAACTCAACATTTTTTTTTCATCAAACCCTATGTGGCTATCTATGGATAGGTCTTCAAAAATGAAATTGAGGTTTGTAATATCATTTTTTTCTTAACTGAATAGTTTGCGCGAGAGACACTTCCAAAGTGGTAAAATGTGTATCCCTCCCCCTGTAACTTCTAAAATAAGAGAATTATAAAACTTAAAAAAATATATGATGTACATTACCATGCAAACTTCCACTGTAAATTGTTTTTAACGAGATCTAGTAAGTAGTTTTTTTAATACGTCATAAATCGTAAACCGCAGTTTACCTTTCATTCAATAAACTCAAATATAAAAATAAAAAAAAAACATTTCATTTCATAAACATAAACCTTATGCATAAAACGTGAACCATTATTTTCTAATAATAAAAATCCCATCATTTAGGTACCTAATCAATAAATTAATTAAAAAAATACACTATTATTAAAATATCGATCAAAGTTACTACGAACTACAAGAACTTTTATATTATGTTACTTGCTGCTACGGAAACCTTCATGGGCGAGTCCGACTCGCACTTGGCCGGTTTTTTCCATATAATTTTCACATTCTTTAGTAATCAAAGTTAATAAATTAAGGCAATATGTACTCTTTTTTCTTTTAAGAGCATATGAAATTTTTTATACGTTAAGACTCACTTGATTTTGCTTGTCTTACCTTAAACTTGTCTATGGTGATAAGGCCGCCTTTTAGCTGTTTATATATGTACCGTCATAATGTGTTTCTATCTATCTAAATGAGATAATGATAAGTTTATCTTTGACTATACTTTAGCCAACACACATTATACTGCAATATAATATTAAGTTTACTTTGATAACAAACCTCTTTACGATTCAAGAGGCTTAAGAACTTATTTTGATTAAGTTACTTACTTGTTCTTACCTCAATCGAGAGCTGAAGTTAAGTTTAGCAGCAATAAATAAGGATCGTGTAAGCTTAAGCCTATGTATAATAATTACATTTATAAATGCTTTCTTACGTGTTGTATTTAAGAATAGCGCCAGAGTTATAGAGAATAATAAAAAAAGTTGAAACCAGAAATTTTTTGAGCAAAGGAAACAATAAAAAAAATATATCATGAAATATACGAAGTCGTCTGCGCGGGTAGTCCTTTATACCTCTAGTACCTCTATCCAAACAATTCCTGCCGCTAAGCAGCGGCACAGAATAACTAATACGGGCAGAGCTTCCATTAACTATAGGTAAAGGTTCTTGTAGCCACTTACCATCAGGTGGTTGGTAAGAGGAGTGGAGCCAGGGGCGGATTTAGAAAGTCATTTTAAGAGGGAGGGGGGGGGGGGGCGGGGCATTCTGACAAGATTTTGACCTAATTCGACATGACCGCCGATAAAAGTTCGTTTCCAAACCCAGCAATATGGGTATCAAATGAAAGGCCTTGATGAGTAGAGCACTATGAACCTGACAACATTGACGTAAGTTCAACATAGCTGCCGCTCAAAAACGGCGGATTAAATTAAGTTCATTTCCAAACCTAGCAATATAGGTATCAAATGAAAGGCTTCGAAGAGTAGAGCATTATGAACTTAGGAAAATCGCCCTAAATTCAACATGGCCGCTCCTCAAAAAAAGGATAAGCTGTTTTCCAAACCCAGCAATTTGGGTATTAAATGAAAGGCCTTGATTAGTAAAACACTATGAACCTATCAACATTTGCATAAAATCAACATGGTCGCCACTCAAAAAAGGTGGATAAAAGTTCATTTCCAAACCTAGCAATATGGGTATCAAATGAAAAGCCTTGAAGAGTAGAGCACTATGAATCCAGGAAAGTTGCCCTTAATTCAACATGGCCGCCGTTAAAAAAGGCGGATTAGGCTCGTTTCGAAACTCAGTAATATGGGTATCAAATGAAGGCTTTGATGAGTACAGCACTATGAAGCTAGCAACTTTGACATAGATTCAACATGGCCGCTGCACAAAAAAGGTGGATGAAAGGTCGTTTCCAAACCCAGCAATATGGGTATCAAATGAAAGGCCTTGACGAGTAGAGTACTATGAAGCTAGCAATATTGACGTAAATTCGACATGGCCGCTGCTTAAAAAAGGTGGATTAAAGTTCGTTTCCAAACCTACCAACATGGGCATTAAAGGAAAGGCCTTAGAGAGTAGAGCACTATGAACCTAGGAAAATAGCACTAAATTCAACATGGCTGCCGCTCAAAAAAAGGGATAAAAGTTCGTTTCCAAACCCAACAATATCGGTATCAAATGGAAGGCCTTGAAGAGTATCTAAAGCACTACGAATCTAGGAAAAGTGTCCTTATTTCGAAATGGCCGTTGCTCAAAAAAGGCAGAATAAATTTGAAACTTTATGGAAATAAAATGGAGGAAAAAACTAAACACTGTGTCAAGCATTTTGATGGCGAAACGTAGTTCGCAGGTACAGTTAGTTAATAATAAAGTTCTTGCATAGCACAATGTTTTTTAATATATTCTCTTATTACATAGGCTGCTACTTATGTATCCGGAACTGGCCACACACAAAAAAATATTTAAAAAAGAACAATTACATTTGAAAATAGAACTCTTTAGTCGTAGAATGCAGCTTGTTTTATTATTCTCTCTATTGTTTGACAACTTTGCCGCCATTTTGATAATTGCGCGTCACCGTAATTATGGAATTAAGTCGAGAACATTTTCGTGCGATGATTTACTACGATTTTCGGCGTGGGCTCAGTCAAAAACAGTGCATTGATCAAATGATTTCTACTTTTGGTGATGAAGCACCATCAAAAACCACCGTATATCAATGGTTTAGTGAGTTCAAACGTGGACGGTCTTTGCTCTCGGACGAATTTAAGGAAGGTCGGCCAAAATCAGTCGTTGTGCCACAAAACATCGATGCTGTGTGTGAACTAATTATGAAAGACCGTCATGCCACATATCGTGAGATAGAGGCGTCTTTGGGCATCAGTATGACAAGCATTCACAAAATATTACATGAACATTTAGCCGTAAAAAAAATTTGTTCGCGTTGGATTCCTCACAATTTGACGTCTATACAAAAACAGGCCCGTATCGATTGGTGCAAAGAAATGTTACAAAAATATGACCGAGGTGCTTCAAAAGCTGTTTATAATATCTATACAGGTGACGAATCGTGGATATATGCGTATGACCCAGAAACAAAACAGCAGTCGACGGTATGGATGTTCCAAGATGAGCGGAGGCCAACAAAAGTTGTTCGTGCAAAAAGCACTTTAAAACAGATGGTTGCTTGTTTTTTGGAATCAATGGACATGTTGCTACAGTGCCATTAGAAAATCATAGAACTGTGAATTCTGAATGGTATACAACCATTTGTTTGGCAGAAGTTTTTGATAATATTCGAAAAAATAACCCACAACGAAGAATTATCCTGCATCACGACAACGCGAGCTGCCACACGTCAGTCGAAACAACACAGTTTTTAGAAGCTCAAAAGATTGAATTGACCGGTCATCCGCCATACAGCCCCGATTTAGCTCCCAACGACTTCTATTTATTCCCTTTTGTGAAGAATAAATTACGAGGTTTACGTTTTTCGACACGTGAAGAGGCCGTCGATGCATTCAAAATGCACGTTTCGAAGATACCCCAAACAGAGTGAAAAAAGTGTTACAAAAATTGGTTTGAACGGATGCAAAAATGTATTGACTATCAGGGAGAGTACTTTGAAAAACAATAAAAACATAAAAAAATACATATCTGGTTTTTTATTTCATATTCCGGATACATAAGTAGCAGCCCTCGTATAAATAAAATTAAAATATATTTATGTAGGTTTTCTTTTTTTTTTTTCACCATAGCTCATGTACGTCCCCACCGAGGGGTTCGAGCCTACCCTATGTTAGGGTGATTAGGCCTTAGTCAACCACGCTGGCCCAGTGCGGATTGGTCGATTTCACATACATCATTGAATTTCTTCGCAGATGTATGCAGGTTGCCTCACGATGTTTTCCTTCACCGTAGGAGTGTCGGATAAATTTCTTAGAAAAAGAATATTAAACAGGATTCCAAATATTCGGTCCGTGGCATCGCGCGCGACTATAGGTGTTACAAAAATTGGCGCGTGTATACGAAGGTTAATTAAATTTTTTGGGTATATTTGGTAAGTTTGAGAATAGGTTGTAGGCTATTTTTATTCCCCTATGTGATAAGGGGGGCCCTCTAGAAGTTATTTAGTGTTAAGCTTTATTAAAGGGAAACGTAGTTCGCGGGCACAGCTAGTAGGTACGAGCTCGTATATAAACAAAGGGAAAAGAGGAATCTATAGAATTACGCAATAATTATAATTTAATGACGCTCATAACTGGAAGTTTAGACAACTTGTAATACTGGTAACCACGCTTCTTCAGCAAAACGAAAGTCATAGGAGTATTGTATGAAATTCTGCAAATCATCTTTTATATTTTATATAAAATTTTGCGGCGCTACAAATGGGACATGTGACGTGGTGGGATTAAGCTTGTCCACGAAAGACGATCAACTTTCTGCATATTTGGAAATAGGATAATCGCGAGTGATAGGTTGAATCATTCCCCTTCAAAGAACCGGTAGTATTTCCGCAGGCAATGGACTTTATAGCTGAAAATGTAAATATTTGTAAATACACTGGGACGATATTACACAATAATAGTATGATTGATACGGACCCAAATCTCTAGCGTGGTGGAAGATGTCTCTTATTACCTTGTGAGAGCGGCCTATTTCCAGAACGATGAATAAAACGTAAAATATTAACTACATTTAACCAAACAAAAGGTTAATTAGAACATTTTAACTAAGAGTAGGTACGTATGCCCGATGTCGTACTTAACTTTTTCTAGGATATTAGTCAACTCATCTCTCATCAATAAGGAATCCAAATGCCCATTTATCTTCAAAATAAAAGCAGCTATATAATGTAGGTTGTTTGCGGGCACGCTTGCGTGGGTGTTGTAGCTGTACCGTGTGTACAGAGTGGGAGGGATCCACTGTTTGCTGCCAGCTTTAGCGCTCCGTTAAGCGAAAGAGGTGCCACAATTTCATTAAGTCCTTTGGTTGTTGCTAGACAAAATGACCTCGATTTAAATTCGATTCAAAAGTACTTTTACAATACAGTGAAATTAAAAGGATGCTTTCTGCGCTTTGATAAGGATATTATTTTTTCAAAATTTTGTATAATTCGGAAGAATATTTTGAGCTGATCTACTTCTTTGATTTACCAATAATTATTATAGGCTGAGATAACGGGTATGGAACACAGTCCCGCATTCTTTTTGAAGCCAGAAGTTTAAATATCTTTGTTTTCTGTTTTATTTAAATCTGTTTGTCTTTAACTCAAGTCTATCAGTATGTAAAATAAATAAATGTATAATTAAATAAAAACATTTTACATTTCACTATCACATACTTACTAATTATGTCACGGATATTTGTGCTATTGCATGCACAATCATTTGCTTTTTTACCATCTGAACGATCCCATGTAGAGGCAAAAAGCTTTGCTAATACAAGAAGGTAAAATGAGATAGAACTGTCTATTCTACAATATTATTGATATCAAGATATTCTTGGTAAACTATGATAGGAAAGCTTATAAACGCTCCAGGGCAAAGGCCATTTATATACAATAATAAACAGTTTTGCTTCATAACAACGAGTATGTGCAAGTTGGCCGTGTTTACCGGTAGCGGAAACCTCATTAATTACCGGCTGGTGTGTTGGACAAGCTTGACTTAATTGCCTTGCAACGTAAACTCTGAAACGTATTGAGTCAATATTTTAAATCTGTAAGCGTGATGTGACTTTGATAAAGTAGCGACATTAGAGAAAGGGCTTGCTGCGGCATTTTGTTTTCTTTTACCTTACGAGTTTAATATTACGAGTATTGTTTTAGGCATCTTTAAAATTTATTGTATAATAATTGATTTAGCGTAAAGCTTAGCTTGAAAATAGTATTATCATTTTAAGTTTTTCAACAAATTTTAACTTACTGTTTGATTGAACTTTATTAGAACATTCATAAACATGACATAACACATATAAAATCACAGTGACAATAGACCTTAGCACTAATAAAGCGATTTCGACCGGACAAATTTGGGATTAAGAAATATATATTAATAATAATATGTTATATAATCCAATAAGGGATAGTGCAGTACAATAATCGAAAGAGATAAAGATAATGAAACAAGATTAAAAAATATAAAAAGTCATATACGAATTGAAAATTACTCTTATAAAGTATAATGTATATTTTTTATTAAAACAAATTTTAAGATATGGTTTAAAGAAAACTACGCATGATTATTTTATATCTTTACTATATCAATTCCTCTAAAACAGCACAGGCAGATAAGGATTTTTGAAATGTTGCATAATTAAAATTATCACAAAGAGATCGTCAAGGGACATGCTGCCAAGATCGTGCTACCCCCAAACATTAACTGCGCCTTTTGTTTGTTGCCACCCTTCGCGCTCAACCCAAGACGCTTTGTCAAGTGTCATAAGCCCAAGAATTTCGTGGTTAAGTACATCTTTCCCGGCAACTACTCTTAAATAAAAACTCCATACAATACAGCCTACATCTTTGTTGTATTATTGAAATGATAGAGAACATAAACTTATTAAATACGAGTAAACTACAATTACTATTTTTTACTAGCGTCGGTGGCGTTGTGGACTCGGCACTTGCCTTCCAACCGGGAGGTCGGAGTTCGAGATGTACCAATGTGTTTTTCGTTTAGAATTTCATATGTACATTTGTCTGACGCTCCTACGGTGAAGGAAAACATCGTAAGGCAACCTGCATACATCTGCGAAGAAATTCAATGGTGTGTGTGAAGTCGACCAATCCGCACTGGGCCAGCGTGGTTGACTAAGGCCGAATCACCCTTACATAGGGTAGGCTCGTGCCCCTCGATGGGGACGTATATGAGCTGTGATGATGATGATGACTATTTCTTACAAGCATTCGTATTTTTTACTAGCGTGAGTGGCGTTGTGGACTTGGCACTTGGCTTCCAATCGGGAGGTCCGGGAACCGAGAACGCCATGTACCAATGTGTTTTTCGTTTTCGAATTTCATTAGTACATTTGTCTGACGCTCCTACGGTAAAGGAAAACATCGTAAGGCAACATCATGCATACATCTGCGAAGAAATTCAAAGCTGTATGTTAAGCCGACCAATCCACACTGGTAGATATTTATTTATTTATTTATTTTTGCATTACAAATGTTTTGGATGTATTTAAACATATGTACCTCGCTGAGGTGTTGCAATTTAGAATAGAGAAGGGCAGACATTATACAATTTTCGATGCATTAATTTGCTTTCACTAATTATTATTACTCCATTATAATTCGTCAATAAAATTAGGCGTTAATAAAATAAAATAATATCAGAGTTATTAGGCGTCAACATTTTAAGTAGTACCATTTTGTCATATTAATAAAATATATATATATTTGATGTCAAGTTAAATACAATAAGGTAATTGATTATGGTAATTTTGATTTTTTAACTTCTAATTAAATGAAATATGTCAGAGTGTAGCAAATATGATGTGTGTAGTAAATATGATGAATCAAATACAATTAAATAAATTAAGTCCAGTAAAGTATCATTATAATAAAATGTCATTTTTTTATAACTACCCATATAATTAACTCCCAAAAATAATAATAAAAAATACTATAATATATTTCTTCAAAGTCAAATAATATAGAATACGCTAATTGATTGTAGTAATTTTAATTATCACTTATACAGTTTATTTCATGTCCGAAAAATAATAAAATTAAAGTAAAAAAATAAATAAAAAAAGATGTATATTATTATATATTTAAGCAATGTCAAGTTATACAGAATTCGGTAATTGATTAGAGTCATTTTAATTATTATATATGTCAAACCAAATAATTACTTAATAAATTTATTCCTTAACATAAAGTCAAAAAATTAAAATGATATGAAACAAATAAAATAAAACTATGTCGAGTAAAATAAAATCATATCAAATAATAAATTGAATAAAAATTCTAATAAATCAAATTAAATCAGTGAAAATAAAATTATTTCTTTTTATCATTCAGGTATTCTTCTAAAGAGTAGTATACTTTTTTCTGTAGCAAATCCTTCAACATTTTAATAAATTTTTTGCCATTATATTCGTTTTTTATATACTCGGGCAATTTATTATAAATTTTTATAGACATACAGTACTAAGGCCCTACCGTAACATACTATCCTACCCTATCCTATCCTACCCTAACATAGGGCAGGCTCGTCGAGCTCCTCGGTTGGGATGTATATGAGCTGTTGTGATGACTAGCTTCGATTACGTAAGCTTCGATTCTATCTGTTTAGTTGTGTTTTCCTTATTAGCTAGATATTGCAAATTTTCTAAAAGTTGACCGATAAATTAATCAATCAACCACCTTAGGTTATATTTCATAGGTAATTACATAGTTGCCAGGCCTAAGTTTACGTTCTATACTGGCTGGGCCATTTAGATGCGTCAGTGTGGACAAGTATAAGACATACGAAAGAACCATGGCATTGATTTTAGTGACAAGAAAGAAGTGCACCATAGAATTAAATGAAATGTATTCAGTTCGGAAATTAAAAGGATACAAAATAAAATGCATGTTTTTTTCATTTTAGATGTCATATTTTATAGTAACATTTACTGCTTATGACCTAAGCAATCGATATTGAAAGAGAAATAATGTAAATATTTTCTTCATTACGACCGGGTGCGATTTCCAAACGGAGTACTTTCATGATTTTTGTTAAATTCATGATAGTTTTTCTTTTCATTAAAATCAGTGACATGGTCCCTTAGCACGATATTTGTAAGTATTATACATAGTTTCAGTCTTGCTCATACTGAGCCATCCAAATGGCCTACTCTGTATACTGAAATATTTTAACTCCTCAGACGACGACCAAAATATAGCCATAATTCAACATTCACGGTCAATTACAATTTTCAGTCTCTCTAAAGGCGCCAGATATCCTATAGATGCATTATTATGAAAACGCCACTATGTCATGTCCGTCTTTAACACCAATACTCGAGACGAGACCAATACGGGCTTAGCGAGGCGTGTGACAAACCGACGTTTATCTCCAAAACGCTTCACATTCTACACTGGAGGATTTGTTTGCGCTTTTGGATTGGACAAGGCTTGGCATCAACATTAACGGTGGATACATGACCCATTGCTGTTTCACTCATGACATCGTAATCATAGCTGAGACCCTGGACGACCTGTGTTGAGATGCTAACAAGCAAAACAATTCGGTTATAACTTCTAACTTCGGTTATAACTATAAACAATTTGACTATTTTTCAACAAACTATTAAGAAATACGTAAATGTATTTTTTCTAATGGTACATAAAATGTTTTGTATCAATTAAACAAACTCATCGTCTGTTTATCTACATTTAGCAAATTTGTTATTCAGTTGATTACTTTCTGGTAATGTAAAGCAGTTTGGTAATGTAAAGCAAAACTAGTTTTGTAATTGTTAACCAAAATATTAGTAGGTTTATCACTGTGTGTATTTATTGGCCTGTATTTTTCTGCTCTTTTCATTTTGTGATAGCTATTTTACAAAAGTGTAGCGCTTTTGTTAAAAAATAGCCTTCATAAAATAAAAGCAGATGTGCAGATGTTAATGATTTTATAGTCAAATATCATGATGTTAAGGACAATTTAAAATAAAATTCAAATCAAATTATTGTTTTATTTCTTATAAATTTAAGTATATTTTTAACATATTCAGATTTTGGAATGTCCACTTCGAATCTGCAAGTGAAAATCAAAAACAAATGTCCGTAATATTACACATTCAAAAATAACATTCATTCATTCAATAACAGTCATTCTTATATAAAAATATTTTTAATCATTATAAAAGTTACTTCACCTAAGTTTCCCATATCTTGAATAAGAATAGGCTAGATGACTAAATTTTTTTTTGCTTTAATAGAAGCTCATTTATATAATGAACAGAAAGAAAAAATCAGTTTTTGAATAACTATAAAAACAACTAAGATATAAGGTATTAAAGATTTTTCTCCATCTTTTTCTAGCAAAACGGCAATTTACAAGGAGTTTATATGGCCGTACTCAACAATGACGTCACGGTTGATGTCGGATCTCTCTGTCTAATCACCTTCAAATTAACAACTTAAAATGCTTGTATCTAATGTATTTCTAAGCAGATTTTAATTCTAATTTCACAGGATTGCATCTTTTTCCACGGTATTTTAATATTTAATGTCCAGACGTAAAAATTTGAATTCAGTCATCATCCCAATTGCCCCGGGTTTGTAAAGTGTGCCTTTAACTTTTACCCACGGTACAAAATTTAGAGAATGATCTACTCTGACATAGTTGCAGCAGGTATAACTTCATCACGCTTTTGTTCCGTATCTGACACTCCAGCCCCCGTAGCACGTCCACCAAAACACGATATGATAAAGCGATTTATCGCGGTGAACTGTCAAAATACGTCAAAACCCTATTGTATTTTGACAGTCCGCGATAAACCGCTTTATCATATCGTGTTTTGGTGGACGTCCTAGGGGGGCTGGATTGTCAAGTATGTACGGTCGCGGACAGAAAATGTTTACCATCTTAAGGATCACAATTGCATGCACACATTTAGGTCACAAGTTCTAAATGTCTAATTCATAATAATTTGATGGACCATAGATTAACTTTTTTCTAATGATATGACAACCAATCGTTCTAGGAGATGGACTGACTACTATCAAGGTTTGATATACATTTAAAAAAAAACTTCGCCCCACACTAGGATTTTCTCCTGTATCGTGGGTGCAATTACAAGATTAAATCTCACATGCACATACGCCCAGACCGAGACGAATTTCTGTAGGCCATACAAAATATCTGTCCCGTGCGGGAATCGAACCCGCGACCCGTTGCGCAGAAGGCGATGACTAACCGTGTCAAAAAAATATAGAAAACTTTATTTGAAAAATTAGGTAATATTTAAGTTTTTTAACTAAGAATATGAAGAAATAATAAAATGGAAACTTTAAAAATCTTTATTTAATATCTAGTATAACCTTTCTCCGCAGCTATGACGGCACGTAGCACAGTGTGATCTAGGAGCAGTAGGGGTTCTTTTATTTTGATAGTCCCAGCGTTGAACCAAAAGCCCCCATAAATTTTCAATAGGGTTTAAATCAGCAAACCGAGCGGGCCATTGAATGGGATGAATGTCATGGTGCAGGTTCAGTCACGCCATAGCACGGGCCATGTGTATCCGTGCATTATCTTGAACGTAAGTAATGTGTGGGAATTCTGATGCAGGATACACTACGCGCACAGTAGGCAGCATCACTTCTTCCTAAAGCGACATATAATTCTGGCAGTACCTAGCCAGTTCTCCAACGCTCTCCGACGTCGTCGAGGCTCATCGACCTGACATCGTTTTGAGGCACGATATGAGCTTCATCATACCGAGTTCTATTATAGCGCCATAAAGTTAATCTTCCGATTTGGCTTGATTTAAAAGTTTTTTCATCGGTAAATATAGTATTCTAACAATTAAAAATCGAGATGTTATCGCGCAGAGTTAAGCCAGGCTGTTTTGTGGTGAGGTTTCAGCTCCACTTTAACAGCATAGTGTCTGTGTAGTCCAGCACTGTGCAAAACTCGTCCGCTCGTCCGAGCACTCACATCATATTTTTTTTTCTCTAGCCTATACTGTCCCACTGCTGAGCAAAGGCCTCCCCCAAATCCCTCGACAAAATCTTGTCTCGAGCCACATGCCACCAATCTTCGTGGAAATTTTTTAGGTCATGCCGCCAGCGCTTTCATCATATAAAGCAGCAAAATAACTAGTTGGTGTGAAACCGTTCTTTTCGTAACGACGAATCATTTCTGTAATCAGTAAAATTTTGCTCTTGTCCAAAAGACGTCCAATCATTTTTGCTAAATTTTCATATCAACAATTATAGAAATGAGTTTCATAATCAAAAAGTAATAAATAATTCTCTTTGTCATTCTCAATGCGTCATTTTGCATAATAACTTTTAAAATGTAATAAGTAACTTGATATGACATTTTAGACTTAAGTGAAAAAAGTGTGTTAAAGAATCTAATTTCAAAACTGGTAAACATTTTCTGACCGCGACCGTACGAGTATATTGTACTGTTATTATATTGTATTGTATTGCCATATAAGAAAGAAAGAAGAAAGAAAGAAAATTCGTTTATTTGGTAGACATTACATACCCACAAAACAAACGCACAATTTTAACCACTATCTACCAAAATGGTCTCCGCTCAGCATATGTCGGGCGTTAACCGCGACGCTGATCTTCCGCGGACGCCATTCAGTCATCTTTGTATCTTTAAGCTTGTTCTTATCCTACAATAAAAATAAAATTGCATTAAATAAAACTACAAATTGCAGAGATTTTATTTCATAAAAGTGTACTATACTTAATGCGTCGTATGCTTCGGTTATTAAATTGTTAAGCATTGTCAACAGTTTGGCTCCTTAATGTCATCATTTGTTAAGATTTGTAACGTCTCCAGGTCAATGTTATGTTACAATTACAATGTTATAAACAACATCACACTTCTATATTGAAGTCGGTGCCAAACGATGATCTCTTAGAAAGTCTTAAAATTTGTCACCGACTTCAATATAGAAGTGTGATGTTGTTTATACCTATTCTTATATTATTTTTAACTTTTCATTGTTTTTAAACGGTTTTTATTTTTTGGAAAATATTTTTTTTTGCATTTCAATTACTATTGTGTTTTCTTCTTCAACTTAACACAGCAATAGTCCAATATTATAAACGCGAAAGTTGGTATTAAATTAGCGTTTTTCTCGATTTTCATGGGATCCCAATATCAGATAAATCGGTCCACAATTGGCGGCGTAATCGCGTAACATACACACAGGTACACCCAGGTGAACTACGCAGGTGGACCACGGGCAACAATGGAAAAAAAACATACGCATCGAATTGAGAACCTCCTCCTTTTTTGAAGTCAGTTAAAAAAAGCGTATGTTTTAAGCTTAGGTCGTGCACTCCGTGACTAATCCAAAATATAGTTATGGGCAGAAAAATTAAAATTGTTTTGGCCCTTGGAACATACTAAAGAAGTCATTATGGCCCTAAGCTTTAAAATTTGGAGACCCCTGCTGTAGTCAAACAAGTCCACCAAAATGTTTTTCGTTGAAAAATAACAATCATTATTTTATTACTTACCAAACAATAATTAACCTAACTAGTTTTGGATGTTTTACAAAAACGGTTTTGTATATTTTAATTAAAGTTTGTTATCGTTTAACCAAAGTTAGCTTATTTCTTCGGCAACGGAACTAGTTTGGTTCGGCAGATTATTTTTTTCAGTGATGGCTCAAAGCGTGATGGAGAATTCTAAGCTCGAAGTTTCTCTGCGTGTTCCAATTCGAAATGATGAGATCAGCAGGAGGTCCGAGGTCACCGATATAGCCCAAAGAATTGCGAGCCTTAAGTGGCATATTGTTAGTAGCACTGACGGCCGTTGGAGCAGAAATACTCTTGAGTGGCGGATACGTTACGTATTACCGGGAGACACATCGTTGGTGATGTGTTTTGAAGATGACACATGATTCGGTGAAGATCGCGGGAAGCTGTTGGATGAAGGCAGAACGTAGGACCGATTGCTTTGAAGATATTTCGGAATGGCCTTTAATGATGATGATTTACACTTAATAATTTCGAGATTTCTTTGACACCATAGATGTAGTAAAAATGTTCTTTACAGGCTTTAGTAGACTAAAACCTGTCATCATCATCATCATCATCACAGCTCATATACGTTCCCACCGAGGGGCACGAGCCTACCCTTTCTAGGTATGTTATTATTAGGCCTTAGTTAAATCACGCTTAGGCCCAGTGCGGATTAGTTGACTTCACATACACCTTTGAATTGCTTCGCAGGTGTATGCAGGTTTCCTCACGATGTTTTCCTTCACCGTAGGAGCGTCAGATAAATGTACGTATATATGAAATTCGTGAAACGAAAAACACTTTGGTACATGGCAGGATCGATCGCGGGCCTACTACTACTCGGGGTACAGTCCAGTGCCGAGGCCACAGCTCCACCGACGCTCTTAACGTGTATTCACGTTAAAAAAATGTATTGAATTCCAATTCTATATATTTCCACAGCACCAAAGTACAATAAAATTAAAACCTAACCTTGTTTCAATTTATTGAATTCTGCCGTCGTGGTAAATTACAGCCACAACTCGTAAGTTAACGAGGGGAGACGGCGACATTACTCACTTTTACCAGTGGAAATGTTTTAATTAATTATATTATGAGTCTATTTGATAATCCCGATGCCAATCGACCGTTCGGTATTCGGTGTGTGTTGAAGCTCCACATAGTTCACGCTCACGGCTCAATAGCTTAATTAGTTACATTGACCTACATAAATGGCGAATGTGGCTAGGTCAATTATTGCAGTTGGAAATGTACAACGTGAACCACTTTTTCATTTATTTTGGAGACGCAAAAATCTAAACTGGTCAAATGGTTGTACAAGTATTACACGTTTAACTATTCTTCTCAAAATTGTTCTTGTGTGCTCTATAGGGGCAGTTACAGATGTCACGAGAAATCTATGATCGGACTGTAACAGTTAAGTCGCACAGTTTTCGTCTGTCGTCGTCGTCGTCTTAGGGACAGAACTTTACAACGTTAACATAACGCAAAATCTCAGACACCCCAATTTGTTTTAATTATAAAAGAATTAAAAAAATGATGAAAATAAAATTTTGCGGATTATTTACGAAGACATTTCCTTTTTTGTTTTGTTGCTTATCTTGCAAATTTAAAACTGCGATGTTACCGACAGTTACCGTTTAGCCCTCGCTCCGCGCGCATGTCTAAAAGTCGATAGAGTTAAGTTAAAAAGCGGAATGGTTTGAAAAAAAAATTCGGCTAAATCTGACGCAAATGTTTTACTTATGGAATGGATTCTACTCTCGATTTTGAACTAACAAATTTTAAGTTTTGCGCAAATTCATTAACACTACCGGCCTTATTAATAAAAATCTTACTCCTTGGATCATCCTCGGCTCGGATTAGTTACTCCGTATTCTTATTTTGACATATCACAGCCGATATGTGCGGAAACAAGACAAAACATGGAGTAACTAATCTGAGAATGATCTAAGGAGTAAAATTTTTATTAATAAGGCCATGCCTAGTGTGCAGTTTGTTAGGAGGAAATTACGATTACTCATTACGTTCCGCGATGGTTTTGCACGAGCGTTAGGACTATCGACACAGTTTTGTCAGATTATAAAAAATCCTGAACATGCAAAGACTAACCAACAGAATTTCGATCCTTAATTGGGTTGTATTGGGCCTTTTCTGTAATGTGGTCTACACATAACATTTTCGTTTTATATCTAGCACCGCGTGCCGCCAAGAATTGCCAAATATTGGATCCCGTTAAAAATGTTATACAAGTTAATTTTTTAAATCAAACTGTAAACTTAATATTTACGTTCCAAATAAATATTTTGCAGATGCATTATCAGTAACAGAAGTGTCTGATACAACTAAAACACACTATGCTCGAGGCCTCGGGCCAAGGTGTTCCAAACAAACACTAGCCAAATTTTAGTGCCTATTGTTTGCGTAACCCGGTGTCCAGATTACGTCTAACGTCAAACATTTTAAACATGTCTATCGTGTCTATCAGACCGATAATAAAAACGATAAGAGTTTTTATAATGTTCTTTGTTCTTAAGTTGAATTGCTTTTGTCTAGTATTTGTTAGTCGTATAGAGGATATTATTGTGATATGACTGTCGGCTATTATACTCGAACTTCTATCGTAGGAATAAAGAACAAACAGCCACATTATTGAGTACCTATATAATAATAAAAAAGGAATAATCAATCATACCATTACTCAAGATATTAATCGCGTACCAAGAGCTCAGTTATAATTTGTTCTGACGTTTGAAAAATTGAAAAGAAGTTGGCGTGTTTGAAAAATTAATTAGTTCATTTCATTTATTATTACTGAATATGGATATTTGCCAAAAATCTAATTTTTATTTAACAGAAGTGTTTAAATAAACTGATAGAAATCGCAGAGATAAGCTTTTGTGTTGCTGTTTATTATTTTGCTATTAAGTGTATTTATGTATTGACATTTAATCCTTGAATTAAACCCTACTCCCTGTACAGCTGTGCAAAGCCGTTATTACTGTATTTCAAATGTAAACATTATTATGTATAAACTAATGCCAAATGTTGCTTTTTTGTTTCAGGGTATGATCGGCACATAGCATCAGGCCGCGTCTTGGTACAGAGGATTTTTGTGCCTGAAAATGCCGAGTCCGGATGGGGATGGTAGCAGCGTGGACGTGGCCTACTGTGTGCCCGGCGGGCAAGTCTTCCAGAGTGTCTACGTTCAGGTGCACGGTTACATCGCCCTGCTCATCTGCCTGCTGGGCTCCGCAGCCAACTCCGTCAACATTGCCGTCCTCAGCAGAAAAGAGATGGCATCTTCGACGAACACAATCCTGACTGGGCTGGCCGTTGCCGACCTTCTAGTCATGCTGGATTATATTCCCTTCGCACTACACTTATATACCACCATCGGCTCAAAATACAACAGAAATTCTTACGGGTGGGCTGTTTTTATCTACTTTCATTCAATATTTAGTCAAACTTTCCACACAATTTCCATCTGGCTCACAATCACTCTCGCTGTTTGGAGATACATAGCGATAAAGTTCCCCCAGAAAAATAGGACGTTGTGTAATCAAAGAAACACTAATATAGCTATAGGTGTGGCTTACGCTGTGTGTCCAATTTTGTGTCTTCCTATATATTTTGCTATGAACATTCAAGAAGTGTCGAAGAATTCAAGCGGCAACGAGACATTTAATGAAACGGATGTTGTGAACGCATCACTGAGCGATGAGGAGCCAGCTTACGCTCTGATGATGACGGAGAATCAAAATCTATTGACAGCTATATTCTGGATTTACAGTGTATTTATAAAACTTATACCTTGTGTAGTGCTATCGATTTTAAGTGTATTATTAATCTTAAAAATGAAATCAAGTGATAGAAGAAGACAGAAATTGCTGAAGAAGTCTGCAATAACAACGAATGAGGTAATACAATATTTTGGTAACATTTTCTATTAATGTAATACGTACTAAAGGTTTGCAGGTATTGAATAACATTTAATATTTAGTTTTACTATTTCATCTGTATTCATATATGAAATTAAAACATATGGCAATTTACACTCGAAATAGCTTATTATGATTCATCGAGTAGCTTATTATTACAGATAGAATTTTGCGATTCGAAATTTCCATTTGGGCTTCATTTCAATTCATTGATTTCGTTTATCAGAAATAAATGAACCAAGTACGAGTACTTTACATCTGTATTAGTTTTTCCATTCTTACAATAGGTTTTCCTAAAACTCAATAAATATGTAGAAGGTTACGATTCAGAAGCATTTACGATAGAATATATTTCAAACACATATACCTAATACATGTTGTAAGTTTTTACCCCACAAAAAACGAATAACCGCGATATCTAAATAAAGTATTTCAGATTTTTATATATGACTAGCTGTGCCCGCGAACTACGTTTCGCCATCAAAATGCTTAACACAGTGTTTAGTTTTTCCTCCATTTTATTCCATAATGATTCAACTTTATTCTGCCTTTCTTGAACAGCGACCAATTCGAAATTAGGACAATTTTCGTAGGTTCGTAATGCTCTAGGTACTCTTCAGGGCCTACTTTCATTCAATACCCATATTGCTGGGTTTGAAAAGGAACTTTTATCCGCCTTTTTTTAAGGGGGCCATGTTGAATTTACGTCAATGTTGCTACGTTTATAGTGCTCTACTGATCAAGGCCTTTCATTTGATACCCATATTGCTGGGTTTGAAAACAAACTTTTATCCATTTTCTTGAGCGGTGGCCATGTTTAATTTAGGGTAATTTTCCTAAGTTCATAATGCTCTACTCTTTGAGGCCTTTCAGTTGATACCCATATTGCTAGGTTTGGAAACGAATTTTTATCCACCTTTTTTGAGCATCGGCTATGTTGAATTTATGTCAATGTTGCTAGGCTCATAGTGCTCTACTCATCAAGGCCTTTCGTTTGATACCCACCCACATTGCTGGGCTTGAAATCGAACTTTTACCTTTTTTTTATCGGCGGCCATGTTGAATTTAGGTCAATTTTTCTAGGCACCTAATGCTCTACTCTTCAAGGCTTTTCATTTGATACCCATATTGCTAGGTTTGGAAACGAATTTTTATCCACCTTTTTTGAGCAGCGGCTATGTTGAATTTATGTCAATGTTGCTAGGTTCATAGTGCTCTACTCATCAAGGCCTTTCATTTGATACCCATATTGCTGGGTTTGAAAACGAACTTTTATCCTTTTTTTTTGAGCGGCGGCCATGTTGAATTTAGTTCGATTTTCCTAGGTACCTAATGCTCTACTCTTGAAGACCTTTCATTTGATACCCATATTGCTGGGTTTGAAAACGAACTTTTATCCATTTTTTTGAGCGGTGGCCATGTTTAATTTAGGGTAATTTTCCTAAGTCCATAATGCTCTACTCTTTGAGGCCTTTCAGTTGATACCCATATTGCTAGGTTTGGAAACGAATATTTATCCACCTTTTTTGAGCAACGGCTAGGTTGAATTTATGTCAATGTTGCTAGGTACATAGTGTTCTACTCATCAAGGCCTTTCATATTTTGATATCCATATTGCTGGGTTTGGAAACGAACTTTATCGGCAGTCATGTCGAATTAAGTCAACGTGGCTAGGTTCAATGTGTTCTACTATTTAGGTCCTTCGTTCGATATCCATGTTCCTTGGGTGGATCCAAAAAAATATGATCCGTCATTTTACACATTAGGATCAAGAGTCCCGTCGCGTAACCCAGAATCATTGCAGTCAGATATTTTTTTTTTATTATCAATATTCATCAATTACTTTTAATAGTTTTAAATGGATGAAAGAGTTTGATTCCTTAGTCATAATGTAAAAACATATAACACCTTTCAAAAGTGAAGATACCCTTTTCAAGATACCCTTGAAAAGGGTATCTTCACTTTTCAACATTTCAAATATTTCAAAAATTGTACCTAGTTTGTGAAAATTAGTCAAGAATTAAACCAACCTACAAATTTTATTGTGACGTGATATTGTCATAAAAATGCTTTATACATTGGTTGTATGGCTTGATCCTTTTGCCTTACCACCACGGTACGACATAAGAAAAAGACAATTTAAACTCTGAGATTTAAACTTCTAAACTTCTTGGTTGGCGAAATCCAGATGGGCACAGCTATTAACAGAAAATTTTAAATTTTTCTTTGCACTATGTGACAGACTTGTCAAAATTATTTCACGTGCGCCATGGTGGCGCCATGTTGATTTTCTACAAGCATTGTTCGAAAATTTTATATGGTATTTTTCAAAATATTTATTTAATATGAACTACTTCTACCCCATTGCACCCCATCCAGGGATGGAGGGTATGTGGTGTTGAAATCGATGTTATTTTCGTAATCTACGATCCGAAAAACCATGAAAACGGCATCAATGTCGAATGTCGATTTTGACATTTTATCAGTCTATTATCCCATCTCATTCCGTTTGGGGATGAATTTCAATAAAATACGAAACACGTCTTCCATTAATTCTGTTAAAGAAAGTTTATGCAAAATTTGAAGTAGATTCGAAAAAGGAATCACGATGTCCCATACAAACTTTTCCCCCCATTTTCACTCCCTTAGGGATAGAATTTCGGAAAATCCTTTCTTAACGGACGCCTACGTCATACAAAGAACACACTCTCCAAGTTTCAAGTCTCTACGATCAGCGGTTTAGGCTGTGCGTTGATCCGTCAGTCAGTCAGTCAGTCATTCAGGACAAAGCATTTTATAGGTATAGATAAATGGAGTACTATTTCTGTAAATATGAATTGAGCTATAAAGGCATTTAAAAACAATAAAATGCATAAAATGATAATCTAAGTATATTTATCATGTCATCGCATTCATATGTAGACTGCGTCTAACCTTACTCTAGTTAAACTTTTTTTACATACATCAATGAAGCTCACGGCCTTTACCTCACCTCATGGTAAGTGATGATACGGTTGAAGATGAAGCAAGTTTCACCTGAAATCCTTAAGCACTGAGGAACTGGCTAACTTAACTCTAATTGTTGGAAACAACAATGTTCTTATGGCCACAAAATTAGATAAGACGGTGGTAGCTAACTTGTTGGGTTCAGAAGCCCTACTTTCAACTCAACGAGGTAGACTTATGCCACACTGGTGAATTGAGCCCCGTACCTCTTGAACAATGTTGAGTGCGCTTAACTACTAGACCACGGAGGCGGTCAAAAATTGAGGAGTTAATGCATTAGAACATGCCAAGTGACGCAAGTCCATCGGCTGTGTAATAGAACTATAAAAATTTTAGGGTGGCTAGTGCACCCTCCCTAATGTGGGTGGGCCAGGATCGGCGTGCCGTCGACTATATCACGGGGTGATACGGTCAATACGGAGTCTACGGAGCCCCGGTCCCGGTATGGGCGAAATACCTCTCCCTCCGAACGGTGGCCCTCCTGCGACGTCCGCAGAAGGTCGTAGCAACCAGGGCCGTGCGAGCTTATTGTACGGTCAGCCACGGCCGGGCCAAATACTTGCGGGCCAAACGCTGTGGGATGTCGATGCATGCGTCTAGTCGGAGTTGCATTGGCATCGGGTTGCCGTCTGAGAACGGGGGGATGATCTGCTCCACAGGAGGTGGAGGTGGTTCGTACCCAGGCGCAGAGGGAAGCTCTGCGGTGCTCTCTAGCCAACGGTGGGCACGGTGTGGTTGCGCATTTCCCCCTGAAAAATAAAAGGATGGCTAGAGCACAGATTCAATGATAATATACCCACCATTATTTTGCTGATCCACAATGTGCCTATGTAAAATAATAAAATAACAGTAAAGTCGCGATTTTTAGCTTAAAATGTAAAAAGTCACCGTGATTTTTTTTTATTTAAACAAGGGGGAAAAGGCGCGCCTTAACGAGGATGGTGGCAAGCGAGGTGGGGGGCGGACGGACCGAACAACAAGGATGCTGGTGGCGTTGCTGGGCCTGTTCCTCGCCACGGAGCTGCCGCAGGCACTCTTCGGCCTCCTTACGGCTATAGCACCCCATCTATTCCAGATATGCTACTATGCTTTCGGTAAGTTATTATATATATTATTTATTATATACATCACGGAAGCTCTTGGCCTTCATCTTAACATGGTAAATGACATAGAAAAGCCAGTAATTCTAATCTGGCCTCTGGTTTGAACAAAGCAATATCTACTGAGATATTATATCGAATTTGGGCAAGACTTATGCACCCTAGATTTCCAGATCCGAACCAGATGGTCTCAGCCACTACACCACGGAGTCGTCTGAAGTATTTATTGATCGAACACTTCAACTCTCGTAAGCTTGAAGCCATTCTCGCTTCAGCGGTATTCTCTTTGGCAATGTTTTGTAAGTGCTATTGACAAAATGTATTGAGAGAATGTGTCTTCGGATGAAATGATTTATTTTTTCAAAAGAGGATTCGGTAAATTTGTGTATCACTTTTACCATCTTTTATTACTGTTCATTCCTGTGAATAGTAATAAAAGATTTTATGATATCCGTGTTATTTAGACCAATTGTTTTATTTCCAAGTGGCATTTCAAAGAGACTTGTACTTTTTAGCAAATGGAAAAATATTGGAAAGTTTGTTTGAAGGATATGATAGATCAAAATTAAATATGTCTTGTGGTCTTTTATATATGATTAAAGCGAAAAAGACACTCACTCAAATAATATTAATCACGAAATTTTGAAAACCATTAGACCTACGAATATGGAATTCGGCAAGAAGGTAGTTTTTTATGGATCAGCTAAGGGTTGAAAAAATTGAAAAGTTCGTTATTTTTGAAGCTAGAAGCACAATTTTTTTTAAGCTGATGATTAGATACAAGTAAACGCTTGTTTAAGCGTTCTTGAAAATTCCCCCCCAAAATGTGCAATAGGGATTGATGTTTTTTGTTTGAGTATCAAAGTAACAACAACGGGACTTTTTAAAAAGCTTTTACTTTATAGTTAACCGAATTTAAAAAAAGGAGGAGGTTCTTTTTTCGATAGTATATATATATATTTTTTAATCTATGTTAATTGCGCCGTTTGTGTGCCGATTTCATTTTTTTTATAATCGAAAGAGTATGCCCCACTCTCATCAAGTTTGGATCGTGTGATGGAATTCCCGGAAATTTGAAATAAATTCACAGGCACGACAATCTATTTCATGTTTCTTCTAAGGCTATTCAGAAATTTGCGTCGGCTAGTCATTGTCTCATGTTACTGAGCTGATGGAAGATTTCTTGTGGGTAAGGAGTTAAGCAATAGTTATTTTAATATAATGGGAACTAATTGACGCGTTGTTGTATTCTGTCAAGTGATTTAGGGGAGCTAATAGTGGAAAATATAACTTCTCAACTACTGGGTTGTTAGAAGTTCGGGAATAATCCTTTTAATCCTGTTTAGTAGAGCGAGAGACGTTTTATTTTAAGTTATTCTCATGTTTGCCTGAGCTTTGGGTCAAATTCAAGTAGGCTCTTAAGATTGAAATAAAAATATTTTAACATAAAATTAAAACTGACTTCAAAACCACCAAAAAGTAATAAATTATTTATGTACTTATAGAGATATTTACAGCATCACACTCCAATATTAAAGTCGGTGCCAATTACACGGGTAAGGCTGCGGATGGAAAGTTAATAAGTAATCTATCAACTTTAATGTAAGAATTTTCTAATCGTTTATATACATAAATAAGAACATATACACACAATATCAATTTTTAAAAATTCAATAACCCTTTGCTAAAATTTTTAGCTGGTTTTTCTTACCAAGTCGAGTAGGACTTCAAATATCATGACATGAAATTATTAACAATGAATGAGGTGTAAGGTCAAAAAGGGATATAGGTTAAACATTTGTAAGAATTATACCATTTCAAAGGGTATTCAATCCATGATTTGGTATTTAATCATTAGCGTGGAAAATTGCTGTCATAAGAGTCACGTTCATGGGCGAAGAATATAGATAAAGTTTCCGTTTACATATACTTTATGTATTTTATCAGTCTATATGGGGAAGAGATCGAGGCTAGGTATCCGGAAAATAAATTCTGAGTTAGGTATACTTCTATTTGGATAAATGGAGATAAATTTTATCATTATATTTTTACACGATATGAACAGCACCTCTAATAAAAAATCTATTTATCATGATAATACCAAATAAAATGAACGTTAGCAAAAAATCGCTACGATTAGGTATTCAAAAAGAAAAACTTTCCTGATATTTTGTCAAAGAATTTTCTTTTCAGTGTTGTGAAATGATTTTCCTTAACTTATATTTAGAGTCGCAAATCAGTGAGCGATCTGTGATTGTCATAGAAAAGGACATTATTGTAGTGTAAAATTACTTGCTGATGTCCCTTACTTTATACACATGAATGATTGAAAGTAAAATAATAAAAAAAATATTTTCTTCCCATGCAGGCTTTTTACAGAACACTAGACCATTCATCCTAAATAAAAATATTGTAAATCTATGTATCTGTATGCCCGCGTGTTTAATTGTGTGAACTTGTTACTTACACTTGTTTCTCAAGTTCTTCATAATCACATCGTTAGTTAAAATGGTGCGGCCCTTCATAGAGTTTTTACAAATCACATTTAAAATTGCCTTGCTTCAGGGAGGACCTTTCTTGTAAGGGAAACAAGATTGCTCTCATCAGCAACTGCATTCCTTTTAAAATCTATTTTACGTAAAAACTTAGTCTGTGTCTATCTGAAAGGCTTTATCTATATTTATGTAGATACCTAAATTGCTTGTTGTAGATTTAAGAGTCCGCTCCATGGTATCAACATTTATAATCGTGTACAGTTGCCGGAACGTATGTTGGCAAAAACGGGGGATATTATGATTAATATTGACTCGAATGGTGGATACTATGAATAATAATAATACCGAAATATTATTGACCAGAATGGAAACAAAATGAAAAGCAGTTACCATTTTTGTTGCATACGAAGGTACACGCGAAAAATCACAAAATCGACGTCAGAATCTTGCCAAGTTAGGCATCGGCGACTATAACTCGCCTCAATAATGGCAGCCAAATTGGTTTACATTCAAACAACGATAAAACTATTAAGGCGACTAGAATTAAACGCTTCCAATAGCATTTCCGATAGAGGACATGTAAAATTGTTCTCAAAAGCACTTAGTGGTTACGAGTTCGACAGAACTGTCGTAAGCGGCGGATTATATTGGCGCTGATGCTGTTAGCAGAGGGGCTATTCTTGCAGTCGATAATGAAGCTCATACTCGTCGTTTGTCTTAAATTACTGTGCGCTGTTATCGCTTTAGTATGGACCGGCGATCTCGATGCTCAGTGTGAAAACAGTAATGACGAGTAGAATAAACGTCGATATGCGAGAATTAGTACCCCCCCCCCCCCCCGGTCTGAGATAATCCTCGTTCACCGAACAAAGGAAATAATGGCGATGGATTACGATGAATGGTCAATCATTGCTATTTTTAAGGGCCTTCCTCAACCTAGAATAGCACTATCAATTAAATTTCAGACAATAATTTTGAAGGTCCTCCCAAAACTATCGACCCGTTTGTTTTAAACCGACTTCGAAAAAGGAGGTTCTCAATTCGATGCATATGTTTGTTTTTGTGTGTATGTTACGCGATTACGACGCCAATTGTGGACCAATTATTAAAATTCTTTTTGTATTCGATAGAGTATACTCCTGGGGTGGTCCCAAGGTTACCAAAGTTAGGATCTAATAATGGGATTCCATGAAAATCGATCTAATTTAGGTATTATATTAGGGTTTCTTTCATAAAAAAAGTAAAAAATAATAAAAAAAATACAAAAATACAAACCGACTTCAAAAACACTGACAAGTTAAAAATAATATAAGAATAGGTACAGACACCATCACACTTCTTTATTGAAGTCGGTGACAAATTTTAAGACTTTCTAGGAGATCATCATTTGGCACCGACTTCAATATAGAAGTGTGATGTTGTCTGTACCTATTCTTATATTATTTTTAACTTTTCAGTGTTTTTGAAGTCGGTTTTTATTGTATGTAATATTTTTCTTCATATTAATACCGAGGTTACTAGCGAGAAACCGTGTTGTTACTATAAAAATTATGCATGAATTCCAAAGAATAAGATTAAGTTCGAATAAGTTTGGAGAGTAATTTGGAAGTATTTGTATTTGTACTGACACTAAAACAATTCTATCCATTTTTTTTGTGAGTTATTTTTTTTATTTACATTTAAATCATTCTAATACCATGTCGTGAAGCGTCCCTTAATTTTTCCAGGGTGATAAAAAAATAACCGTGTATATATATTTGAAACAAATAGTTTTGTAGCAGGTTGCCAGATTTTATTCAGGGAAGTCATTTAAATGTTATTCCTGTTAAGTTATTACAGATGAGGTCAAATGAAACAGATTTTGTCATGTAATGTTGTGCTGTCTAATTTCCTATTCCCCATTATGAGTTATTCGAGAATTTGTTTTTTAACAATTTTAGTTCATTTTTTAATTACTGTAAAAAAATTACACACGAATATAATAATTGATATGATGGGGATTGGGGTCGCTCACGTCCGTAGGTTTTACCCTCGAGACCCTACACGTGATCCCCGGGTGGTGCTAATCGAGTGACCAACTTCTGGTGGTAGGGCTTGAAAAACCCGACTGGCTAGCGACCACCGTGCGCATGATGTAAAACCCGTCAAGTGGCCATTTTTGTCCGCGTTTCGGGATCAGTCTGCGCACAGCCAGAGCTTGAGGGGTTGTTGCTGCGATTCGTATGGTTTGTGCGGGCTTCCGTCGACCCAGTGCCAGGTTGACTGCGTTGACCCTCCGCCCAGGAAGACCCGAAGAAACGGCTGTTCCGCTGGCCGCCCGTGGTATAGTACAGGGGCCCAAGCGGACCTAACCAGTCCGTGAGGCTGCCCCACCATGCCACGCATAATCTCGGGGTGGTCCGTCGTGCCGGTTGGTGACCGGACGGTGGGTCCCGGCGGCCACTTCCGGGGGGGTTCGGGGGCCCTTCCGTGCGGAGGGTCAGCGCAAATCAGCTGTCGGCTGTTCCCTGGCGAAACAGGCCTCCACACATTAACTATGCGAAGCGCAGCAAGGACACCTCAGTTTCACGCCTCTCACTCCAATAATTATGGCAGCGCAAAATATTAAGACTGGTCGTACAGCGGTGCATTATCCCACCAAAACACCATTATTCGAGGTGGGGCTCGCTAACATCCGCGGGCTCCACTCTAACCTCTTAGCTGTCCACCACCATCTCGAGACAGCCCGTCCAGCAATGCTGTTTTTGACGGAGACGCAAATTATCTGCCCGGCCGATACAAGCTACCTTAATTACCCCGGCTACGCTCTTGAGGAGTCCTTCAAGGCGAAGGCTGGTGTTTGCTTGTTCGTCCGGGCGGACGTTTGCTGTCGTCGCCTGCGCTGTTTGGAGGAACCTTCCTTTTCCTTCCTTGCGGTACACGTCGATTTTGGCACTCATTGCCGTGTCTACGTCTGCGTCTACCGTTCCCATCGTGGTGACTTGGAGACAACTCGACTTTTTGAACATCTAAGTCGGGTGGCAGATGACGCGCAGGAGCGATTTCCTTCCGCCGAGCTGGTGTTTTTAGGGGACTTCAATGCTCACCACGAGTTGTGGTTAAGTTCCTCTAAAACTGACCATGCGGGTAGGACTGCCCACGCATTCGCTCTCACGCACGACCTGACACAATTGGTCACCCAGAACACCAGGGTACCAGATATTATCGGTCAAGCGCCCTCTTTATTGGACCTTCTGTTGACAAATCGCCCTGACGGATATCAGGTGGTGGTTCGAGCTCCACTAGGATCTTCGGATCACTGCCTGGTATCCGTCTCAGTGCCTCAGGCGTCACGACCGTCCCCTGTGGTTGCAGCACGCCGTCTGTGGCACTATGCGTCAGCAGATTGGGACGGTATGCGGGATTATTACGCATCTGTTCCTTGGTGGCAGCGCTGTTTCAATAGGATGGATCCGGACTCCTGCGCTACCTCTGTTGCTGACGAGATCATATTAGGAATGGAATATTATATTCCGCATTCCAATCTCGTCAGTAGAGGCAGACGTAACCTCTGGTTCAATCGCGAGTGCGCCTCTGCTGTTGAAAACAAACAGCTGGCTTACCGCGCTTGGATCAGAGGCCGAGCATCTAAGGATCCCAATACAAGCCTACTGAAAACAGCCTACAATAATGCCACCAAGTTATGTAAGAGGGCTTACATTAGAGCGGATGCTCAGCGCATTGCACAAGTGGGCCAGGAACTGCTATCGCACCCTACGGGTAGCCGTTCTTTTTGGCGCCTGGCCAAAGCTGTGCAATCAAACTTCTGCCAACCCTCGCTGCCACCGCTGAGACTTGCCGATGGCTCGCTTGCTCATCAGCCGCAGGAGAAAGCCGACCTCCTGGCAAAACTCTTTGCGGCTCATTCCCGTGTCGATGACTGTGGTACACAACCTCCGAAACTGTCCCATTGTGGCAGCACCATGCCCGATATCCGTATCAGACAGCGTGATGTGCGGGCGGAGCTCCAGTCGATCGATACTCGAAAAGCAAGTGGACCAGACGGCATTCCTGCGATTGTTCTTAAGAAGTGTGCAGCGGAGTTGACTCCGGTCCTTACGCGTCTATACCGTCTGTCGTTCTCTGCTGGTTGTGTGCCGAAATCTTGGAAAGAGGCCAATGTCCAGCCGGTTCCCAAAAAGGGAGATCGTTCTGATCCGGCTAACTATCGCCCTATAGCCGTCACTTCCATTTTGTGTAAAATCATGGAGAGGATCCTTAATACACAGCTGATCCGTTACCTGGAAGGTCACTCGTTACTTAATGACCGACAGTATGGGTTTCGTCCTAAACGGTCAACAGGTGACCTTCTAGCGTTCCTTTTGCACAAATGGGGTGAATCTATCGATAAGCGCGGCGAATCGGTGGCTATTAGTCTCGACATCGCCAAAGCTTTTGATAGAGTCTGGCACAAGGCTCTTCTTTCCAAGCTTCCGGCATACGGATTACCCGCGCAGTTCTGTACGTGGATTGCCAGCTTCCTCCACGAGCGTAGAATTCGCGTTGTCGTTGACGGCTGCGCTTCGCGGTTCGTGGCAGTGAACGCTGGTGTTCCGCAAGGCTCCGTTCTATCCCCCACATTGTTTCTTCTGCATATCAATGATATGCTTTCCTTGGGAGCTATACATTGCTATGCAGACGACAGTACAGTGCATGGGGGATATCACGGAGCCTCGGGGGCTGCTCGTGGTGATATTGGTAGGGAAAGGCAGAATCTTATCATTGAGCTCAACAGGACGCTGGACCTCGTCTCCGAATGGGGCTCCAACAATCTTGTTGAGTTCAATGCTAAGAAAACACAGGTGTGCGTGTTCTCGGCGAAAAGGTCACCTTTCCTCCCCCTTCCTTCTCTTCAGGGCACAACCCTTCACACACAGAGCAACATCACCTTGCTCGGAATGAACATTCGCTGCGATCTGAACCCCAGAGACTACATCGAATCCGTCATAACTACTGCCTCACGGAAACTCGGTGTCCTGAACAAGGTGCGTAGGTATTTTGCGCCGGACCAACTATGCTTGTTGTATAAAACTCAGGTTAGGTCTTGCGTGGAATATTGCTCGCACCTTTGGGACGGCTCCGCTCAGTACCTCCTCGATGCTCTGGACAGATTGCAGCGTCGCGCTATTCGCATAATTGGCGATGTAGAGGCAACTAACACCCTCGAGCCTCTACAACTTCGTCGTGACATCGCCTCTCTTAGCGCCTTTTACCGAATGTTCCATGGGGAATGCTCTGAGGAGCTCTTTAACCTTATCCCTCCCTCTCCATTCCTTAACAGAAACACGCGTAAGGGCCTTCGGAGTCATCCGTACACTGTGTCCTCCTTTTCACACCGTACTAAGAAATTCCAAGATTCCTTCTTCTGTCGTTCATCCCACACTTGGAATTCTCTACCTGCGCACGTGTTTCCTCCATCCTACAACATGGGTTCCTTCAAAAGAGGCGTGAAAAAGCATCTTTTAGGCCGGCAAGGGGCGGGCAGGTAGGAGAGTGGATGTCGTCCCTACTCTATCTGTCAACTCATTTGGGCCTCTTTCACCGCTTAACATCAGGCGGGAGGAGGTCATTTGCCGGGCCATCCATAAAAAAAAAAAAAAAAAAATAATAATAATAATTATGTATACAAAACTTCCTTGATTTTTTTTATTTCGAATTTTTGAATCTCCATCCCTTTTTTCCTATGTTCGGTAATTTAAATCCGATTCTTTCCAGCTACTTGAGTAATGTCATCAGCTCACCTTTTCTGTGGTCTGCCTCTTTTCCTTTTCCCTTCAGGTCCTTTCCATTTTGTTACTTTCTGTGTCCATCTTTCATCTTTGCATCTTGCTATGTATGTATAAGTATAATAATTACATCAAGATAAATAATAGGCATCGGCTTACGTAATAATTAATTCTTTATTTCAATAACTTATAACATAATAAAACACCAAATTCAGACAACATTGGTAAAACAAATATAACGTGAGCAATATAACGTGAGCCTGAACTAAGGTTAACCTGTGTTTCAGGCAAATGGATTACATGTTTAAAATATGGACAATCAAACGCAAAACAATACAATAATATAAATGAGCCACATAGAATTACATAATACACACACAATCACACAGTCCAATATATCGTAAATTAGAAGAGGTCCTGTAGTTTCTTGGAAATTTATTGTTAATTGTTTATAGATTATAGAGATTGTCATCTATCAGATAATAACTAAAATTCTGGAATAAAAATTTGTTGATGCAATTTGTTGATTTTCGATTTCAAATGGTCAAAATCTGGATATTGCTGAAAACAACAAAATCTCGAATATCTTCAAATGTTAATGTAACACTGTGTTCAGTGGCGAAAATCTTATACAGGAGTTTAGAAGCTCGAAGAAATGTTAAAAGAGTATGTTAAGGCATGCCGGCAAAAAAAAAAATACAAGGCACCATGCTAATAGCCACAATTTTTTTAACCGCAACAGACCTAATTATTGCAAATTTAATGATATTGAGGTAAAAGCTTTAGCGAATAATTTTTTGTTGTGTGCTGATGGTGACGCGGAACAAATATAGAATTTTGTTCCTCTATCTCGAGAAAATTTGTCAAAAATTTTGGAAGCAATATTTTTAGTAACGGAACATTTAAAAGTGTCCCATCTTCTTTCAAACAAAATAATATCACACATATTGATCTTACCTGTAATATTCGCCTTGCTTCCGTGTACGTAGGTACGCTACTTACGTTCGACTGTTTGAGCTCTATTTAATTCGGCATTAGAGAATTTCAAAACAGACTACGAGGACGCAGGTATAAAGGCCATAGTGTATTTTTCAAAACTATTATATCTGGCTATTTATCATATGAACAAAACGGTATGGAAAATATAAATTACTATGCAACAAAGGAGACGGATAAGGTAGACGTATGGTCAGACTTGCAGCATACTTACCTTTATTACCAAGAATCTAATTCACACATGCTGGGAGAGTATTTTGAATATGTTTTCAAACAAAGTGCACAAAAAAAAGAAATATTTTGAATCACACTGGCTGAAAAAACAAATGTTGTAAATAATACACGTTTCCCAATATCATCCCCGAACGAACAATCCATGGAGGGCTGGAACCACCGAATCAATATAGTCATAAATAAAAATCCAGAATTTTGTGAATGCGTACGCACGCAATTAAAAAAAGAGAGTGATAAACGTGACAACGCAATTATATACTTCTCATCAAGGGTTTCTAAAAAAAGGAAACGAAGAAGTGTTGATATTTTGTTCGATATTGCTTACAGAAATATGTAAAAAAAATTGCAAGATTATAAAATTACACGATTCAATTTTGTAATAAACTTAGTTATTTTAATTACCTAACCTACCTACATTTGTATATACCTAAGATTAACTTTTGTTAAATGTTTTGTGTAAGCGAAGATCCATTTCTCTTCTGATAATAAAATATAGGTAGTAGTTTAATAGCTTTTTTAGGGTTAAAATTCCAACTGGGAAAAAAGCTATTAGTTTTCTCCGCTGCTACAATCCAATCGATCTATTTTAGCTATTCGTTCACTTGACCAACACACCCCTAATCATTACCATTCCATTCTTATACGTACATCCCACCCAATCCATACCCATCCAGATGACATTTTGGGAAGTTTATCTTTTGGGAAGTGGTCGCATATCGGGCCATTTTTCAAGTTGTTTGAAATACGATCGCTTGCGTGTTAGTACGGTATTTTGCTTTTCTGTCTCTATCACCCAGCTGTTTCTGTAGCGCTCAGCAAATCAATATTCAACTAACAAGTCCGTTAATTTAACAGCAGTGTTAAATTAATTTGAGTTTCTGAAACGTCAACTATGAATAAACACTAGAATACATGACATGTATTCTAGAGTTGAGATTTTGATAATGAATAATGAACTCAATAACTCTGATTTGAAATCAAAATAATGTTTAGTAAAAATTGGTTACAAATTAGTAAAGCGTAACGGCGACACACTGTGTCGCCGCTGTCTTTCTTCTTGTGGATGTCGTAATGGACGACTTAGGTAGTTTATATAAATTTTATATAAATACCAGTTTTATATATTATAGATTACAATTTACGGTGAAGGTAAACATCGTGAGGCAACCTGCATACATCTGCGAAGAAATTCAAAAGTGTATGTGAAGTCGACCAACCCGCACTAGGCCAGTGTGGTTTACTAAGGTCTAAACATCATAAGGTAGGGTAGGCTTGAGCCCCTCGGTGGAGACGTATATGAGCTGTGATAATGGTAACAATTTAGTTTACACATCAAATAATGAATAAAATTAAGTAAAAGTTTGCACGGTAGACATCTGTATACCTAAAAATAAAGATTTATAGAGCATTTATTAGATTTTTGTACCAACAATTAAGCTAATCCACACACGAGCACTGATTACTTTGACAATATCTACGATTACGACTTAACAGGAGTGCTAGAAACCCAAAATGGATTGCCGTTTGATTAATAGGTTCATGATCTTGCCTTACTTTTTTTGCAATTACCTTGAAAGCTAAGTATGTCTACTGACACATTGATAAGTTGATTTAGCTTTCAGCAACTCAGTTGACAGTTAACATTAGATTTATCAGCTTGTTACTTAATTTTATCGCTGATCAGCCTGTCGGAAACCGGGGGTAGGCGGCGTAAAGAGCGATACCCATGGTGTTAATCTAAGGGACCTCGCGCACTAGACGACCAGTCGTGATGGCCCTTTGTTTGTGGCTGTTGGTCACTGTTCATAATTATGGTTCTATTGCTAACTAGGTCACATACGACCACAGGCCGTGGTTGTGGTCACCTAGTGCGCGAGATTGTCACCAGATGTCTGTTTACACCGATACGGGGTCTATGATCAGTCTATTTGTGATAGCTGAGGAAGTTATACATATTGCAGACAAGATTAAAAATAAAAACTGTCATTAACTTCTAGGAATTTTCCTTCGAAAATTGTATAAAAGTAAAATTATTGACGTATTGAAGTGTCTACTTTGTTGGTGTTTTATGTAAGTTTCTAAAATTATGTATTTGTGTTAGTTATATGTTTTTCTTTCTTATTACTCAGGCAAAACATTGTTCTCTTGCGTGTCTGTGTTTTTCACAGTTTTATTTTTTACGCTTTTACAGATTGTCCGGAAGAGATCTTTCTTAGGAACAGGTCCACCTTTGCTCACTAACATCTTATGCATTTTTGCGTGACAAACAAGTTAAATAATGATAATAATCGTGTTTCTGTAGCCTCTAAGAAAAACATTAAACTTTGTTGTCTGCCAAATTTTTATTTGGCAGTCAACAAAAGAATCTAACTATTGTCACAATTTAAATTCTATCGATGTTACAAAAGTTGTTGGTGCACGTGATTTTTTTAGCAAACAGAACTTACTCCTGTAAACAGCGAAAACAAAACTGTGAATTATAGCGGCAAATTACATTGACAAGAATTCTGGTCACGAGTTCAAGCAATCAACCAAACCACCCAGAATCACATTACACTTTCTGTGGACGTTTCGATGATTTGGCTTGACTTCCTGTAGCTATTTAATTGATGCATCCATTTTAATAACGCCTAGGCCATCTTATTAAGTGCCTACACTTCTCGTGACCTATTCAGCGATATCGTTGTGTGCATACTAAGTATATGGATATAACGCACACGCCCCTTGTCTAAGGCTATAGGGGTTAAAAATTACAAGGGTGGTGCAATTAATTGGGTTTTCCGTTCCGGGATTGCCCTGCATAAAGATTTATATCGGTTTGGTTTAGTTTAGTGACTTATATGGGTTGATGTGGTAGAAGTGATTTAAATGAAAAAAATGTGTTAATAGTAGAAAGCGATAACTTATTGACTGGTGATAATATTATTATCGATGTAAACAAACAACGAAGAAATATAGTGGCAAAGTAAACAACTGAAATAATACAATTTGAAGTAACATAATAATTCGGGTCTCTATGAAATGAAATATAAAAGTTTTTATTCCAGGTTTATGTCCATATAAATAAATAGATTAGTATTGTAATAATGAAAATAAATAAAATTGTATTAATAATAATGAATAATAATTAAATTGTATGTCTTGGGTCCAGACGTTTAAAGCTTCTAGGAGGATTAAATCTTCCAATACTGTCAAATGTCATTTCGACTTATTTTGTACTGTCCCCTATTAGGTCCTTGATTATGAATAAACTGGCATGGAGCTTAGTCACTTCTCTGTTAAAAGGTTGTTGGCAGACCGGTCCGTAGGAGCTTAGCTAATCATTCACTGATTACGTTTGATACCGATTACGCATGGAGCTCTCGATAAACAAAATTTGACAGCTAAGATCGATATACTCGACATAAATTTGTCAGATATTCTTAAGCAGTGAAAAGGACAGCTTTTGTCGATCGATATAATAATAATATGTCGATCTATAAGTGCATGCTCGCACAGTAGAGCTGGTCTAGCCTGGCTCGCCTATTGACTCAGGTCTGCATTTTACTGTGAGTAATGTATGATATAACAACAATTAGTATAATATTCATATTATATAATGCCAAATCATATAATTTTGTTTAATACATCAATCATTTCATATAATTATCAAATTATATAATTTCAAATGATATAACCGTATAACGCCTAACAAACTATTCCTATAATATTGTTTATATACAAGAACATTTAGTATAACAATCAATTAATATAAAAGTTCATCATAAATCTTTATTTTATAATGATAAAGTTCAGTTCAGTTGAGGTCGTTCCCCGTGCGAAGCAATCAAGCAAGCAAGCATGCTAACAAGCAAGCAAGTGTGCAAACAAGCCTGCAGCATGCAAGCAAGCATGCAATATACAGTTGATACAGTTGACTGTGTGTGGTCACAATATCTAACCTTTTTTTTAGGGCAGGGGAACCTCTTTACGATTCTACAAGGGACTAAAAAGCTGACAAGGCTGCCTCTTGTATGTGCCATTGAACCCTGGAGACAGGCCCAGCGGTGCGTTATGATACTGACGCCATGCGCTAGGACTTGGCCTAGGGAGGGGTCACCAAGTTACTACGATGTGACCCCCCAAACGGGCGTCCAGGGAGCAAAACGTAATGTCTCCCAGCCGGTTGTCAGTCGGCCGGGCCACTTTCGTCCCTGCAATGGTTGCTGAAGGTAGTTGGTGGTGGTGGCGCCCAAAAACGCGCGCCTCCTCCTACCCAAACCTAACCTAACAGTTTTCAGTTTTTTCCTTGCTTCCGCCCCCCGACCAGGCCCCCGTCACTCGCGCAATGCAGCGTTATAAATACCTACCGCTAAGTAGCGCGCCGGCGCGCCAACCGGCAGAGGGATGCCGCCACCCGCCGCGCCGCACGCGAGACTTTTATTATCATTATCAAATCTTGTAACTTGTTTTTTCATAAATTTGTTTTTATTTTATTTTATTGTTTTTTTGTTTATTATATTAATTGGTTTTAGTTTCGTTTTGTTTTTTATCAATTATTTTTTTTATTTATAATTTTCTTTTCAGAACCACGAAAGGGATTTTTCGAATCCAATATTTTCCCGAAAATTTTATTTTTCAAAAATTTCAATTCTATTTTAGTAAAACTGAATAAAAAAAAACATCGGTCATGTATTTTTCATTATAATTCGTAATTTTTTTAATCATTTGTAATTTGACAAATGAATAAAATCAATGAAAAAAAAATTTCGCCTCGGGCGGGATTGGTAATTTTTTAATAATTTGTATTTTTTTAAATAATTTTTAAATGTATGACGATAAAATAATATTCTATTCTCTTATTTTTTGACATGTACTATTTTAAATTTTTAAATATTAGCTCACTGCCAATGTAGAAGTAGATTATGAGGAATAATGTGTATAATTTAACACCAATCATGTATTACTATTATAATAATAGTACCAAAGTACGATTATTATTATCATTTTATACAATTAAAGCACATTTGAGTCAGGGGCTTTCCTCGCAATCACTTTATTTCATTAATCCTACGTATACCATTTTGTTTATGTTCTTTGTACAACCCTTAAGTTTTCGCTCGATGACGCAATCACGCGGTGTACCCGGGAATCTCGATTCTCGGCGCGCGTTCATAGAGACCTTTTCTTCTTGCAGCGACCTTTGTCTGTCGGTTTTGGCTATTATTATTACAGCGATTCGAGCGTTTCTATGGGAGTGATGTATCTGTTACGTAGTAACTATTATCTAATCTGTGCCCCGACCCTCCTGAGCAAGGGATCTGCGCCCCCTGCACTCACGCTCATGCAGGCATGCATGCACCGTGCAAGCCAAGCCTGTAGCATGCATGCAAGCATGCAACATGCAGTTTGATGTAAAAAATTCTTACCAAACCTAACCTACAGTTTAATATTTCTTTTACTCATACGAGTATATAAAAATAATTCTAAAAATTGATCTTTATAGTAAAGAAAATTATATCAATTGCTAAGTATATCAAATAACGATTATACTTCATGAGTTTTATTTCGAACGATTTTAAGTAATTTAAATGTTATGCTTAATGCTATTATACAAAATGATAAATATATTAACTTAGATATATTCTTCAGAGTCATTACACATTTATGAAAATTGTAAAGCATAATTGATAACAGTGTACGAGTATAACCTAGATTTATTGTAAAGTCAAGTACTGTTTCATTTCCTTTTTTTCTAGATAACTATTTCATTTGAATGCTGTGCGCAAGAATCACCGGAATTCAATATTAATGTGAGATTAATTATATTACCTTGTTGTCATTGTAGTAGTTAATTGTATTCTGTAGTTGGGCCATTTAAATACATAAATAAATCGTTATGTTAAAAGAAATTATGTCACGAGTTGTTATATAAAACGTTTATTATACAATATGAACGTCATTGAAGTGAATATATATTAAATGACGCGCACCCTTTATACTGGCCATGACAATATACAACTACGCATTTGACAATCGAAAGATATGTGAAATAGTACATTGTTACCCCAGGGGTGAAAGTAACTTATTTAGCCCCGAGGCGGGGTTTGGCGCCCGAGCGTAGAGAGGGCGCCTATAGTTCAAGGGACTAAATAAGTCTTTAACCCGAGGTAAACACTGTGCTTTTCATTACGAATACGAGGAAAGTAAAAATAAAAACATGAATCAGCTAAAGAACATACTCGTAATTGAGTGAATTTTATTTTAATAAATCAACAACTTCTGCTTTTGCATCTTCACTTATGTATGAAATCTCTGCTATACGGAAGAATAAACAAAACTCTAAAAATTTAGGTATTTAGCTCAAAACCCCTCTAAAACTCGAAAAACAAATGACGATCGGATTGCCGCTTTCCCGCTTATTTTGTTTTTTTTTCTGTAGCCGGCCAGCTATTCAGCCATTATTTTTCATTTTCGTCATTGAAAAAATGGTAATTATTTTGCCCAAATTTAAGTTATTTAAAGAAATAGTTGAAAGTAAATTATAATAAAGTCATTTAAGTAAAAAATCTATATTTGTTTTGTTTTTGTTAAAAAAAAACGTCGCCCCACACTAGGATTCTTTTAATACTTAACATTGTTACTTCAATTTTACACCGTGCTGTAATTGAGTGGCTGTATAGAACGCCGGAACATGGTTTAATAGAAATGTGAAATAGAACTAGTTTCTTTTTTAAAATTTGGCAGCAGCTGTCAGTTGAAAGTGATTCTCCCTAGGGCTGAAAAGTATTACTTTCAACCCGCTCCGCAGGAAACTTCAGACCTACTTTCAGAGTATGAGTAATGAAAAATAATTATATTACACTAGCTGTGCCCGGTAGCGGGTACAGGAGCGTCGGTGGCGTTGTGGCCTCGACACTGGACTGTGCCCCGAATAGAATCGGGAGGCCCGCGATCGATCCTGCCATGTACCCATGTGTTTTTCGCTTCACGATTTCATATGTACATTTATCTGTTGCTCCTACGGTGAAGGAAAACATCGTGAGGAAACTTGCATACAACTGCGAAGTAATTCAAAGCTGTATGTGAAGTCGACCAAACCGCACTGGGCCAGCGTGGTTTGACTAAGGCCTAATCGCCCTAACTAGTTAGGGTAGGCTCGTGCCCCTCGGTGGGGACGTATATGAGCTGTGATGATGATGATGATGAGCTGTGCCCGCGTTTCGCCATAATAATTGTCACAAAAAATTCTGGAGAGAGCCACCCTTATCACCTAAGGGTTTTAAAAAATAGTCTACGACCTATTCTCAGACCTACCAAATAAACACAAAAAATTCATAATATCGATTAAACCGTTTTGGAGGAGTTCGATAACAAACACTGTGATACGAGATTTTTAGGGTTCCGTAGCCAAATGGCAAAAAACGGAACCTTTATAGATTCGTCATGTCTGTCTGTCTGTCTGTCCGTCCGTATGTCACAACCACTTTTCTCCGAAACTATAAAAACTACACTGTTGAAACTTGGTGAGTAGATGTATTCTGTGCACCGCATTAAGATTTTCACACAAAAATAGAAAAAAGCAATAAATTTTGGGGGATCCCCATACATAGAACTGAAACTCAAAATTTTTTTTCATCAAATATATACGTGTGGGATATCTATGGATAGGTCTTTAAAAATCATATTGAGGTTTCTAATATCATTTTATTCTAAACTGAATAGTTTGCGCGAGAGACACGTCCAAAGTGGTAAAATGTGTGCCCTCTCCCCTCCTGTAACTTCTAAAATAAGAGAATGATAAAACTAAAAAAAAATATATGATGTACATTATCATGCAAACTTCCACCGAAAATTGGTTTGAACGAGATCTAGTAAGTAGTTTTTTTAATACGTCATAAATCCTACGGAACCCTTCATGGGCGAGTCCGACTCGCGCTTGGCCGGTTTTTATATATTAAGTTTGTCAGTCACGTAGACATCAAACAACAATATTGAGATCAAATATTGAACACATGTAATTCTAATAAGAAATCAAAGCAAATACAATAAAGAAATATTATATAATTATGACAAATACGAGTATATATCGTTTGTGGCTAACACAATTTTATATAAAGTGAAATTCAAACAATAAGTGCGTGCTATACAAATATTTGTGAATTCATAAATCTTACAAGAATTTGTGCATATTTACAAGGTCGATGCATGAAAATACAGTGTAATATTATTATATTCCTATTGTAGCTACAATAGAGAAATAAAATTTGTTGATGTGGACTCAATAATACAGCAAGCGTAAAGTACCTATAGATAGTTTTGATTTTGTATTTATAATTTAGGAAGTGAAAATTCTATTAGTAGTAACTTTCGCGACCTTCCGGCGGCAGCGTGAAGCAACCTTACAACACTGTGTATGATTTGTAGATTAGTGAGAAAAGCTCTGTGCCCATAACAGCCTAATCAACGATTTTTTATTATACCTTTTAAAAAACTAAAAACAGGGTTCATTAATTTTTATAGATGTATAAAGTAAAAAGATATTAAGCCGTTTTTTAATAAAAGGGAGCGAACAAAATCAGTTTGCCATGAGTTGTGCTCCAAGTTTATCAAACTTTTAACCGTGGTTTATTAACATTTCATTTTCTGCTTTTAAGTACAGTACGTACTTTATTTGAAGAAAAGGCTGCTTCTTTATTGGAGTTTAAAGTGAAAAAGTTTCCAAAAATTAAGTAACTTATTAAAAAGAATTTAAAGTCTCTGATAAACATTAGGAGATACAAAACAGTTCAGGGGCCTTATCATGATCGCTTATAGCAAGATTAAAACAATGTTGAAACAGATATAACGCTCTTGTTGCGTATAGCGCCATCTCTATCATAGTGCGGTTTTAATAATTTAATCCTTATTAATATTACAAACGTAAAAGTTTGTGAGTATGGATGTATGTTTGTTACTCTTTAACGCAAAAACTACTGAGTGGATTTGGATGAAATTTTGTAGGTAGCCGGATTTTTTTATGGGATAGGGGGCAAGCGAGCAGACGTATCACCTGATGGTAAGTAATTACCGTCCCCCATGGACACCCGCAACCCCAGAGGAGTTACATGTGCGTTGCCGGCCTTTGAGGTGGGAATACGCTCTTTTTTTGAAAGTTTGAAGGTCAGGAAGGATTACGACAGGGATTAATATATAGGCTACTTATTACCCCGGAAAAGTAAGTAGTTACCGCGGGAAAGTAGATTTACTGTTTTTTCTTTGAACTTGAGTAGGTCTAAGAATTAATAGGTCGTAGGCTATTTATAAATTTTTGAGTGTTGAGCTTTATTTAAGCGAAACGTAGTTCGCAGGCACAGCTAGTATTATTATTGGATGGGTTCGTGCAGTTTGTAAAGATTGTCCTACTTTTGCAGCTTGAAACATACATACTTTCATAAATTTGGAAAAGGAAAATTAAATAAAACAATATTTGACTTGATCATAAAGATTTCACCGAGTTTATTTATTTATTAGTATCGATATGTGGCTGTATAAGTATTTTTTGTCATTGCCCAAATTAAGAAGTTGTTTTTAGACAAGATGTGGCTGTATTGGACTTAAATTAATACATTGTCACTGTCTATTGCCGTGGCACATAGTGAAGTTCTTTTTTGAAATACTTGTCGGTCCTTGGGTCACGATATTTATGTGTCAGCCCTATACATACGTAGGTAAACTGACCTACTTTCAGAATATGAGAAATGAAAAGTAATTAAACCTATGTCACCGCAATCATTCGGGTATATTATATTCGCGAGCTTACTTTTATATTTAGATATAAATTACATTGGTTGTTTTGAGTCAATAAAGGGAACTCATATGTATAAGAAAAGAATACTTTTACGATTATATTATTTGTATACGAAACCCTAAAGGGTAACGGAGTCTTACGCTTGGCCGAGCATTTATACCCTTTTTGTATCATATCATATTAATGTATGTTGTTTTGGTTTTTCCTAGAATGAAACTTGATAATTTTATTCTTTACCCTACCACCTTTGAATTCTTTGAACAGTAGTGAAAAATTAACAGTAGACAAATACTAATTTCCACTTAGCTTTTGTTTGATAATAAGTAAATATTCAAATCGAATAATAAATGTTTAGTTATTATTGCGTGAATTCGTTTATATAATATTATTTTCATACCACCTGCTCGACAATGTTCAATTAGATCCCCCTTAACTTCAACGTAAAGCAAGACATTATATCCCAAGGGATATAATTTTGTATGAAATTCCCAAGGGATTAAAGTGTTTTAAATACGGAACATAAAATTTGTATGAAAATTTAGCATAGATGCTAGCATAGGAAGGCAAAGGTTCTACGCCCATACAGCAGTAGCGTGCATCCACTAGAGACAAAGACATTCTACCTGTGTAAATAATGTTTTTATAAACTCTAAATACATAATTTCTTTACCAAAATTATAAAATATTTATCTACATAACACTGCAAGCTAAAATAAACAATTACATTTCACTTTATTTTATATTGATAAAATACGTTTTATGCAAAAAGCGCCATCTTTTGACGGCCACCATTAACTATCGATAAAAACGAATAAAAGCAGAGTAAAGCAAGTACACTCGCTGCCAGCGGATAAACAGCATTTGGAAAAATTACGCGGCATATTTAAAAATAAAGAATATTTCTACAATTTGTTCCATAATTTGCTATTTTCATAGCTAAAACTTTGCCGCCAACGCCATTACGTATTTCAAAATTGTAATATCTTGTTGCTTACGTTAATAAAGTGCTTAGTGGAATGTGTTTTGTAGGATCAATAATACAGTCTTTTTAGAAGTTTATTCAGTATTTTATTGATACAGTTAAAAAACGTAAGTAGGTAAATGTCCAGGTGCATCAGCTTTTTTTTTATTTGGGGTCAATAGGTTGTCGACTATTTGAGATTTATTTCGACAGTTGTGTGTAGTAATAAATTGCTGTTTCAAAAGTAAGTATACAACAAAGTTGAAAAATAAAAGAATTTTATTTGATACCATTTTATTGTTAACAAATTAATATTCGTCCTGCGTGCTACTAAAGGTCATTGACAGGGTCCAGCAGCTGATCGTATCGTATTGTAAATCGATATGTAGACTAAGTTCATACTTGTTATATTATTATTATATGTTTTAAGTTTTTGTAATGTTTTAAGCTTTACTTAAGATATAATTATTGCGTGACGTGTTCGTGCTTGAGAAAAATAAATCTTTTTTTTTTTGTATTTTACGGTTTTCATGATAATATCATAATTTTAACCATAGTTATAGTGATAGTGATAATGATAATGTGACAGTGTTTAACCACCTAAGTAATTGGTTATAGGGCCCTGAGTTTTTATTGTCTCGCAGATGGTATGAAAAGTAGAGTATTCACCTCTGGAATAAAGCAGTGTCTTCGTCTTAGGCGACTTGAACCCCTCGCTTCACTTAGGACTCTACATAACTCCCTCGCTTCGCTCAGGAGTTAAATTTTGACTACGCTACGCTCGGGAGTTAACTCTAGAGTCCCTCGTTACGCTCGGGGTTGAATATGGCGCCCGTGACGTTAGACACTGCTTTAAGACGCCTCACATTCTCAGTATTCTTATTGGTCGTTTTGTTTATCATGAATTTAATACATTATGATAAACCAGATCCAAATTTCTCGAATTCTCAGTAATAATGTCGCTATTTTATTTTGTTTTTTTTTTATATCTTAACGTGTCTTACTATTTAAGCATTGTTCTATGCGATGTAGGTGTGAAGAATGCTAGTACAGTAATCGTTTATGATCCGTGCGATGACTGATTAAGAAAAAAATCAAATTCAAAAATAAGTATTAACATAGGCCTTTGCAGGCACTTATTGACATCAAAAAAAAGGAAAAAATTCTAGTTTAGTTTAGAGAAGAAAACATGATAGTTAACCTTGTATGTTCATATATCCGGAATATAATCAAGATGTCTGCAAATATAAGTAGGAAAGAAAGAAAACAAAAGTTGACTCTACACCCGCTTTGAAATTAAAAGAGCCTTCTCGAAAAGAACAGGAAAGAATCTCAGGAGGTATAGTTTTCTTATCTCCCCATTTAAATCATCATTTCTTATGTTGGGTTTGTTACATAGTCATATAATTATTGCAAGGTAAAAATACCATCGTTAAATTAAATATGTCGTAATCGTTTAATTTAAATATGTCTCCGTTCCGTTTACTCCTGTATCAGATAAGGGAGTTTACCGTTATCTAAGTTCTGTACAGAGATGAAAACTTGCAATAAAACCCCGTATCAACACGTTTTGCCAGCATGATGTCCCAGACCAATTTTCCTTCTCCTTTATGGACATCCGCGCCCAGGAGTGAGTACAATGATAAAATAGTGTCACGACACAAAGATGTCGGAGAAAATGTGAACTCATTACTATTTTGTCATAATCCTCCCTGATATATTATATTTGTCGATAATACGGATGTTTCTGAGTGTAATTAATAAGAAACAGCTCCAATTAAGATAAAAACTCCGTCGATATACAGGAGTAGTATAGTGATATTATGGTCGAAACATTCATAGAATATTTTTCTCACGTACGAGTAGGTGATAAATTATACTAAAATCTACACGAGTACTATACTATAATATTATAAAGCTGAAGAGTTTGTTTGTTTGCTTGAACACGCTAATCTCAGGAACTACTGGTCCGATTTGAAAAATTCTTCTGTGTTAGATAGCCTATTTATCGAGGAAGGCTATAGGCTATATATCATCACGCTAAGACCAATAGGAGCGGAGCACCAATGAAGAATGTTTCAAAATCGTGAGATTTTTTTCCTATTGAGAGCTTCCGCTGCGTGCGTAAACGATTAAAATTTCGCATCAAGTATGACAGAATTGTTCCCCTTTAAAAGTTATTAAAAAAAAGTCCGCGACAGTATCAGCCTTATTAATAAAAATCGCCTATTCCCTCCTTAATCCGAACGTACTCTCGGAGTAGTTACTACCAGTTTAAGCTAGGAGTAGCTTTGTGTTTATAACATTATTAATAAACACGGAGTAAGCTTAGACTAACAAAGCGTTCCTAACTCTCGGATGTTATGGCAACCCTTACAATTTAAAAGTAAAAAGAATGAGTCGGTGAACGATTTGAGCATCGTGTGACAGACAGAAATACATGGGATGACAGTTTTTTCTCCTTTTTCAGTTTGAGATTGTCTTTCAAGGTTATTTTGTTCGCGATTTGTGATCGCAATATTGCAAAAACATGACGCTATTTTCAATTTCTTCGATTTCGTTGATCAACATCAAATCATCTAAATAATAGTCACTTTCCATTTTAATACAATACAATATTAAACACACCAACAATAAACACAAATTCGCTCAATTCGACTGTGAAAAATAAAACGGTCGCCATCTAATGACAAGATACGTGTCAAAGTTGACAAATTATATAGATTTACGCAAAGACAACGCTACTCCAACCTTAATCTGTCGCTAAACTAGGTAGCTAGCAGGTATAACATTTACTCCGAGAGTAGAGTTGGATTAGCTTACTCCTTCCCTACTCCGTGTTTATTAATATAAAAAATGTTTACTACTGACTTAATACTCGGAGTAAAGTTACTCCTGCCTTAGTCTACGTTTATTAATAAGACGGTATATGTCTATCTTTTAAGGTTAGCTCACTATAACCTTTTTTAAGCTAACCAAATTTGTTCTAAAATAATGCATTATTTGCGAAAGTGTTTTTATAAACATGATATTAATCCTTATCCAAATAAATACGTTATTCATCACAAGTATTTAATTTAAAACAAAATTGCCCTTTACATTATTCTATTTAAATGAATATCATAGGAGATATCGCAGTTTTAAAAGAACATCACAGCAAAATAATGATCGAGTACTGCGCGCACAATGTGCAAAGCCGGCGCGGCGGCGGGCAGTCGTGAAGGGGAAGGGCGGTGGCCCCAGTTAGCTGCCAGTTAGTTACTTCTGCCGGAAGAAAACAAAACTAAAAATATAGTGTACCGGAAGTACTTCAAAATAACATTAGTTTAGTTTTTTTGAGAATAACCTACAATCTACATGATGTAAGATTATAAGACCCAGTACTTACTTACCTATATAACGAAGTCGCGGGTTAAAGTTAGCGTTAGCCCAAAGTAATTATTCCACGCGGACGAAGTCGCGGGCGGAAGCTAGTATAATAATATGCCCTTAATATGTTATTTTTCACTTAATAATATGTTTATACTAGAACATAATAATATATGCGTTAAAAATGATTTGATGAATCTGATACCAATCAAAAATAATTTGTTAAACTCTTTTTCCGTACACAATATTATTATCATAACTTCGCGTAGGGTGGCTAGACTATTTTTAAGCATTACGCGTGGGCGCTTCTGTATCATTATAATGTTAAGAAAGAAGTTACTGTAATGACGCATGAAACTGATTTTAAGGTAAAGTGTAGGCGCCACATTCAGAATAATAATGCGTGAACCGTCAGACAAATTTTCTGAGATTGCCATAGACTTTGGAAAGGTAGAGAAAAGATATTCAAATGAAGACAAAACAATGAAACGTTGTTATTGTTTGAAGAGGCCACGAAGAACACTAAAATAAGATCCATTGTCTGAGGAAAGTTGCAGGGCTTACTCTTGATTAATTTAAATTTGATACTTGGTAATACAAATTTTAAACATGTTATTTGCTGTGCGATTGTAAGGATTTAAGGTGTTAGCATAGGATGAAACGCTTTGGTGTTTATTATTCCTTTTTAGAGAATTTTGTTTTGTATAAAAATATATTATTTCAATTGCATCTAAAATTTTTGCTTGAAATATACTGACAGCTGTGCTCTAAACATTAGGCACTGATTTAAAGAGGCAGTTATAAATAGCAGTTTTGGTAAGTAAAAAATTATAAATGGCACGTTTAATAACTAGTTCAGCAGTTAAAACGTTAAACGTAAACGTAAAAGTTAAGTAAACAAAAATGAGTAATAAAAAATAATGAAATGGATCAGAGAATATATAATTGAGCAGGAAAATAATTAAATGGGCGGTAAAAATTATTGAACGAGCGGTAACGTGTGGGCAGTAATAAATCGGAATTTGTCGGTAAGAAATTTCATTTCAAGCAATTCTATAAACAATGAGATGGTAAAAAAAAACAGTACTTAAATAGTAATGAAAAATTTAATTACTTTTGCTTTGACTGAAGGAATTAAATAAAACAAATTTTATAATAATAATAGGGGTAGAAATTTAGAAATCAGTACCCTCGATAGGATTGGGGGGTGGGGGGGGAATACCCCCCTGCAACTCCCACTCCGGAGGAGATGTATAGTTTTCGAGATATAGGCCACTGAAGTTTGAGTTTATGTTTGCAAAAGAAATAGAACCGACTTCAAAAACACTGAAAACTTAAAAATAATCTTCTTCTATATTGAAGTCGGCGCCAAACTATGATCTCCTAGAAAGTGTTAAAATTTGTCTTCAATATAGAAGAAGATTATTTTTAAGTTTTCAGTGTTTTTTAAGTCGGTTCCACTTTTTGTAAAAAAAAAATTATTTTAAACTTTTTAGTGAATGAAATCTTTTTAGTGAAAGAAACACTAATTTACACTTCTATCTAATTACATTTTATTCCTGGACATTCCGCCTCGCTCGACTCAATTTCTGACGTACTCGTTTCCTTCTCAAGCCATCCGGCTATGGAACTCCCTCCCTGAGAGTATTAAGCTCGCTCATACGCTAGATTCTTTCAAATCTTTAGTTCGTAGTCACTTCCTATCCACAAATCCTTAACCGCTATACTGTTATTTGTGTCCCTTTCCTATCACACAAGCAATATTTATTCCTATTTCTGCACCCTTCCCCTTGATTGTCCTTTTTCTTATTTCCCTGTCTTAAGGTTGCCTGGAAGAGATTGCTTTTTAGCAATAAGGCCGCCTATTTGTACATATATATTTTTTACATTTGTATCCCATTGTCATACAATTTTTGTACAATAAAGGGTTTATTATTAAATTAGTGTTTTCCTCGATTTTCTATGGGATTCCATCATCCGATCCTGACTTTGGTGACCATGGGACCACCCTTGCAGTATATTCTATCAAATACAAAAATAATTTTTGAAATCGATTTAAAAATGACGGAGTTATGAGGTAACAAACATAAAAAAAAACAACCGAATTGATAACCTCCTCCTTTTTTGAAGTCGGTTAAAAAAGGTACATAAATCAACTTCCCCTCTTGCGCGGAGGTCGGGAAGGGGGGGAACGCCCTCTGCCAAAATTAATAGTTTCCACAAGCAATAAGTATGCATAAAGTCGAGAATACACATAAAGTCGTTTCTGGCGCTTCGCCGGCCGCTGCCGCGGCACGCTCGCTTCGCTCGCTCGGCTCGCGCGCTTGGTTCATGTTTATACCTACGCTCGTCGCTTCGCTCCTCGCTACCTATTTTTGACCCGCCCACAGTTTCTACATATAAAATCTAGACGCGTCTCCGGCAAGAAATTCTTTCACGGAATCATTCAGGTGAGCTCCCTTAACCCCCCTACCTTGCCGACAGCGAAAGTCGTACTGAGAAGCTGAACAGCGGATTGCCACAGGGGTCGGTTCTGGTTCCATTACTTTTCAATCTTTACCTACATGACATACCTGAAACACAAAGTCGCAAATTTATATATGCTGATGAGATAGCAATAGCTTCCCAACACGAAACCTTCGAACCATCCGAAAGTATCCTTAGCAACGACTTAAGTATTCTAAACAAGTACTTTGAGAAATGGAGACTCGTACCGAATACCACTAAAACTGAGGTAACCACGTTTCACCTTACCAACCAAATGGCAAAATACGAGCCCGATGTTAAGTTTGCTGGTGCCAGATTGCAATATAACCCCACTCCGAAGTACCTGGGCGTGACCCTCGACCGAAGCCTTACGTATGCACCACATAAAGACAGACTCCGCAAGAAGCTTCAGACTCGAAACAATATCTTGCACAAACTAGCGGGCACCACCTGGGGAGCAAACGCTGATGTGCTCCGCACAACCGGTCTTAGCCTAGTGTATTCTACGGCCGAATACTGCGCTCCAGTATGGTTAAACAGTGCACATGTGAAAGAAAGAAGGAAAGAAAATCAATTTTATCTGGGCATCTACATGTGACGCATGTAGATGCCCAGCTGAACCAGACCATGCTGAGATGCATATCTGGAACCATCAAATGTTCACCCCCCTTCAGTGGCTTCCCGTCTTAAGTCACATACCTCCACCCGATCTCAGAAGGCAACAAATGCTCTTGCGAGAGAGCCGGAAGATTTACGGAAACGCCAACCTCCCAATTCACGGAGAGTTTTGCGATCCTCCACCCCATCGCTTGAAATCGCGACGTCCACCATACCAAACCGCAAGGGAACTCGTAAACGGCGATTTCAACACGTCTACGAAGTGGATGCAGCAATGGAACGTAGAACCACCTGATGCCATGGGAGTTGTAATTAATCCCCTATTAAAACCTCCTGGATTAAGACTCCCAAGAAGAGAATGTTGTCAAATAAACAGAGTACGGACTGGATGCGGGCGGAGTAATGCCTTCTTGTACATGTGCGGGTGGAGGAATTCACCAAGGTGCGAGTGTGGAGCAGATGTCCAGAGTGTGGAACACACGGTCCGAGAGTGCCCCCCATTGATTTACTACCAAAGGTAGATAACTCAAACTCAAAAATCTTTATTCAACATAGACCTTTACAGGCACTTATTGACGTCAACAAATTACAAAACTCTATTTAATCAATAAATTAATTTAAAAAATGCAACAAGTCAAGATAAGCTATGTATTATTTAAACCTTGTATGTACATACATCTCAACCATAATTAAGATATATGCAAATACAAGTAAAATGAAAAAAAAAAAGTTGACTCTACACCTGTTCAGAAATTGGGAGAGCCTTCTCGAGAAGAACAGGCAAGAAACTCGGAAGGTCTATTTTTTTTTGTCTCCTCTTTTAAATTGCCAACATTACAATAATATATTATTTCACAAACATAACTTTGGTTTTATTAAAATATATATAGAAATGCCTGTCGGAGTGATTGGAACAGTTACTCAAATACATACATCCAACAATCACAAAGTGTACTTAATGAACGTCAAATTGATACATTTTTTGTCAATCCCAAGCAGTTTAATCTGTCAGATAGTCAGACACTTTATAATATGCTTTTTTCATGAGTACTTTCCTGACTGCAGTCTTAAATTTATTTAAGCTAAGTTCTTTAATATTGGTTGGGAGTTTGTTGTAGAAACGTACACAAAAGCCTCTAAAAGAGTTATTAATTTTTTTAAGTCTAGTATTAGGTAATGCTAACATATTCTTTTGTCTAGTATTTACTGAATGAATATCACTGTTTTTATAAAACAAATGTATATTTTTATGGACATATAATATATTCTCGTAAATATATTGCGACGCAACAGTCATAATACCAATTTCTTTAATTTTTTCTCTCAAAAAGTCTCTCATTTTAAGATTATAAATTGCTCGAATAGCCCTCTTCTGCAGCACAAAAATAGTCTGAATGTCGGCAGCATTTCCCCACAGCAACAAGCCATACGACATTACACTATGAAAATAAGCAAAGTATACAAGTCTTGCTGTATCAACATCGGTCAGCTGACGTATTTTCCATACAGCGTAGGCTGCAGAACTAAGTCTCTTCGACAATTTATCAATATGTGGGCCCCACTGAAGCTTAGAATCTAAAGTAATACCAAGAAATACAACGGTGTCCACAAGGCCCACATTTTTATCCTTTATGTTTACAGTGGTCTGAACCTCTCTAACATTAGGTAAGACAAATTTTATACATTTAGTTTTCCCTTCATTGAGGGACAAATTATTCATATTAAATCAGTGAACTATTCTTGAGATAGAATTATTTACATCGTCATTAATTTGCAATCCTCTTTTAATTTTAAATAAAAGTGAAGTATCGTCTGCAAATAATACTATCTCATGCCTGTCTTGAACATAATTAGGCAAGTCGTTAATATATATTAAAAATAGAAAAGGACCAAGAATCGAACCCTGCGGAACTCCCATTTTAACCGAGGAGCCCTGAGATCTCTTCCCATTGACATCTACTTTCTGAATCCTCTCAGTCAGATAGGAGATGAGTAGATCCAGAACAGTATCGTGAAATCCATAGTAGTGTAATTTCCTGATCAAAGTTTCATGATGGACGCAATCAAACGCCTTGGACAAGTCACAAAAAACGCCCAGCGCATCATGTGAGTCCTCCCAGGCCTCATATATATGTTGTACTAACTCAACACCAGCATCGGTTATTGAGCGACCCCTCCTGAAACCAAATTGTTTACAGTGTAGAATATTATTCCTGTTAATATTATCCCTATTAACGCATGAACGATCGAGAAGTGGGCCGGTGAAGAACTGCTCAATCGCGACTCGTGCAGTTCCTTTCCATAGTGAGTAATTAGCTGTCGGCATGTAAGCATGCCGAAGTGCGCATTCAAAAGTTGTGGTAACAATAGCCAGAAACGGCAGAAAAAAGACGGGATTTCATATTTTGCGTGAGTAAACTCATTGCACATCTTATCATGTATTCAAATATTCAATTTATACGTAAAAACTAATCAAAAACAATTATTTTAATCATAAACATGTCGCTTAGCGTCAGTGTCAGTACATCACAATCGTCTCTCTCGCACGGGCGTCGTATTACGATGTGTTATCTCATTCATGCGTTGGAGCGACAACGCGATAAGCAATTTCAAGCATTATGTTTGAGAGTATAAGGTTGATATTTTCTTGTAGCAATTACTAAAGCGTCGTTTGATCTGTGGCCAGGTATGAAATGATGTAACTTCCCACGGTTGTACTTAAAATTGTTGCCGTAATAATGCAGAATAAGGTTGAATTCGATAAATACTTACGGTACTTTCTTTATGGTAATTTTCATTCGGGCGTGCATATTCAAGTATATATCAGCGAGTACAAATGTATAGTCGATTAGGTGACAGATTTCAAGCGCGTTTTTGTATGAAGCGCTCTATCTACGTTTGGTAGTAAATCAATGGTGCCCCCTTACAAAATACCACGGCAGCCTAACGGACCTGTTCACCCTTGAAAATGACGCTATCCCATGGATTCAGCAGTTAAAGGAGCGAATATTATTATAATAAGTTTTTATTGTGTGTGATTATTTATTTGGTTTTATTTTGAATTTGTGAACGACATTAAGCCATACAAATAATAATAACCCCCCAACCATCACAGTTTATTTCTAGCGAGGATACCGATTTCTAAATCCAATGTGCTTATTAGCGCGGGTCGCTTCCGCCACTCGCGCTAATAAGCTCCGCCCAACTAACGAACATTTACCTCTCTTTTCAATGAATTTGAGTTCGGGTGTCACCGCTCGCTATGATCTGCCGAACTATTTATCAAATCGCTCATTCCATCATTTTTACCGCTCATTCAGTTATTGGACTGCTCAATTATTTTTAGAATTGACATTGTATGATAAAATAACCGACTAATTGATTTTTTATTACTGTCCATGTTTTACTGTCGCAATAATTAATCAACCGCCATTAAATTAAATAACTGCTCAATATATTTTTCAACTGATCATAATAACATCTCGAATATTTAAATAACAGCTCAAAAAATTAGTTCCCATTAATTAATCCTTATTGCTTATTCTAAGCCTTATTGTAATATCGTGGTTGAAGTAGGCTGTAGGATCTTCACCTAGAAAATCAAAGCAATCGAAAGAAGTTATTTAAATTTCTTTTTAAAATTTTCTAAGACCAAACGATTGAAGCCAAAATATTCTTATCAACGTGCTCCATTTCAACAGTTTGATAAAGAGAATTCCGATGCTAATGTACTGTGAAGATCAAATGAGTTTCCATTTAGAAAGCTCGACGCGTTTCATATTTAGGTTTCATAAGATTAGTTTTTGTTGCTTCCGCGTCTTCATAATACATAGGTAATATTAGTTAAGATTTTTGTCATTTAAGAATTATAATATAAAAATCTAATAATACCATATTATCTTATATGTATAATACGTTCACTTATATTTGAAATTCAGACTTATGTATAAAATAAAATTTATGTGCTGACTGAACCTAGGGTAACGGCACCAGTAGTCAGCCTTTTAACGGAAGTTTTAAGTTTGAACTGCTCTTATTTTCTCAAACGGGAACCAATTTACTAAAACACCGTTGCAAACAATCAACCATTTATCAAACTTTAATTATCTTTGAGATAGAAACAAAATAATCTTTTAAATTCTGAATTATTAAAGAAAATATAATAAATGGCACATTTCACCAATAGTTAGCCTTTTACAGCCTAATATCAGCCTTTAAGGTCCCAGTTGTCAGCCATTACATTGGCTGCAAATAATCAATCACAACAATGAAGTCTTCAATGAGATTTGTGTACATATACCTACCTATACTTTGGTCAGATAATAGTCTTATAATTATATGTGCATGTCTATTAATCAACGATATTAAACTTGTTTTTTAAATAGGTACTTTAGTATTTAAAAAATAAGCATTTCTAACCTTAAATACAATAACAATAATAATTAAGTAACTGATTATGAGATTACATCTATACTTATAAATAGAATATCAGTTACTACGTACTACATAACTGTTGTATATAATACGCATTGACTTACAATGTACCTACCTAGCTACTTTAAATCACAGCGAAAAAGGAAGTCTGATTTAACATGATCTAGTTATTAAATTGAATTAACATTTAGGTATACCAATTATGCTCACTCAGTATAATACTTAACTATTTACTGTTTATTTTCTTCGTTTTGCTTTGGTTTTGGTACTACGAGGGACTCCAAAAACCCGACTGGCTTCTCTTATTTTCATGCCGTTCCTGATGGCTTACATAGCAAGTGATAATTTTTCTGGTGGGTACTTTAGTATCGGCCTTTGAGACATGGTAAGCTGAAAAAATGCAGGTCTAAACTACTTAAGTACCTACGTATAATTCACCTGTAACTATCACTGCTGTGAGGAGTGGCTGAGCTCTAGTACCTCAACATCCAATAGTCGGCCTCATCGAAAAATTATTGTCGATGTGGCTGACTACTGGGTTTTCTTTGAAATTGACTTCAACAAGTGTTGTTCATATAAAATAATTAAAAATAACTCATCCAACGGTGTAAATTTCATTTAGAAATAGAAAATACCATTAAAACCCAAAAGTCAGCCGGGGGCGGCTGACCACTGGATTTGTCATAAAAAATGTAGTACCCAGTAGTCAGCCGCCCCAAAAAATAACTTTCTTAAGCAAAATGGTTAAATTATTACACTTGACTTGATACATAAACTCTTCACTAAGTTACATAAAAGATAACTCATTCAAAAAAGTATAAAATGAGGCTGCTTCCCACTAATTAAGACACCGCGAAACGTAAACAAAAAAATGGCGGACATCGCACAACTGGTCATGTCGGTGGCCGGCACTGATATGAACCTGTTGCGTATTCCCCACGGACTAGTCTCCTCACTAATTACGCGATATTTAGACCAATTAGGACACAGGGAAGGATTATACGTCCATGTGATTGGATAATTTAAAAATTGGCGTTATTTATAGTGGATAAAAGAACGAAAAGGCCGACCATAGGGTCCTGGCTGACTTCTGGCGCCGTTACCCTATCATCTAGAAATACATGGTACATACAGTACGGTTCACGAAAGATGCCCACTGCGCAGAAGGAATTTTAGGTCCCCTTGGAGATGCGGGGTGAAGCGCGGGCGGAATGCGTCAAGACCGGAGGGACGCCAATTGATGACAACTTACACTGAAAAAAATGGTAGCTTATCAAGTTGAAATTTTGCTTGTTTAAGTAAAATATAATAAAATTAATCATCAACATTTTTAAAACTACAAACCACAAATGATTATGAAAATCAATTTGAAATGATTGAACGCTTAATAAGTAAAACATATTCAAAACAATAAACTTTCTTATTTCATTTTGGTGACGTCACCTTTGTAAACAATTATAATTGTTAATTCTAATAAGATAAAATGATTAATCATTTCAAGTATTGCGACTTGCCAAAAAAGTGATCAAGTTTTTAATAAAATCCACAAAAATCATAGTTACATCCAAAAAGTAATCTTATTACGGCCAACCAACTATACTTTTTTGTGCGCTCTTATTTAAATAAGTTGCATGAATGACGGTAACACATTCTTGATACATATTAGCAATTTTTTTTTCAGTGTAAGTCTTTTCTTCATGAGTGTATAATGCGCAGACGGCCACCATTTGCGGTCATCTTTCGTGAACCTATCTATAACAAAAACACAAATGCGTTGTGCTCGTGTACTGGCGAGTTTCTTCATCTCATTACATCATTGCTCTCTTACTTGCGCATTAATAAAATGGGTGCACCATACTGCTGAAGCCATGTCTTTCCGCACCATAATAGTTTTTCCGTATTTCTTATACATTCTTTTTTTTAAATGTTCAATTACCTTCAGGTAACCATACCTGTCAGTGTTCGTGACGACACTGGGCTCTGAGTGACGTTTATAGATAATGTATGAAAGAATTTATCACGGTGGCGGTACTGTGCCGGAACGTCTGTCCTGTCACTGATATGTGTGAATCAGCCTCTTCACGTCCCCTGTAAGCAGAGGTCTCTTTCTTAGACGAGGAGGAATTGACCAGCTACATCATGCTGACCAGACGGGCTGGTATGGGTTAGTGGGAAACTTCCTTAGTCAGCTCTTCGATATCCACGGAAAAAAAGGCGGGGCGACCCATATATTCTAATGCCATTTGTCCATCAATGTGACGTTACGAGGAGATTATTACTAGTCGATTGCTCTCGACTAGTAATAATCTCCTTATACGGGCGATACGAACGTGCGGTGGACAAGCAGGCTTAGTAAATGTACGATGTCGCTACCTCGGTTTTGTCATTACGTTCTCGTTGACGTCTGGCAGGTTTATTACGGAATATAGCAACCGGTTGCTAATTGAACAATGACAACGCAATCAAAAAACTATCTCTAAGTGGTCTGTGATCAACAACTAAATTAAGCAATCGGTCGCTGTGTCCAAGCGTTGACGTGCATTTCTAGTTCGTCAGTCGCTCGCATGTGGCGCTGTCATAGCGCAATCCAACGTTCCAAAATACGAATTTGCGATTTATAAGCAATAATTGTACAATCGCAGCAATTGCGACTGTCTCTTAAGATCGGTAATAAATAAGTCTGCCGGTGACGGCGGCGCGGCAGCCCCAAACGACCTAAGTCCGTCATAACACGGCAAAAAAAAGCAAGTGCTTTGCTTGCATACATTGAAATGTTTGGGCACATATCCCCATATTCTTCAGAATAGCAGTTAAATTAATCAAAAAAAATTAATTAATTAAAGTCGTAAATTCACCCAGTGACAGCTACTTGAATGATGCTAGTTTTAAATGTTTGGCAAAATGAGTAACTGCAAAGCAGTAACAAGTCGACGCCGCGAAGCGAAACTGACGACCCAAACAAAAAGTTAGTTGTTTCCGTTTTCCAAACTAAAACTGAGTTCGTAATTCATGTTCAAAATGTATGTTTTTGTGTACGCCGCCCGTGAAGATATTTGTAAAGGCATGACAATTAGTTATCATAGTTTAACACGGCATAACTTTGAAATTGTTGTTTTTAAATATTCACACGTTCGGTACTATACTGAAAAGATGAAATATTTATAGGTACTCGGGTGAAGAATTTTAGAAACAATAACACAGTTTAAAGGCATAATAAAAATAATGTTGCGAAAACAAAAGTAGTTACGTGGAAAGAAAAGCAAGTGGCATTATTTTCCGCCTTTCCGCCATGTCTATAGTCTCTGCGTCGGCATATTATTATGATAATATCCGTTAATTTATAACAATACTAGCTTCTGCCCGCGACTTCGTCTGCGTGGACTTCAGAATTGGGTCTAAAGCTTCGCTGTCCGCGGCTTAGCTCGTAAACAATTTTCAATTTTCCCTCGGGAACTACTTAAGGAATCGGTATAAAAGGTAGCCTATGTTCTTTTCCATGCCAAAGGCCATATGCATGCCAAATTTCATCCAAATCCGTTCAGCGGTTTTTGCGTGATTGAGTAACAAACATCCAAACATCCACATTTTCACATTTATAATATTAGTAGGATTCCTTATCTGTAAGCTCTTATGCCCTATGATAATATGTAAGAACAAATGATTTAACAGCGCTGCCGAAGCTTAAGAAAATATTTTCAGGGGCATTTAGACTTCAGCTTAAAAATACTACTTACAAAATATGTGTTTGTTTTCTGTGGCATACAAATTCTACCGAGTGAATGATGAGGCTTTTCCCAAAAGCGGAAAAGAAGCCAGCTACCACACGTAATTTTTTATATGCGTGATAAAGGCAGCAGCTACACTTGTTGTGGTTGAACGTTCATATGATGGATTTACACCTATCTATTCTTGCCATGTCTGAAAGTAAAGACTAAAATTAACAGAGTGAGGTTCTTGCGTGACTTTGTAACATGTATGTCTGATAGCTTTGTATCAAGAGTCAATGTTTCTTTGCTTTCTATCGGGTGACGTGTTAGATTTTTTCTTTTTTTGAAACTCGCTGCATATAAATTGTTAAGAAAAAACACTTTTCATGTCAAGGACAAAAATAATATAAGCTAGTGTAATTAATCAAAATCAATCATAAATTGTTATTCTAAAGTAAGTTTGCAGACACGAGTAGAGTAGAAATGAAAAAAGTAGACTCTTTATTTGTTAGCAATTCGAAGAGCTTAAAAGGCATTGCCTTCGTCATTATCATCATTACCTATTAGTACATTACTGCTGCTGTCTATAATGACTACTGGTCGCGCTGATGATGGCCGACAGCGCAGCGTAGCGCAGCTCCAGGCCGACTGGGCTGCAATGATGGCCAAGCTGGAAGGCCTAGAGCGTAGTTAGGCTAGCTCGAGGCAATCATAGCGTGACCAGCGAAGCAGTCATTATGGGCCAAGGCTTGTATAGTGCTTTACTCAAAAATGCAAGTACCTAATCTAAATAAAACCAGCAAGTAATTTAAATAAAAACTTTGCCGGCCGCTCCTTGAAATAGAACAGCAAGGTCGACTTTGCTCAAACAAGGTTGTCAAAATAATGACCACATTACATGCATTTTTGAGTAAACCCATTTAACGTGCCACTGCTGGGCACGGGTCTTTTCTTTCACGAATTCCGAAGACGAAGACGAATAGTCTACTAGAAGACGAATTCGTCTACTAGAAGAATTCGTCTTCTAGTAGACGAATTGTCTTCTAGTAGACGAATTGTCTTCTAGTAGACGAATTGTCGAAGGGTTTGAGTCTTCCATCTCTACGCAGAGGCAATGTAGAAGTCTCATGATGTTGAAAATATTTTATTTAACTCGACAGAATAAAAATATAAACCAAAAGTAATAAGCCAGTGGTTTTTTAGAAATCCCTCAATTAATGAGTGAAAAATTTACGTATTTCCTGCGCTGCTGGCCGTGGCGGGCCTGTGACGTCACACGACGACTCGAGTATGGCGTCGTTGCAGCGCACCGCAAATTACGATTGCATTATTTTTAACCGACTTCAACAAAAGGAGATTCTCACTTCGATGGGTATGTTTTTTGTGTATGTTACGCGATTACTCCGCCAATTGAAGACCGATTTTCAAAATTATTTTTGTATTCGATAGAGTATACTCGTGAGGCGGTCTCATTTCACCAAAGTCAGGATCCCAGGAAAATCAAGGGAAACCCCTAATTTTTATAGGTAGTGTTGTCTTTTCCGAAGCTATTCAGGTATTTGCGTCTGATAGCCATGAACCGAGCTAATGGTAGAAGAATCCTTAACGTTTAGGAGTTAGAGGTTAGTTTTTTTAATACAGTAGGAACGTATTGAAAATCATTTGTCGTATTCTTTCAAGTTATTTCGGTGAGCTGGTATTAAGTTCACTAAAAGATGGAAAAAATTACAATAAATAAAAACCAACATCGATTACATTAAAAAGTTAAAAATAGTAGAAGAATACGGACAACATTACATTTCTAATTTTGAAGTCGATAGCAAACTTACTTATCGGTATTTATTAGTCCAATTTATCGTGCAGATCACATGATACCGATGAATTTGAGTCGTGTGACATCATACGCTGAGCCGTCGAACGGAGTAAAATTATTTTTGCAAGCGCAACTTTAAGTCTGTAACTTTTTTTAGCATACTACAGGGAAGCTCTTGGCTTTCATCTTACTCGATGGCAAGTGACGATAAGACCGAAGGTGCGGAAGCAAGCTTCACCTGCATTCCCCAACAACTGAGGAACTGGCTATCTTATCACCTAATTGTCGGAATACAACAATGCTATTAACATTGTTAATGGAGACTTAGCTAAGACGGTAATAGCTAACCAGGTGGGCTCAGAAGCCCTACCATCAATCAAACCGAGTACAAAACCTTCTGCCCCCATGGGGAACCCTTTTTTTGTCGGGGGGAAATGCGCAACCGCACCGTACCTGCCGTTGGTTAGACGGCGGGCGTGTGTGGGGTTGGTTCGGCAGAGTGCCAGGCCGACCCACTAAAACCCCAAGGTGTTCTCCCTGCCCTTGTGGGCGCGCATGGTAAGGTCCACACTCTGGACCTCCCGATCACCCTGTGGTTATTTTTCTAAGCTACTACCACGGAGGCGGTTAAACTACTTTATTTGTAGAGATATTCTCATGATTCTTTAACACTTTTGTTTTTATTTGGCAATGTTAATATCTTCATTACGGTAAACCCCTTCAATTGGCTTTTACCGAAAGAAAGAGAGCGACGAAACATATATTTATAGTCCTTTGATGGGACGCAAATGTCTCAAAACTTACGAATTCGCCAGCAACATGCGCGCTTCATACCACCCACCGCACTAGCGTGGAGACGGAGGGCTAAATGCTGTTTGTGTTAAATTTAGTTGTGTGTATTTTATGAGCCGCGCTCTGATTCGAGCAAACAGGGTTTACTATGTCTCGCTCGAGCTCTTGCACAAAGTTGTTGTCTTGGAGAAGTTTATTCTACTATAGCTCCAACGTTCGTTACTCACTTTGTTAAAGGTAATATTGGCGTGGAATTCCTAGTTTATGAGGTAATTTTGATAAGGAAGTTTTAATTTCTCTTATGGCCGTGTTATTTTCTACTTGATTTTCTTTTTCTACTTGAACCACCATTCATTTTTATTGCATAAGCTTATGAATTTATTGACATCAGTGTCCAAAAGGCTGACCTGATGTCGTTTAGCCGCCAATAAATTATTTCTTAAATTCGTCCTTTTTCGTATATTATGTAATATTTTGTTGATACTCGTATTCTAGAAAAAATCAACGGCTTCTCATCATTGAAGTTTTAGTGGCTTGATGGAAATTTTTCAAATACCTACTTACCTAATAACCGAAATATTGATAATATTTATCAATATTTCGATTAGGTTATTATTTCAGCAGTGAATATAAAATTAATGTTTAAAATTAAGATCAAGATGAAATGTAAAATCAAGTAGGAAACCATATTTGTATTGCTTGTCGTTCAATACTTTTGATGAATATTCTGTGTGAGCAGTAGGTAAAAAAAAAACAAAATCTAAAAAAAATAATAAGTTACTCTAGTTGATTGCCATATAATAAGTCTACTCGTAGTTATTAAGGAACTTAATGCATAGTGTTATGATTATCAACAACTATCCTATCTTACAGAAAAAAATGTGTAAACTATCTAAATATATAATTATTTTCATAACTTCAGCCGAGAGACGCCCTGTTGGACGAATTGTCGGACATAGGGCACTCCCAAAGATCCACCCACACATATTATATACAACATAAACACAACAATATTTAAAACATTTTTTTAATATACCTATTTTTCAATCAGACCGACAAATCGTCAGGGATATTAAATATGAGTAAATATAATGTTGTATATTTATTCATATTTAATATCAATACCTAAATGAATATTAGTCTTTGAAATTGACATCTATTAAGTCTCACTGTGAAAGTGTTTATACACTTTCATAAAATGGTGAATTCATTGTGTCAAGTTTTGTGGATTTCTGAAAAAAATTATGTTAAGAGAAAAATGCTCAAAAATGTGCCCGACAGCAAAATATTGACGTTAACACGTCAATCGAAAACATGAGCTTTGAGGTCACGCGCCCACTCATTAACCAAAAATGTAATAACCGTACTTCTTTGATGGAACAACACCTCAAATAGCTGTCAGGGCGGCTAGCTCCTAAAAAAAGCAAAATATTTTATCTGGTAATAATTTTAACGATTCACCCCTTTCTAACGGTGATGAATACAACATTTACTGGTAAATGATGTCACTACTGGGTAGCTACAGACAGAAATAATAATATAGCATTGAATATTCATGTATAAATATTAATAAGTTATTTCGTAGCTTGCGTTTGATTAATGATTTCAGGGTTTATTTAGGGGCGTACTGTTTAGTAATTGTTATAAATTAAAGCTTCTAATGTTTTTGATGAATAACCAAACATTGTTAGAAGTTCTCATTGATGTTAGGAATCATTACACTCTGACGCAATTTTATATTCCGGCGTAACGTAACATATTTTTATCTGACTTACAAATAAATCTTGTGAGTTACTTGCGAAACCTACTTGGAAAATCACGAACGATGCTTAGCTATTTCAAAATATGAACGTACCTGTCTATATTAACGATTTAGCAGTTTTATCTTCAGAAGTAAGGATGAAAAGATACATTGAGATATCGATACAGTTACTCGATACAGCCGTGCGAGCATGAAACTCTCGATAAACAAAATTTAACAGCTAAGATCGACATACTCGACAAAAATCGATAAATTTGACAGTTATTCTTAAGGAGTGAAAAGGACAGATGCTTTGCGAACATGGACTTGTCGATCGACATAATATATCGATCGCAGGGCTGTATCGGATGACAGCTATCGCCACCTAATTGGTATTGCTTGATAATTATATATTCGTATGGATTGATGTTTATGGAATTGGTAAATACATATGCATATTATATAATATCTATTATTCGCAAAAACTCACGTTCTTAAAGAATTAATTGCAGCTTCCATTTTTCACATCTTTTTGTAAAAGTTTGCCATACACTATTCTTTGAAGGTTACAATTTTCTTAGCCAACATATTTTTTACATAAAATATAAGGATAGGTACTTTTACTAATTTAACTATTAGGATAGGTACTTTGAATCGCAGTACAATCAATTCCGTAATCATAAATGATAATGCAGTAGATTATATACGAAGCAATTAGAAAAATAAAATGTTTTCGTGGCTCGGGATTTACAAAAATGACCTCCGTATAGTAATTTTTGTAAATCCCAAGCCACGAAGACTTTTTATAAAAAAAATATGGCGATCGGCAAAGCCAAACAAACAAGTTTACGAAGTCGCAAAACTAGGACTAAGATAGATTCTAAAATTCCATACGATCAATTCACAAAAAAAAAAAGATTTTATACAGTGTTCATACAGCATAGCATGCATTGTTGCTGTATGGGTAAGTTTACCATGAATTTGTCTTAAGTTTCTCGTTTGTTTGCCTGAGCAGATAAGTCGGTGGCACTGTAATAAGATAAGAAGACAAGCAAAGTCAAAAAATTGTCTATAAGTCAAATTCGTCATAAATTCACGAGTGCAGTCTATGCTTTTACGACCGCGATCCTTCATCTAACGGGTTCGAGGAAAAGGGACCACCAAATAGTTATTCGATTTCCTCATAAATCAATTCTGGCGATCTGTCGTATATTTCTTCGTCAAAAAATCCTTGTCTAGATCGTTATTCCTGAGGGTAGAAGAATAATGTTTTTGTGTTATGGCAGAAATCAAATCCGTATTTTTGAGTTGTAAAAGTTGTTCATTTTGCTTATCTAAACAAGCACACAAAATTTGGCTCCTGCTGGAAAATAACCCGGTATGTTAGATTTCTATTAAAATACTAGCTATGCTCGCAAACTAGGTTTTGCCATAATAATTGTTCAATAAAAATCTGGTGAGGGCCACTGGTATTACTTAGGGGTATAAAATAGCCTACGACCTACGAGTATTCTCAGACCTACCAAATATAAAATTTGTTAGGTCTGAGAAAAAATGTCCTAAAAATCGGTACAGCCGTTTCGGAGGAGTTCGATAACAAACACTGTGACACGCGATTTTTATACATAATATTATTATTATTATATTATTTTGATAATGATAATTATGATTATTGAACTAGGAGACCTTTATAAGGAACTAACTTTGAAAACAGTGTACCTATTACATACAAAACAACGAGTAATTTAGTTTACGAGTACTTAAGCGAAGAAGCATAAATGGGCTTTGCGTTTTTGGTCATATGCGTCGAACCCATAGGTATGTATACCATATCATTAATAACTTTGTTTTATTACATTAGCTTGTACCATTGAAAACTCAAGATTTTTAAGTAAGTATACCATACTTTGAATCAAATTTAAATTATGAAGTTGAAGAGATAGCTCGATGAATTTTTAGGGTAGATTGATGACGAAACGGACATGTTTTTGAAATAGGATTGAAAGAAAAATGTCATGTGGTTTTTATTTAAAAACCCTCTAAATAATTTTTTTTATGCTTTTTTGTTTGTTTTGCAGAATTGCTTTTTTGTTGCACTGTATAAATATCTGAGGACAAAGGTGACGGTTTTGTTTGGCTAATCATGTATCCAGCCAGTTACGTGAGAAAAAAACCAAGGCTGAATTTATTTATTTACGCGTTTTCGTACAACATATGATCAAGTGTACAAAAGGAGGACTTAATGCCTGAGGCATTCTCTACCAGTCAACCCGTAAAATGTGAGAATATTTGTTGATGGTGTGTGAATTGGGAAAAATAATAATAAAAACTAAAAGCTTTGTTATTACTAAATAAGAGAAATAAACAAAATAAAATAACATGAATAAAAAGTATGCAAATATATAAATAAGTATAAATATAAATGGATATATACATAAATATAGATATATAAATATATAACATTATAATATACATCTCATGTTGTCATACTTTAGACAGATTCCAGAAAATGTCTCCGTACCTACTAGATGTTTAAAGATGCCTTACTACGAGCCAATCTCAGTCTAGGAGGCAGTTTATTCCTCAGACGCGTGGCGGAAAGGATAAATGAGTCAGAAACAAACCCGGATCGGTGGGATGGGATTTGTCTATGTTTTTGACATCGTTATACACAAAAATGTCGTGAAAGTCAGAAACTATTAAAAAAACCTTAAAAAACCATAACTCGAAAACAACAAAATATCGTAGAACATACATAGGGGTTATTCGGGTCTGTCTAGGGGTGCTTCATCTCTGGGCCTCAGTTTTACACTACTTTTGAGACATTCTGTATATTAGCATAAGTGAAAGCGCACTAGGTTAAAACCCAGACTAACTTTAGACCAGGTTTTTATTCCCTCGTGAAATCGCAAAAATGCGTCAAGATATGACCATTTATGTCATATCTTTTAATCGTGTTGACTTACAAGTAAGTATAAGTTTTTTATAGCTGAAAGAGACCGTAGACCCAAGTATCTATACTTACTTACTTACTTACTAATATTATAAAACTGAAGATTTGTTTAATTGTTTGTTTATTTGGTTGATCAAACGCGCTAATCTCAGAACTACTGATTCAAATTGAAAAATTCTTTTTGGGTTGGATAGTCCTATAAAACATCAAGCTACGGCTATAGGAGCAGCGTATCAATGAAAAATGTTGCAAAAACGGGAAAAAATGTACATGTTGCTATTTTCCGACATCCACGCGAACAAAGTCGCAGGCACAGCAGATTTTGATATACATTTCATAACTCTACGCTATTGGTTTTTTTTTTCATTATAATAACCAATCAATCCATGAACCTATTACTGACGGCCTAATATGATTGAGCTCAATTTAATATCCACTAAACTGAATCGTTTATTTGCAGCTTTTGACAATAGAATGCAAACAATATAGCCTCCGAAATTAGTCTAATTCAGAATTCGAAGTTAATTTAGTGTCCCATTGAAGTCTAGGCTCGGGATCAATAGGAGCCGACGGCGACATTTGATTTTATGTGGCATTCCATTTCATTTGGTAACGCCTACTTTGGCAGGAGCTATGAGTCGTAAAGCACCCTAATTTCAATAATTGCTTTACGCTATTGAACGTTAATGATACGAGTAGCACTGCCGTTTCATTATGAACGAAAAACAGTTGACTGAGCTCATAGGTAAACCAGGCTAATAAGTAGTAGCATAGGTTAAATCGAACCGGAGCAAATATTTTTTTAATCGACCTCACAAAATGGTGGAGGTTCTAGATTCGAGTGTACATTTCTATGTTTGTTACCTCATAGCTCAATTCTTTGTTTTGTTTGTTGTAACCCTTAACCTTCAGCAGGATAGGCTTTTCTTGCACACACGTAAGGATAGGCGGGGTAACCCATCACCCCACAAATAATATTCAGAAATAAAATATAATTTTTACAAAAACAATAATTTATTTTTAACGAGACAAGTTATATAAGTAGTTACATTATTCTTGGTGTTATATATGTATATATAATATATATATATTATTTATACATTATAATATTATTTAGGTATATATGTGGTTTATTTCGTTACTATTAGTTTTTTTATATTGTACGCGGACATCTTATTATATCTATGCACTTCTTCCATTGCGGGTGAGTTGGAAGAGATTTCTATGTGAAATAAGCTCACCTTTTGTACTGTCTTCACTTAGTAATATTTCTACATAATATTTTAGTGTACAATAAATTAGTAAATAAATAAATAGTTCCAAATCAAAGTATGATAATCAATTTTAATTAGTTTATGCGCATACACGGTAATTTTTTTATCACCCTGGAAAATTTAAGGGACGCTTCACGATACGGTATTAGAATGATTTAAATATGAATAAAAAAACAACTCACTTAATTTTATATGAATTTTCAAAAAATTCCAAAAAATGCTGCACTAGTTGAGAGCAGCATTTTTTGAGATTTTTTTATTTTTATTTTTTTAAATTTGTTATTTCATTTTTTTTATATAATAATGGGTGTGTCCTGAAGCGTCCCTTATATTTTCCAGGGTGATAAAAAATAACCGTGGGGTTAAAGTATGAAATTGCGGTTTTGTATGAAGATTTTTAATAACATTGCATATTTCATACTAACCTTTTTTCTTAGTTATTTAATAACCAATAATGCAAACTTTATCAAACTTTTAGAGACTGGTCAAGAGACTTTAAATAATAATAACATAATTTTGAAGACACGAAAATTAGTTTTTCACAAAGTTATCGTCAATAATGTACAACATTCTGACGAAAAAAATGGGGGTAATTTTTGAGATTCTTTTTCTGAGATTAAATTATAACCAAAACGTGCACTCTAGGGAAAAAGTAATAAAAAAATATATTTCTTTTATAGCTCTTAAATAAAAAAAGTTATAAAGTTATATAAACAAACGGCAATTTCATACTTTAACTCCTATTATTTAAGTATTAATGCAGTTCACACGAATATCTTTCCTGTGATCGGAGCACATGGCACATAGACATTTAACACAAAAAAATATGTTTTTTTGTCTTTTTTTTCCTTGAACATATTGAGCACTGTGCTTGTTTTTGTAGTTTTAAAGGGGGTTCACTTCCAGAAGGTTCCGTGTTCCTGGTAACTCGTTAAAAAAAAAACCCCTCCCCCTTACTCTCAATATCTATAAAAAGTTATCGCATCTTTTTTGAACGAGTGGGGTGATGAGGCATGATGGGTATCATTTAAATTTTTTGTAAATTATATTTAATTTTAACCTTTTATTTAATTAAATACCAGCTTACTGAAGTAATTTAAAGAAATTCAACCAAGAGTCAATACGTGCCTTTTTAGTACCTACATATTTAAAAAAAACTAGTCTCTAACTTCTTAAAGTCAAAGATCCTTCCATCATCCATCAGCTCAGGCAAATTTAACCTTCGGAAGGATATTTAATTTCTTTTAAACAAAACTATATTTCATAATGTAACTCGTATAAAGATATTGTATATTTTGAATTTATTCATACAAAGATAACAAAATATTCTTTGAAAGGAAAATGCAATGATTAATTTTTTTTATTTCACCTATATTGCTAAATGAAATTGATTGGTGAAGTAGGTATTTATTCCATACAATACGATACAATTCATTGACTTTTTCACAAGTTATTGAATTATTTAGTCAGAATCAAGTAATTTTCAATGATTTGTATGATTGAGAGCAGTAAGTAGGTCTGCTAGCTTGTTGACCGCCATTCTGCCCTTGCGCTTGTTTATTCATTTATACTAATATTTTATAGAGGAAAGATTTGATTGTTTGTATTGAATAGGCTACGAAACTACTGAACCGATTTTGATGAAAGTTGGTATAAGGATAGTTCGAGGCCAGGGGAGGGTAATTTTGCTACGGGAAAAAAAATCCCAAAACAAAAATAATGCGGGCGAAGTCGTGAGCGGAAAGCTAGTTTTTGTATATAAAACTGTCCCTAAGATTTGCTTTCTCTCTATATGTCTCAGAATAATCTGTACTCTATGTCACTAGAAGTTTGCAAATAGATTCGTTTAACGCCTCACGTGCACATGTTACCTTTTGCAACTGTGACGATGAACAGACCATTCCATAAAGAAAATATACTTATTGGGTAATGTGACTGTGTGGGAATAAATTTAAATTTTAATATAGTCAATGTTCCATTTTGTTCACTTCTATTATTATTTGTCATTAACGGGCGAATCCATTATTTAGTGTAATATACACTAAATAATACACGTCATCATTGTTGTCCTGTTTCTTTGGTGAAAATCTTGTATTATGGTGCGGCTACATTATCACGAAGATTCGTATGTCGCTATCGTTGTAAAATTTAACGATTAAAGTTATCATCGTTACATAGCATAAATTATTATCGTTACTAGCACAAATTCGGCCGCATATGGAGTACTACTCGCACCTCTGGGCTGGAGCTCCCAAATATCAAATTCAAATTCAATAACTATCTTTTATTTTATTCAAATATAGGATTGTAACAATCACTTTTGCACGTCAAAATCAGCTCGACCTTCTTGACTCCCTGCATAGGCGTACATTATTCCGCACCCTTGTGATCCCAATACGAGTATTACGGCCTCAATGGAGACGCTGGACCAAAGGAGAGACTTTGGTTCTCTCTGCGTGCTCTGTCGGCTCTTTAACGGAGAGTGTTCCAAAGAACTGTTTGCAATGGCGCCCTATTCATCTTTTTACCACCGCTGACCGCACCACCCGCCATCGCAGTAGAGTTCATCCATATTACCTGGAACCGATCTCGTCTAGCACAGTTCGGTTTCAACGTTCATTTCTTCCACGTACGTGTAGGAACTCCCAGCTGCGATGTTTCCTGAGCGCTACGACATGTCCTATTTCAAACGAGGCTTAAGAAGAGCACTTCTTTCCAGGTAGACAGTGACTGAACTGTGCCCCCGGCATTGCAGAAGTCCATGAGCGGGACACGAAATCTCGCGGCGAAAATGTGGCCATGCAATTAATTAATAGAGGGTAAACGACAATTTTATTAGAATGATATCAGCACTGTTTCTTGCAAATGTATGTTGGTATAATCAATTATTAGACTAGTGCAAGTCAAAACCGCATTCAAGATAATGAACCTTTTTATTCCCTGGCTGTACATATGTGTAGTACAATCAGTGTAATACCTATCTCAGAGTCAAATTACTATTTATTTCATATTTTCTGCTACTTTAGCGAGGTCAAGGAAACGTCGATCAAGCGAACAAACATTCACTTCGGATTACAAAAGTAATAATATATGAGATTCCTACACCAACATTTTTAATATATTATGAAACAAGCTTCAAAATGAAAATTAAAAAATCCTTATTTAAACTTGAAAAATAACCTCCATGTCCGAAAAGCTCGTCTACGCTTGGGTCATTTTAACTTAATCGGCCTGTAACTTCAGAGTAAATTGGTTGTGACAGACGGATGGTCAGACGGGTTTGTGGCCCTCGAAGGGATTCAGATTTAATTCAGATGTAAGACCCTTAATAAATATCCTGGCAATTCACAGATTAACTATTTAAAAAAAAACAAAAATACATATACGTATTATATATTTTTATATAATACGTGTTGTAAATGTATTAACTGCATTCAGTAATATGATCCCAAAATACGATTACATATAGTTAACTACACGTAGTTATGATTACATGTAACCTAACTATAAATAATCAGGTTACCCAAAGTAATCGTTAAGCTGATTACTGTAATCAAGTAGTTAAAACTACCGATTACATATACTCGTATATTGTTTTCGTGTATGAATATACTGGTCGAGTTATATTTCTTTTAGGAATCAAATTCACCAGAACGGATTAGTAAACAATCTGCTTATGTGTTTATTTAATAATTTATAAACAATGATACGAAAATGAGGTGTTCTTCATATTCATCCCACCACTCTGGACCTAAGCACACTGATAAACAACTAAATAATCATGCAACTCTTTTATTATTTGAATAAATAAATAAAACACAAAATACTCAAACTAACAGTTACCGATTATTCAATTACGTGTTGTCATCTAAAACTTTAAATTTGTTTTACTTAAGCTTATATTCATGAAGGATTTGTTTAGTAGTTGCACAAGTGGGTCAGGAACTGCTAGCGCACCCTACGGGTAGCCGTTCTTTCTGGCGCCTGGCCAAAGCTGTGCAATCAAACTTCTGCCAACCCTCGCTGCCACCGCTGAGACATGCCGATGGCTCACTTGCTCATCAGCCGCAGGAGAAAGCCGACCTCCTGGCAAAACTCTTCGCGGCCCATTCCCGTATCGATGACTGTGGTGCACAACCTCCGACACTGTCCCATTGTGGCAGCACTATGCCCGATATCCGCATCAGACAGCGAGATGTGCGGGCGGAGCTACAGTCGATTGATATTCGAAAAGCAAGTGGACCAGACGGCATTCCTGCGATTGTACTTAAGAAGTGTGCAGCGGAGTTGACTCCAGTCCTGACGCGTCTATACCGTCTGTCGTTCTCTGCTGGTTGTGTGCCGAAATCTTGGAAAGAGGCCAATGTCCAGCCGGTTCCCAAAAAGGGAGATCGTTCTGATCCGGCTAACTATCGCCCTATAGCCGTCACTTCCATTTTGTGTAAAATCATGGAGAGGATCCTTAACACCCAGCTGATCCGTTACCTGGAAGGTTAATCGTTGCTTAATGACCGTCAGTATGGGTTTCGTCCTAAACGGTCAACAGGTGACCTTCTAGCGTTCCTTTTGCACAAATGGGGTGAATCTATCGATAAGCGCGGCGAGTCTGTGGCTATTAGTCTCGACATCGCCAAAGCTTTTGATAGAGTCTGGCACAAGGCTCTCCTTTCCAAGCTTCCGGCATACGGATTGCCCGCTCAGTTCTGTACGTGGATTGCCAGCTTCCTCCACGAGCGTAGAATTCGCGTTGTCGTTGACGGCTGCGCTTCGCGGTTCGTGGCAGTGAATGCTGGTGTTCCACAAGGCTCCGTTCTATCCCCAACATTGTTTCTTCTGCATATCAATGACATGCTTTCCTTGGGAAGTATACATTGCTATGCAGACGACAGTACAGTGCATGGGGGATATCACGGAAGCTCAGGGGCTGCTCGTGGCAATATTGATAGGGAGAGGCAGAATCTTATCATTGAGCTCAACAGGACGCTGGACCTCATCTCCGAATGGGGTTCCAACAATCTTGTCGAGTTCAATGCTAAGAAAACACAGGTGTGCGCGTTCTCGGCGAAAAGGTCACCTTTCCTCCCCCCTCCTTCTCTTCAGGGCACAACCCTTCACACACAGAGTAACATCACCTTGCTGGGAATGAACATTCGCTGCGATCTGAACCCCAGAGACTACATCGAATCCGTTATAACTGCTGCCTCACGGAAACTCGGTGTCCTAAACAAGGTGCGTAGGTATTTTGCGCCGGACCAACTATGCCTGTTGTATAAAACTCAGGTTAGGTCTTGCGTGGAATATTGCTCGCACCTTTGGGACGGCTCCGCTCAGTACCTCCTCGATGCTCTGGACAGATTGCAGCGTCGCGCTATTCGAATAATTGGCGATGTAGAGGCAACTAACACCCTCGAGCCTCTACAACTTCGTCGTGACATCGCCTCTCTTAGCGCCTTTTACCGAATGTTCCATGGGGAATGCTCTGAGGAGCTCTTTAACCTTATCCCTCCCTCTCCATTCCTTAACAGAAACACGCGTAAGGGCCTTCGGAGTCATCCGTACACTGTGTCCTCCTTTTCACACCGTACCACACCCCGGACACTCCATACAACGTTCGCAAATCAATTACCTATTACTACTACTTAAACAAATGACGTTCATACACGCGCAAATGTGTGCGTGGAATCTAGTAGGGCTGAGTGAGCGGTTATCAATCGCAATGACGCGGGAAGTGCAGCGACTGCCTTCTCTTTCACCCGCATAGCGCTGTCTCTGTTATCGCCCGGCGCTCGCGTCTACTCGTCCGAGCGATCGCGCGCGCCCTTGTTTACGTGTCAGTGATGTCTACAGGGAAGTGCCGGGTAGGACGAGGTATTTGAAATGAGTGCGAGGAGGTGAGTGGCCGTTCTGTACGTAGTACTATTATCTATTCTGTGACCGTACCAAGAAATTCCAAGATTCCTTATTCTGTCGTTCATCCCATACTTGGAATTCTCTACCTGCGCACGTGTTTCCTCCATCCTACAACATGGGTTCCTTCAAAAGAGGTGTGAAAAAGCATCTTTTAGGCCGGCAAGGGGCGGGCAGGTAGGATAGTGGATGTCGTCCCTACTCTATCTGTCAACTCATTTGGGCCTCTTTCACCGCTTAACATCAGGCGGGAGGAGGTCATTTGCCGGGCCTTACATAAAAAAAAAAAAAAAAAAAAAAGTTACAAAATGTTACCATGTAATCGTGATTGCAACTACTTTTAGTGGAGTAATTGCAAAGTTGAACTACATTTTACGATTTTGTTGTAAATACTAGTGAGTAATTGAAACAAATTCGCGTAGTTACTCGATGTCATCGACACAGATAATGTAATCCTACTGTCATCGTTGTTGGTAATCAATATCAGATAATATTAATAAAATTACATTTTAATACTCTGTCGCGGGTTAGCTACGACTTAAGATGATTGAATAAAACTAATAGTTAAACTTGGATGTTGGCCTAGTTATTTTAACGTGATTTTTTGATATCTTTGAAATTAAGGTTTATTATTTGTAAGTTCAATTTGTAGATTTTAATATATTGAAAATAGTTTAATTTAGTATTTAGGTATAAACAGTTACAACTGGTAGTAACAATATGCATAGTAGGTATACAAACGATTTGAAGTCATCATAAGTAAGTGAATTGTATTATTTGGAAAAAAGTCTATAATGCGACCATATTTAGAGTTATTTATTGTTGGTATCCTATATCTTCTTCTTATATATAAAAATGAAACGCTGTGTGTTTGTCTCGCAAAAACTCTGAAACGGCTTGATCGATTCTTACGAAATTTTTTGTGTGTATTTGAATAGATCCAAGAAAGGTTTAAACGTACAGTTGGACCCGGTAGGTGGCGCTGTAATCGGGCGGGACAACGTCCGCCGGGCCCACTAGTCAATAATAAAATTAACTATTTATAAACCATTTCAATATTAATCAATGCACATTGCACAATGTCCCAACCCCGATGCATGGGTTTTTATAAGGCGGGCTATTGATTTATCAATCAGAAATAGGGGGTTGAAAGATATTTAGTCATGATTTGACTCTTTACTTATGTTTTTACATTTTGCTTAATTTTGATGTGGAATCGTCGCAATCTTACTAATGACATTGATAAAACATTCTGAATCCTCACATAAAAATTAAATGGTTTGTTTTAGTACGATTTGTATCAACGCAGCAAAAACTTTATAGGCAATTAACTTTAACGAGCGTTGATCATACGACTCGTGAAAAAAAGAATGAGAATGAAATGTATTAACTTAATTTCTCTCTTTGTTAAGTCTGTTATTGCCGATTGTTAAGTATCCTGGCTTTTACTATTTTCAAAGAGGCTTTTGTTAATAGAAACTCTTTGATCTACATTAAAACTACAAAGGAAAAATACTACAGTTATTATTTCAATTTTCACAGAAACCCGTGTAAGGAACTAGGTCATAAAAATAGAAATACTTTCCAATACCGGCGGGAGACTCTTACCAGGTTCGCGTGCTTGGATCAATTCGTCTTACCTATTTTTGCCGCAAAGCAGCAGTGCTTGCATTGCCGGTCTGAAGGGTAAGATATGGCATTGAAATGAGTCCGATACTTAAAACCTAAACACAAATTGCCTAATAACGTTTGGTCTAAAACACATTTCACCTAAAAACGAAATGCCTAATAACGTTTAGCCTAAATAAGTATGCATAAAATCGAGAATACACATAAAGTCCTTTCTGGCGCTTCGCCGGCCGCTGCGGCGGCACTCTCGCTTCGCTCGCTCGGCTCGCGCGCTTGTTTCATGTTCAAACCTACGCTCGTCGCTTCGCTCCTCGCTACCTATTTTTGACGTTATTAGGCATTTCGTTTTTAGGTGATATGTGTTTTAGGCGAAACGTTATTAGGCAATTTGTGTTTAGGTTTTAAGTATCGGACATCATTGAAATTACAGGATGGCCCAAAAAAACGTTGACAAGGTTTTTTTGGAATAATGTTTAATCCTTTCAAGTTTATTACAAAATGAAATTTAAAATAAGAACGCCAGTCATTAAACTATAAAAAACACTAACGGCCTTACAAATAAAAACTTATACCGAGGATAATTCTCGGAATAATTTATTCTGTGTTTTGTCTTGTTTTAGCACATGTCAGATGTAATATGTCAAAATAAGACATAACACGGAATAACTATTCCGAGGTTATTCCTAGGAATAAGTTTTTTATTTGTAAGGCCGTAACTATCTTCAAAATATCCTCCTTTGGCTTTAATACACAGACGAAAACGTTTGCTAAAATTATCCACAATATGCCGCAGCTCCTCCAACGTTATTTTTGCCCACTCTTTCGTAAGGGTTGCTTTCAGAGCGTCAACACTTGTATGTTTAGTGGCACTGGCCCTAGTCTCTAAAATTGACCACAAACTGAATAGAGTGGCCACTCTTTTGAGCTTTTGAATCCAGGAAAATTGTCTTAGCACCACTGCTGCACACTAAGGGCCTTTGAGATGGAGCAGAGTCCTGCTGGAATATCCAATGTTGGTTACTAAAATGTTGCTGACTCCAGTGAAGAACTATAGCTTCAAGAATGTTCTCTTTTATAGATTTCCTGATTCATCTTGACACCTTTTTCTATAAATAAAAAAAAAATATAAGGGGAGTTTTACCAGTAGAGCAAATACCACCCCAAACCATCACTGAATCCGGTTTTTGGCGGTGAGGAATGACTACGGCCTCTCCAGGACGTCTAGAAGAATATATTCTGTCATTTTGATGATTATGAGACTGTTCTATACAAAAAAGATTTTCATCTGAAAAAAGGATGTTTTCCCATTTTTAGTAGCGACGCGCTTCCTAATCAAACGACATCTTTGAAGGCGAACTTTTTTATCTTTATCTTCAAGAAGTTTTGCTTTAAGCAGTTTGTACTGCACAGCTTTGTACAGCAGTAATTTAAGGTCATCAACGACAATACTTTGCACAGCCGAACGACTCACACCCAGTACCCGAGCCAGTTTTCGCACTTTGGTCCGTGGATTGCGACTAAGCCGTTTCTTGATAATGTTGCGGAGCCTGGGACTCCTAACAGTCCTCTTTCTTCCCATTCCTGGGCGGTCTGCATCATGTCCGAGCTCATTAAATTTGACACCAGTTGACGTCTAACACTAAGGAATCGAACAATCTCACACTGTCGTTTTTAGTCTTCGTGTAAAGAAATTATTGACTTGCGTTGCGAAGATACTGCAAATAAAAATAATAATTAAATATTTTTGAAGAAACGACCCACTGTAAAATGTTATTAACATGTTGAGAAAATATAAGAAAAAACAAAAGAACATCGTGCCGTGTTCCATTTGAAAAAAAAACATTTTAAATTTGTCAACGTTATTTTGGGCCACGGTGTACTGGGTGCCGTGACATAACATCCTAAGTCACAAGTTGGAACGTACACTGTGGTTGTTTTGGAGGTTGCAGTTTTGCTGCGAATCTCACAGGAACCATATGTTATAGGTGACTGTTACCACTTACCATCAGGTGAACAGTTTGCTTGTTTGCCAATTTAATTGCAATAAAAAAAAAACAAACTGAAAGCGTAATGGAAATAAGGATATAAATAGGTTGTATTCGCTTTCATGGTAGTAATACATAAACACTTGTTTTACTGTATAAAATTAATTATAATTGATTGAGTTCCGATTCATCTGTACATATTGAATTTTGGCTATCTTTGTACGGTGATATAAAGGGTCGATTCAGAGAGGCGCTGCTCTGAAAAATTTATAATTCCCGACACGTTCCAATGAATTGTAAAGACTCGTTACCTGTGAACAGTCACGTTCGGATAAATTAATATGCAGACTGTGACACAATACGTCAAAGCACCATGAAAATAAATCGCATCTTTACAACTCAAGGTTTGGGGCAGACATTAAGGCTGTATTGTGTGCATCAATTCACTCGTGATTTACTCACGATTACACAACGCTTAAATCAAAAGGAGAATGTCTTTTTTATGTTTGTGTTTTGTTCAAGGCTTGTCACAACACTTGTGCTCATTATTTTCTGTTTTTGTGTAACTTTAAAATTAAGTTGCATTTTAATTTGTTTCATGTCAAGTGAACAAGTGAATTCGTACAATTTAATTGTTTTACAAGAACCGAAGCTATCATCATCATCATCATTTTAGCCTAACATCGTCCACTAGTGAACGTAGGCCTCCCGCAAAGAGCGAACTAAACACTTAAACTATTATGTCCTGATTAGGTCTTACGTATGAAATTATCATTTTGTCTAACTGGTTACTTTGATCTCAAATATCTGGCATTTGGTTAGGAATTTCAAATACATATTAATTTCAAAATTAGACTCGTATATTCCTTTTCCGAATTGAGTGATTCACTTGTTTTCGCGCGATTTGATTCGAATTCGATAAAATCGATTTCTCCACAAAATGGAAAACTTAAAATAGGTATCGTGTTATGTACCGCGACACCAGCGCTGCAACATCTTGAAGGATTAATGGAGTGTATGGACAAGATACAGTAAAATAAAGTACGGTACGTTTTCGATTCCAACGACTTCATTCTGGAAATTTTACAGAACAAACGACGTGAATGGCCGGACACCATAATTGTTAATGGAGAATTAAAGGTGATTGCAGAAGCAGATCCATCTCAAGCTATGTCGGAGGTGTAAGTAATAAAACAAATTTTAATTCACTTTAGTGCAAAGGCTCGGGAAATGGCTACGGCATGGATTAAGTGTAGCATATCAACAAACACGCTTTGATTGCTGTGTTACTTTACTCAACAATAACAATAATGGTATCGTATCGTCAGCTGTGATGAAAAATAGGCCCTGCACAACAGAATAGGTAATAGTACTAAAGTACCTGTACGACAATCAGAGAAGCTCACAACAGTGGATGAACGCATTAGATCCGGCTGACTGGTCTATCTCTTTAGCGCCCTTTTTCATAACAATGCTATAGATACCCCTTCTTACTTCACGACAGATGCCCCCTAAATTAAAGGAGCTGCGATTGGAATATATCCGACACCCATTATACTCCCTGGACCTTACTCTAACAAATTATTACTTTTTGTTGGAATTTTGTAAATTTTTTGCAAGGCAAAAATTCAATTCTGATGAGGCAGTCAAAACCGGTCAACCGTCTTCGAAGATTTTATTGATTCTTGCTCTCGCAATTTTTTCGGCAATAGTATCAATGAACTACCTATAAAGTGGTGAAAGTACGTAGATAATTATAATAAAGGTGCACACTTCTATTGATTAAATATAATTATGTATAATTTTTCCTCGTTTTACTTTTTCTATATAAAACGCTAATTTCATATGTAAGTACTACTGGACAGGTTATTTTATAGAAATAGTAACTTTGTTTCTGGCATTGGCCTTCAGCATTTATACAGTGGAAAGACGTACCACTACATTTTCCCTTTTATAGTTCATAGCATTTATAGCACATAATATATTATAAAAAATTAAACACTTTGATGTATAAAATACTAATAATAAGTACTCACACGATTTATAATAAATAAAATTCCTTCTCTCGTAAGGAATCTGAAAAATTTACGTAATTATTACGTCCAACTGGCAGAAGCAAGTGAGGCAAGGAGAGTTATTTGTTTACGCAGTCTGTACAAGGCGTACAAGAAAACAAATTTCCAAGCACACGGTCCCTTTTGTCGCTTTATTAAAGTAGGCATTATACATTTACATGTAAAGTAACATTCGAGCTTTAATGTTCCACGGTTGAAGTGGAAATAGCACACATGAAACAAACATAGAACGCCTTTATAATGTATAGGTATCTATTAATTGCTTTGATTTGATTCATTCAATTACGATGTATGAATTTCAATACGTCGTCGTTGTAAGTATATTAATTAGCAAATATATGCGCGTGGCAGAACACATTTCGTTACCGTGTTATAATTGACTAGTTCAACATGGTAATTGTATTGACTTTTCCATTAAAATCCCTTAGCTCAGTCCACTAGGACCTCAGTCCCCTATTCCGGGGTTTCGAAAAGTACTAACATGATGCATTGGTCGTTTTTAACTCATGACAGAAAAAAACTCGAGTACTTTTCCTTACGATTTCGAATAAACTTGAATCATTTATAGTGAGCGATGAGAACTATTGGTATCATAACTATACCATCAAACCCCATTCGATGGGCCATTTTACAGGCACAATACCCGTACTACTGGTTTCGTTTACTTTATCAATATCATTTATCACTAACTATTTTTTACTTTAAGAGGATGCAGTAAGTTGTAAATGAATAGCCCACCACCACAATCACTTGTCCACGGAACTAAATGATCAAGTTTAAAATGTGGAAATTTAAATTAAAAAATGTATGAATACGAGAAAATAGAAAAAAGAACCTAAAATAATTGCAATAGGTTTATGGATAATTTTTTATCTTTATATAGAACTTTGCATTTTCTTTAAAAATGCTTAATAAATTGAAATATGAATAAAATCAATAACGAAAAAGATGAGCTATATTGATCTCCTTTATTGTTTGTTAAGCCAAATAGTCTTTATTCACTGTTAACAACTACGCATCAACATCCAATTTAGAAATCTTTACAAATTTCTCGAAAATTTGTTAAGAATAAAGCAAACCTATAATTTTTATATAGCACTTTGCATTTTCTGGTAAAAATGCTAAATAAATTGAAGAAATGAATAAAATCAATCGGGGCTGGTAAGAGCTCGCTGGTAAGAGACACGTGCCGTAAGACTTTCTTTGTTCTGTAAGATTGTCTTGCCAAAATTCATGATTCCAGGTCAACGGGAAGTACTCTATAGGTTTTGATTATATTTAATATTTTTTTTTTTTTTTTTTTTTTCTCCACAATCTTAACAATAATGCAGTTCAGCTGATCTTAATCTAGGGTGTACATGTATAAGATTGTAGGAGACTGGTGGCTGAACTAAGCTAACAAAGCCTGTATCTCAGACCACCAGAGCTCCCCCCACGTCGAATGGATCGATCAGGTACTGTACCATGGTACAACTATAACTTAATATTACCAGAGAAAGAAAAGGAAAAAAGAAAAAAAAAATTAACATGCTGTTGTATGAAAAACTAAGAGCTTACGATTAGGTTATTCGAGCACTGACCGCCTACTTTACACCAGCCAGTTCATATATATACATAAACACACACCCAAACACCCAGCAAGAGTGCACGCATGGACAGGGACACACATAAACACGCCCGCCAAGATGCAGCTGGTTGTCAGCGTGGATAGAGAATGAGTGCATCAAGTACCTGTCGAAACGTATGCGTCTAAGACTTGTAAGAGCACAAACAGCCCTTGTGAAATCGCAAAAATATGAAAATATGCGACATAAACAGTCATATCTTTTGATAGCGTTGACATACAAGTTTGATTTTTCCACGGCTAAAAGAGACCGTAGATCCGAGTATTTGATATAAATATCTGTTTGATATCTCTACGTGTTTCTAAGAAAAAAGTCAGACGGACAACGAAGTGATCCTATAAGGGTTCCGTGTTTCCTTTTGAGGTAGGGAACCCTAAAAATGACTTGTTTTATGTAGGTACATACATACACTACGTCTATCTACATGAGCGTGTATGGATGTAGTGCGCTAAAAATGCAACAGCCAATAATTTTTATTGACTATTGTTGAACAAATTTGACAGGCGTATCGCCTGCATTATTCATAAGCTGTTTTTATTATGCATATCCTGATTATTTGTCAAAGCTATAAAGTAATTGAAGTTCTGTTTACTAGCATCGTTTTCCAAGTCATTAGGCAAGATTCTAATATTATTAGATACTAATATTATAAAGCTGAAGAGTTTGTTTGTTTGTTTGGTTGAACGCGCTTATCTCAGGAGTTACCGATTCAAATTTACAATTATTCTTGTGTTGGATAGTCGATTTATCGAGGAAGGCTTTAGGCTATATAATATCACGCTACGATTAACGAAAAATGTTGCAAAAACGGGAAAAATGTAGTATAGCGAAACGGAGTTCGCGGGCACAGCTAGTAATAAATAAAGTTGTAACGTTACACCCGTTAACAGGAACATGTTACTTTTGTTCATTAACGGAACATTTTTTATTGTTTGGTCACAACTTGATTAATTTTCTCATGTCAATATACATTTTTTTAAATATAATATAGGTTATATTGTCCCACTGCTGGGCAAAAGTCTCTTTTAATCCATTCCACACATCGCCATCCCTATAGCATTCTCCGGCCGTTGTCCAAAGTCAAAATGTCAATGATATTGATATTAGAAAATCAAAATGATATTGATATTCCTTGTAATATTATATTGATTTTCGTCGACAATGAAATGAAAGATAGTAAAAATTGAGCGCAGAAGATGCTTGACGAGGGCTCGACTACAGACGAATGATTCAAAAATACGGCCCAGGACACGTATTTATGAATTATTAGAAATGAATCTCGTATATGAACACGAATACAAATCACATGCGAAATTATTGTCTACTGTTTCCAATTTTAAAGATTTTTGTATCACTCGAATTCAGTATTGTCATTAAAAATAAATCCTACATTAGAAACCGTTTCACGCAGAAAAAATAAAATCCGGTACGCAATAACATCATAATAATACTCATTAATTTAAAAAACAAGCGACGAATCGCATGTAAAACGGAACTTTTATACGTTGCGCATATTCTACTAGTAGAAACGAAAAACGAGTGGGTAGGACCACTCGTTGCAGAATTCACGGAATTAATGTTAAAAAATAGCGAATTCGGAAATTCGTATGCGAATCTCACGATTTCGAATGCGAATTTGAATTCTATTGTTTCAAAAATGCGTCTCCAGGTCGTCGACGTCCGTCTTGTCTTGGGGCTGCCATGGACTTAGCCTATATACCCCCAGTTTCTGAAAGGCTGATCAAAATATTGTTCAACTAACATCCATGTCATCTTAACAGCAGTATCAAATCAATTTGAGTTTCCGAAACATTGGTTAGTCAAAAATTACTTATCTCTAAAAATTTGATTTCACGTGAGAAATATTTTTAGACACGGTCACATTGCTGAAATCATATATTTTGTTTTATTCATATGTATTTCGGAAACCCAAAATGGGTCTTTCCTTAATAATTTTGAAATAAATTTGACAGCTGTGTCAACTAACACAGTGATAAGTTGATTTAGCTTTCAGCAACTCAATTCATAGTTAGCATTAGATTGACAGCTTGTTAGCTGTGCCCGCGAACTACGTTTCGCCATCAACATTTTTCATTGATGCTCAGCTCCTATTAGTCGTAGCGTAATGTTATATAGCCTTAGCCTTCCTCGATAAATGGACTATCCACCACAAAAAGAATTTTTCAATTTGAATCAGTAGTTCCTGAGATTAGCGCGTTCAACCAAACAAACAAACAAACTCTTCAGCTTTATAATATTAGTATAGATGATTATCTTTTGTTTAACTATTGGAGCCCCCGTATCTGGATCCGTGTATCCCGACACGCCCCGCCCAATCTGATTTCAGCAAAGCCGTCTTCTCGCCCACGTCCTCTTTTTGGGTCAATTTGAACAAAATTGCAAACGCAGCAAATTGTTTCGTCAACATAAATAGTTCTGCAAGTTGACGCTTACCTATAACATCAAGCTGCGAAATAATTAGAAGTCGTTTGGCAACAAAAGGAATCAAAGTGTTTTCAAACACAAAAAGGATAAGGGAAACAGTAATTAATCACTGCTCAGTATTCTTCACTTAAGTGGCTGTGGTTTGGGCGTCGGGATCATGACAGGGTGATGTTATTAGTATGCAGGTTTGGTCCCCGGCAAAACATGTAATTATCTTCCTTTTGGACCACTTTTAACTACCAAAACATTGTTGGAGGACTGTGTTTGAGAGATGGTTAGGAATGTCGTCGCAACCGCCATTATAGTTAAAACTAAATTACTGCTCCATTAGCACACTGCTGTGGCTAATATTGTTTTGAAGGCCTTTAGCTGCCACAGTTGCGATTTATATTAGGGAGGCTTAACTGAATTTGGTTTGAAGTTCAACCTACTTCGATTAATTATGTGACCCTTTATAATTAGCAAGATGCTTACATATAAGACAATCGAATACAACTTGCAAGTGTATATAGTCACTTCAAAGGGGCTACAGGAACTAAGCTCCTGGAGGATGGAACTCAACTCTAAGACCGCTTACAACTTTGCAGATTAAAGTTCGACACAACTTGGTTGTTTGAAACGTTTGATAGTTATAACCACTTCATTAAATACGTTGAAAATATATTTGAGTTTATGTTAGTAGTAACAAGCAACCGGCTCATGACATATTTGCTAACAATAGTCCGTGAACAATTGATATTCGTTCGGAATACAGCATAGAGTTCGAAAACAATTGCGACAAATGAACGTTTTCCTGAGGATAATTTGCAGTCGTAGTCAAGGCAAATTGTTAATTTGAATGAAAAGTCGATGCAATCGGTTTTTATATGCCGGTCGGTATGTTCGAATTGAATTTCAGAGAATGTTATAGGTGCCTTTGTTTAAGTTAAAAAAAGAGTAAAAATGCAACTCAAAATAGTTGGAGGATTTTATGATTGGAAACGTTTCACTTTCATAGAACCACTAGCCTATAAATAATACTTATAACCAATAACCCAGCTACAATTTTAAATTAAAGGGTTTTATTGAAAATAATAGTACATTACGATATTAGTGCGTTAAGATGTTATAACCAATACGCACGTATTATACGACGTTTTTTAACACATTTGCGAGGAAACAGAAAAAAAAATTAATAAACTCAATCTGTGAATGCCCACTGTTGCTTTCCTGCCATTTTAACAGCGCGCTAGCGCTGCCTACTGACTGGCGCCGCCATGAAGCAAATACAAAGTATACATACTTTGTATTTGCTTCATGGGCGCCGCGCGGCGATTAGTTCGAAATTTGAATAGCAACAGCGCGCTGCTCACTAGCTGGAGTCGTGCGGCGGCGATCAGTTCCATATTTGATTGAAATGGCAAATAATACTGTTATGGAATTTTCAACACACTTCCTCATAAAGTGGCTCTAATCCCATGGCAATTAGGCACATAATGACACCTATAATCAAACTGTGACTTTTTCATTACTATTATTCATGAGTGAGTAATAGTTTTTTTTAAATATTATTGGTTGAGTTACGCTTACACTTGCGCTAAAATGCTATCCGCGAAAAGCCCAAAAAAAAAGAAACCTCATTTTTTAAGTCTATGGCCGATGCGCGCGCATAGGAAAACTGATTAATTTTTCCCGCCATTACGAAATTTATTAGTCTATGGCCGATGCGCGCGCATAGGAAAACTGATTAATTTTTCCCGCCATTACGAAACATTTTTCACAACTCGTCTCGTTTTCTCTTTTGAAGTTATTTAGTTAGTTATTAATTAAGATGTATGCAAATACAATTTATGAAGAAAATGATTTATGTTGTACACCGCCCGATATAAGATGTGAAGCCCAGAACGTTATGGAAAGTTTACTACCAGAAAACTCAAAGGAAAAATATCTATTAGCGTACCAAAATTTCATACAATGGCAGAACAACAAGAATACGCAGTCTTTTTCAGAAAATGTGTTCATGGCGTACTTTAAAGAATTATCTTCTAAGTACAAACCTAGCTCTTTGTGGTGTAGTTACTCAATTATAAAAAGTACAGTCCGAACAAAGAATGGAGTGGACTTAAAAACATACTCGAATTTGTCAGCTTATCTTAAGAGACTATCTGATGGATTTAGAAGCAAAAAATCAAAGGTTTTATCATCTGATGATATTGAAAAATTTATTAAAGATGCTCCAGATAACCAATATTTGGCTACAAAGGTTAGTTAAATTAATTTTAATTAAATATTTAATAGCAGCTTGTGTTGTGTGTTGACCTTAATTATTGTTTCTTTTGTTTCAGGTTGCTTTAATATTTGGTGTAATTGGTGCCTGTAGGATACAAGAATTAACAAATATAACTGTAAAAGATATAGAGAACCATGGCCAGATGCTTTTAGTGAAGATACCTATCACGAAAAATAAAATTCCTAGGTCATTCACCATACACGGTCCATTCTATGATATTGTTAAGAAGTATGAAAGTTTGCGTTCGCCAAAAACAAAAAATGACCGTTTCTTTCTAAATTACCAGAATGGTAAATGTACCTGTCAGCCTATAGGTATAAACAAATTTGGTTCTATGCCTAAAGAAATCGCTAAGTTTTTGGGTTTAGTAGATGCTGAGAGCTACACTGGACATAGTTTCAGAAGAACTTCAGCTACATTGCTGGCAAATTCAGGAGCTGATATAATGACTTTACGAATGTAGCAGAATCATACGTAGAAGATTCCATACAAAACAAGAAGGAAATTTGTGCAAAAATCACAAAAAGAATTAAACTTGATTCTGAGACGCATCCTACTGGCGAAATACCAAGTACGTCCAATGATTGGATTTCACCTACCTACACGAATAATGAACCATCACAAATAACAATAGAACATGAAAGTATTTCAATAAATCAACTCCAGCCTGAAAGACTCAAAAAAGCTCTGGCAGACTCTAAGGAATGTGCTTCCTGATAAAAAACAAGCCCCAGAATTGCCACCCAGTCTAGAAGATCCGGAATCAATTAATTTACACTTTCTTGATGTTCCAGGCGCAAGCACCGCCCAAAGCTCACAGATAAACTTTTTTAATTTACATAAGCACAGTACTGCAAGATTCTCTCTGCATACTGTATCGCAAGGTGAAGTGTTGCAAACAATCAAGGGTCTTAAGTCCAATGCTCAGGGAGACGACTGTATTTCACTGGAGATGCTGCTCCTAACTCTGCCTCAGTCACTAAATACTATAACTACAATTATTAACCGTTCTATAAAAGAATGTTTCTTTCCTGGTCAGTGGAAAACAGCGGTTGTAAAGCCACTTCCAAAAAACAAACAACCCTCAGATATGAAGGATCTTAGACCCATCAGCTTGCTCCCATGCATCTCCAAGATATTGGAGAGAATTGTGTGTAAGCAGCTCACTCAATATCTCGAGGGACACAATATTCTTCCCTTTGTACAATCTGGATTCCGGAAGGGTTTCAGCACAGCATCAGCTCTGGCAGAGGTTGTAGATAATCTTCTTGATGCCCAAGACCAGGGAAATGTTACAGCTTTGCTTTTATTAGACTTCTCTCGTGCTTTTGATTGCATAAATCACACTCTGCTTCTAGCCAAATTGAGCTACTACGGCTTAGATGAAAATTCTGTTAAATGGTTTAAGAGCTTCCTCACCAACAGGCAGCAATATGTGGAGTTGATCAAGCATGATGGGTCAATTGCAAAATCACCACCCCTTCCAGTTACTCGAGGTGTACCGCAGGGCTCAATAATTGCACCTATCTTGTTTGTCCTTTATAGTACTGACATCACTAAAGTAATAAACCATTGCAGATTCCATCTTTATGCAGATGACACGCAACTGTATTATCCCTTTGCTCTTCAAAACAGTGAGGATGCAGCGATTAAAATCAATGATGATTTGGCAGGCTTGTCCACCTGGTGTAAGTCCAACTGTCTGGTCCTCAATCCTGCAAAGTCGAAATTCATTTTAATAGGCTCAAGGAAAAATGTTCAAAATTTCAACAATAGGAACAGTCAATTTAAAATACATATAAATGGTGAATGTATAGAGAGAGTCGATACTGCAAAAAACTTGGGCCTGACCATGGACAGCCATCTCAAATTCGAAAATCATGTTAATGAATGTGTTCGGCAATGCTTTTATTGTTTAAAGTTACTGTACCATATTAGACCATATCTATGTGAAGAAGTTAGAATCAAGCTATGTGAATCACTTGTTCTATCCAAGCTCAACTACTGTGACACTGTCTATGGACCATGTCTGTTAGCAAGAACATCCAAATTGATCCAAAGGATACAGAATGCTTGTGCCCGATTCTGTTTTCATATTCCGCCCCGTTCTCATGTAACACCTTTCCAAAACAAGGCAAACATGTTGAGAATGGAAGCACGCCGGAAACTTCATCTAGCAAGCTTTATGTTTGGTGTCATGAAGTCAGGGAAACCCCGCTATCTTTATGAAAAGCTTACCTGAGCCTGCGCGTACAGATCGCACCACAAGAGGACATGCACACCAATCCTTTCGGCACCCTCTCACAATACTGTTGCCTTTCGGGGATCCTTCAGATTTGCCGCCACTCGTTGTTGGAATGACATCCCGCCCCCAATGCGTGATCTTGAGACAAAAAATACTTTTAAACGACATTTTAGTAAATACCTCCTGCAATTGCAAAAGGCAATTACTTGACCTGGCGATTAGCTTTGATATTGTGATGATTCTAACGACACGACAGTGCGTGGAGGGCATTGTTCCCCAGATATTGATATTTTTCTCTGTTCTTCTTCGCTTTGTTATTTAATTTTCATACAGATTTAGCTTTCTTTGATTTGTAAATTGTAAACAAAAAACACAACAAGCACAATCTAACTTGCAGCCACAGACTAGAGATCATGCTTGCATGTTACCACACAGATTAATATCAACCAACGCCATTATACCACAGACGACTAATTAAGTATCTGCGACACGTCTACACGACACCACAAATTAAAATGAGCGCGCTCCATAATTTCTTGGAAATTTTTCATTTTTGTTGGAATTTTTCTTTTTTAGACAGTAAGGTTTTTTTCTTTTCTTATAACTTGTATTTAACTTTTTTTTTTCTTCTTGTTCTTGTCCACTGGTTCCAGCTGAAAACCAGCGCTTTTGTTACAGTGATGTAACAAAAGTTTTTAGCTGAGCTGGAACCATTTGGCCTCCTTATCTGTTTTGTTTTGTTCTTATGTTATTTACTCAAAAGGTCAATAAACTTTCTTTCTTCTTTCTTTCAATAAATAATCTATCTGATGAGACCGCTATGTCATCAAAAATAGTTAATTATAATTTTACTAACTGCACATTTACTAATTGTTTCTCTAAGTAAACTTTTTATCTACTATGTAAAATGGTTTTTTATTTAAGTATTGTTTTATTCAGAAGTGTGTTGAAAAACGTTGTATGATACACGTGTGTATTGATGGTTACCGTCCTCGGCTTCTTAAGACCCTCGCCTGACGGCTTGGGCCTCAATGCGCCTCAGCGGTAATCACCAACATTACACACTTGTACCATAATGTACTATTGTATGGACTATAACTTAACTATTTGCTTTGGTAACAAACGCGTTTTTTATGACCCGCTTTACATATTTAAAACCGGTGGAATTACATCAGCTTGACGAGCAAGGGTGTTAAAAAGATAGTAGTGATGGAGATATTGTATCAAAAGCTAAACATAATTCAGTAGGTCCTAGGTACGCGGTCATCACACCACTCTCCTCATCAATCTAGGGCATTGATAAAAAATTGTGGGGCGCTTGAAATTTCTGATTAAATACTGATTAAATTAAATTAGGTTATCATCAGAATTAAAGGTGTGTACCAAATATCAGATCAATCTGTCAACAGTCATCATCACAGCCCATATACGTCCCCACCGAGTTGCTCGAGCCTACCCTATATTAGGGTGATTAGGCCTTAGTCAACCACGCTGGCCCAGTGCGGATAGGTCGACTTCACATACATCATTGAATTTCTTCGCAGATGTATGCAGGTTGCCTCACGATATTTTCCTTCACCGTAGGAGCCTCAGACAAATGTACATATGAAATTCGAAACGAAAAACACATTGGTACATGGCGGGTCTCGAACCCCGACCCCCCGATTGGAAGGCAAGTGCCGAGTCCACTGCGCCACCGACGCTCTTGTCAACAGTCAAACAACTACTAAATTTGACCCAAACAAATACAGTCAACCACGAATACATTTGAATGTATATAATATATCTCTTTATAATGTTCATATTTTATGTAAAAAGACATTGACTAAAAATGTTTGTCGTATTCATATTATGATAAATAAAATTGTATTTATTTATAGTGTTCTTTTAGAGTAAAGTAATAAAATTTATAGTAATTATAGATATAGTAAACAAAAAGCCCGGTAATATATACTATTACCGTGCAAAAAGTAGTACCTATTTAGTATAGCTATGCATAACAGCTTCCAGATCTTATAATAACAGATATTCCTCATTTTGCAAGTGATTATTTATTTCTCGTCAGTGTAAAATTAAATCGAATTAGAAGATTTTTTCCAACATGAGAAATATATTTTGATCCTCTTTTATTCTTCAAAGATTGGCCGTTAAATCCATGAATTAAGTAGGTACATTTCTGGAGACTGCCATTTGATAAGACAGCATTTCAAAGCGTAAGTTTTTATTTGTACGCTGAAGATCATAAAACAATAAAATAAAAAGAAACTGTTGGTCTAAATATCACACGAATACTTAACACGTTCACAAAAGACAAAGGATGCATTCTGCGATGTTAATCAGTTTTATTATCTATCGAGAAGTACCTATTCAATTTAGAATATATGTATATAAAATACAAAACTTTGAAAAATTGTTAAATACTTTTCGATTAAACATCGTTAAAAGCGTTATTTTTTGTTCAATTAAAAGCGTTGTTTCTTTTTGGAATTCCTTTTAAATTTAAAAAAATTTAAATTTTAATGTGTTGGAGTGCTTTGCAGGTTTTATTATGCCTAAATAATAAGGAAGTTGTTGTAATATTTTACAGCATATATCATAATTTATAATGAAAGCTGTGAAATATTTCAACACGAAATCTGCAAAAAATCCTCTACTTTATCTGAGAGTATAAAGATTTGTTCTTTTTTTATTTGCCGTTATTTTTATAAGCATAAAAATACAAGAAACAAAAACAAAGTAAATGAACTGAATATTTCTCTTTTCTCTCCGTTGCCTCAAATGCTGGGTCGTGCTGTTCATTATGATTTACTTTTTTTTTGTTTTATTTCCTTCTGAAAGTATGCCAATTGTCGAGGGAAATCAAGTTGTGACAATATTTTACATAGTTACATTTCTCTTGTTGGTTTTCTCCAAACGGATTGACTTATGATTAAACACTGTGCCCAATCATAAATATATGCATGAGTGAGGTAATTGAATTCACTTTATTTGAATAGTTTTGGAATTCCGGTATACATCCAGGGATATTTTAGTATGGTTCAATAACCGCTATGAATCGATTTTTAGTTGAATTAAATAAATTTTTTATTACTCATACTTTGAAGGTAGGTCTGAAGTTGCCTGAGGAGCGGGTTGAAAGTAATACTTTTCAGCCCTAAGTAGAATCGCTTTCAACTGACAGCTGTCAAATTATAAAAAGAAACTAGTTATATTTTCAGATTATTTCTACTGAAATATGTTCCAACTTTCTATATAGCCACTTAGATTGCAGTGCGGTGTAAAATTGAAATAACATAAAGTTAAGTATTAATAAAAATATTTTTAAGTGACTTTATTATAATTTACTTTCAACTATTTCTATTTCTTTCTAATAACATAGATTTGGGGCAAATATTTACCATTTGAAAACATGCTGAATAGCTGGCCGGCCATGGAAAAAAACATAATAAGCGGGAAAGCGGCAATCCGATCTTCATTCGTTTTTTCGAGTTGTAGAGTTTTTTTTTGTTTATAATTCTGTATAGCAGAGATTCGTATTAACACAATGAGTTCATCTGATTCATTTATGGATTTATCGCCTGATTTCATAAAAGAAGAGGCTAAAGCAGAAGTTGTTGATTTATTAAAATAAAATTCACTCATTTTTTCTTTAGCTAATTCATGTTTTTATTTTTACTTTCCTTGTATTCGTAATGAAAAGCACAGTGTTCACCTCGGGTTCAAGACTTATTTAGTCCTTCGAACTATAGGCGCCCTCGCTAAGCTCGGGCGCCAAACCCCGTCTCGGGACTAAATAGTTTAAACTAAATATTCACCCCTAGGGTAACAATGTACTATTACATATTCGTATCGGTTACCGATAGTGTCGGTTACGGCTTAATAATGGTTACTTTTTATTTCGGGTTTTAGATACCGGTTGACGAACCGACTTCAACATAAAACTGTGATGTTGTTGTGTCTATTCTTATATTATGACTTTTGAGTGTTTTTGAAGTCGGTTTTATTTTTTGTAAAACAATTTTCATTTCAATCTTTGTAGTAAATTTAATAGCGTATTAGAATTGAAAAGCCAAACACCGGAATCACTTAAAATAAAAACTACTGTGCCAAACTAAATTTAATTTTTACGAGACCAAATGGCAACTATTCCGCATTGAACAAAAAAAGAATCACGTAAATCGGATCTTTAAGTATCGTGAAAATTACATCATCCAAGTAAACAAAAATGCTCATATAATAAAAACTACAGGGCCAAACTGAATTAAATTTTTATGGGACCAAATGGCAGCTATTCCGCGTTGAATAAAAAAGGATCCACGAAAATCGGATCAGAAATCTCTGCGTAATTGGTGTACATACATAAAAAAATACCAACCGAACCTCCTCCTTTTTGAAGTCGGCTAATTACTCAGTACATTTTTATGGTATCTCCCAATTTTAATAAAACCTGAAATATAATAGCTCCAGCTCGATATTTATACATTTTCCTAATTTCCGCACCATTTGCTTACAAAGCTCATAAACTTTTACTTTTTATTTGCATAAGACATGCCAAGAAAAAACAATATAACCGAGTGACGTTACTTTTGTGTGAATAATGTATAAGAACTTTTTGATTTACCGGAATCTCATCACAGTCTTATTGAGTATACAAGGTGTTTCATAATAACCAATAAATAATCAATGCGTTATCTAAAACTAATACATAATACACGTAATGTCATTCAACCCAAAATTTTCATGTATATCATAGTAGCATCATCATGTCTATGATTTACATGAAAATTTTGGGTTGAATGACATTACGGGTAAACACATTTTAATAATTAGTTTTCGATAAAGATTATTTATTGGTTATTATGAAACACCGTGTTTACGAAGAAGGTATAAAGTTTCGAGTTAATTACGTTACGTTTTACCCTATGACGAATAAAATCATTGCTATTAGTTATTACACTGATTTTACGAAATGAAAATAGGAATACGTTGTCTATAATTTCCACCATATTGTGACGTCAAAACTCTCAAATCTCGGCAGAAGGTTGAGTTGGAAAAATTTAATAAAAAATTTAATCTACATACATATTTCAATTTCAAAACTTAAGAAAACTTTTTATTTTTATTATATAATGTTAATACAATAAACATTTAAAAAAATGTACAAAAGACGGACCTAATGCCTGAGGCATTCGCTACCAGTCAACCAGTAAAATGTGTGAGAAATTGTAGACGATGTACGAGTCAAGGACAAAAAGACATGAGTATTATTTAATTCAAGGAATACAAATAATCGTATATACTCGTATTATTATAGATAATATTAAATAAATAATAGTAATATAAAACTACACATCATAAATTATAAATATAAATAGTGTCAAATAGCAGCAGATTTATCATGATGCCTTACTACAAGCCGATCTATAATTAGGTGGTAAATTAGGGGGTAGAGGGTAAGAATTTAAAAAAGAATTATAATTTTCACAAGCGTATATAGCTAAAAAGGGAGTCGCAGGTGAACCTGGGTCAATGAATTGGAAGCTGGTGAGTTTTGCTGCGGAACGTGGGTTGAGAGCACTACCTTGTATAAAGATAGCATTTGAAATTTGCTCTTTAAGTAATCAGGAGCATTCTGATCGTAAATAATGCTGAAAAGCTGGGAAGCGACTCTTAGGTTTCAACGCAAACGGATAGGCAACCTCTTTAGTTTATTTCGAAACAAGAATTTCCGCAGACCGAAAATAAAATGAATCCAGCTTGTGGTCTTGGTTAATGTTGGCAATATACACATCAGTATAATCAATTATATGGAGGACTACGAAGAGAACTTTGGAGCTAGGAGGAAGGAAATTCTTCAGCTTGTACAATGAGCGCAGAGTGTACTAAGAGCTAATATTATGTGTAATGAATAATTAATAGATAAATGTTAGGTTTGACTTATTATGCCCCGACCCCCCTGCACCGCCCGGCATGCAAATCGCCATGGAGTGCGTGAGCAAGCATGCAAGCAAACATGCAAGCATGCCGCATACAAGCATTCATGAAACAAGTCCGCATCGTAATTATTTGCAGATATTTAATATATATTGATACTGAGCGTTTTCTGAGCTTAACTCCCGCACCTCAAAAATCGCTAGATCATAAATGATCATAATATTAATTGATAGTTATACTGAATGAGTTTAATTTGAAATGATTTAAGGTGTATGAATGTTATGCTAAATGCTTTTATGTAAAATGATTATCATATGAAGTAATATATAAGTTAAAATAAATAATGTCACGAGTTGTTGTGTAAAAGGTTTATTATACAATATGAACATTACTGAAATGAAATTAAATGAAACGACGCGCATCCTAGAAATTCTGCTCATTTTTATCACTCGGTCGCCGGTCAAAGCATACTGACGACATGATTGCGTTCTCTTTGCTTTCTGGCAGATGTCAGCAATGAAAATAAGGAAATAATTTCATTTTAGGCAATTAGAAAAAATCAGTTACTTCCTCACAGACGGGAAATACTCTAAAATATTTTCCGTTACCTCCATCTGCATGCTTACCGACGGCAAACACTAAATCCGAGAATGTTACTAAGCATTGAGCGTCGGTGGCACTGACGACTCGTCACTACCCTTCTTATCGGAAGGTCCGAGATTCGATTCTGCGATATACCAATGTGGTTTCGTTTTTTATATGTACATTTATCCGACGCTCCTACGGTGAAGCAAAACCACAATTAGGCAACCTGCATACATCTGCGAAGAAATTCAAAGGTGTATGTGAAGTCGGCCTATCCGCACTACGCCAGCGTGGTTGACTAAAGCCTTATCACAAAACATCCTAAGTTAGAGTAGGCTCGAGGGCCTCGGTGGGAACATAATATATGAGCTGTCATGATGACGATAAGCATTTAAAAAATTGCAAACTACATGTAATAAAAATAGTTTTTAGCTCATGTTTAACCGTCATATTTTTGTTCGCAGGAGAAGTGATGGATCTGATGGCTCTGGTGGGGTCCGCTGTGAACTTCGTACTGTACTGCAGCATGAGCAGGCAGTTCCGGTCTACCTTCACAAGATTGGCCAGGAAAGTCCTGCCTCTACCGCAAACGACTGAGCACTCGGTACCTCTTAAGGCGTAGCGCATGCCGAACGCAACTGTTGCGGTTGCGAACGTATAGTGATTGGACACTTGCTAAAATTAAATGTGTAACTGTTTTTCAATGTGTAAAATGTGCTATTTGTGTCATATAGTAGGGACGTGAATTATTTTTTTTTAAATAAAAAATGTAAATATTAGTCCTTATGTGTCTATGCTGCGATAAGAAATTTTCTATACTACCTGTAATGTAACCCTCATAAAATAAGTTAGCTAGTATAACGCCCAAAATATTTTTACAATCCAATAAATATAAACAGAGCATTTAACGTGTTATTTATACCACATTAATTAATTAAGAACGGTAACCGGCGGCAAAGTATCCTTTGATTAGTTTTAGTCACAGGAAACATTTCTTCATTTTCAATAGTAGGTAAGTATGATTTCCTATTAAAGACGTAGAGCGATTGCCGAAAACAAAATTTGCAGTTAAAGATTGAAGACTTAGAAATATTGCTGAAAAGATTGAATATTATTTTTCCAATAGGACAATCCTCCGGTCCAATAGAGTTGAATTCCGTATTCATGCTGACCAAATCAATTTATTATTTCAAAGAGAGATATCTGCATCTGACACCGGTGGAGTCATGCAAATGACTCGTTGTCTAATCAATACTATTATTTAAGAATTGGTTCATAGTACTATTTTTTATATTTACTATATATCCGGTAAGGCAAGTGATTGAATTGAAAATCTTTAAATGCAGTTTAACATATTTTTGAAAATTAAGAAATGTTTCTTTCTATTTAAATTTGCTATTGAATTCAAGTTTGTTCCTCTCCAGCTACGTACCGTCTATGCGAGATCTCTATAATATAAATAATGAATGTATGCCAAGATGTGAAAATTTAAATTGAAAAGCTATTGCAGTTAATTAAAAACCATAATTAAATAATGGATGCACTAATTATTTAATATATGTTTGCATTTACACAGACAGCGAATTAAATCATGAAATGATAAATGAACAAATTAATAGTACTAATGATGTTCTTGTATCGTGCTTATTATTTCGAATTGGGAAAGATTGATATTACTTGATTGAAGATTAAAGTATCTGTTTCAAAACTGATTTAGATAAGAAAAATATTATCATCACTTTTTTTATTGTTACTATAGTAGTGTAACTACTTGCTTTCATTTGCAATCTTTATCTACATATTTTAGGTTCATACCTATGTAGGCATACGTTTCAACTTTTTCTCAACTTGTCTATTGCACTTTGTTGTATAGAAAAAAGGGCGTCAAATATAACTGAAGCTAAAATCGAAAACTACATGGACAACTTTATCAAAGAGATAATAGAATGTAAATTAGTATATAACACGGCGATCAGGGGCTTTGTGCGCCAATTCAACCGAAAAGTGTTAATGAGTAATACTTACGGTGACTAAACATACAACACTGTTTCATATACCGGCACTAAAATTTTCTTCTGCTTTGCCCAGGAAACGATGTTTAAATAATTGAAATTTATAACTATCCGCAGAATGACGTATTAATTATTATAGGTCTCGAGCAATGCACCTGTGCGAATTTGAGTTTGTGTCAAATAAATATAAATGTCAATATAAATATTGTTACTAATTTATTTCCAGAAGGTGCTTTAAATTGTTAAATGATTTTAATAAAGAATGAATTCGGAGCGATCTTATAGCTTGGTACTAAACATAATGTCATTGTTTTGAACAAATACATTAAACTTTATTGTTAATTAGTAGATAATGCAAACAGATTAGAGTTGTAAATAAAAACGTGGATTCATATTACGTTGCCCTTTTCTTGGTCTGATATCCTTTTTATAGGAATCTTTTAAAGTCAGTATTACTGGATTCAACAACTTTTTATGTCAATGATTTACACTATGTCTTTCACTATCCCAACAATCAACAATGATCTCAATCTATACTAATATTACAAAGCTGAAGAGTTTGTTTGTTTGTTTGTTTGGTTGAACGCGCTAATCTCTGGAATTGAAAAATTATTTTTCTGTTGGATAGTCCATTGATCGAGGAAGGCTTTAGGCTATGTAATATCACGCTACGACCAATAAGAGAGGAGAATCAATGAAAAATGTTGCTAAAACGGAAAAAATATTGAAGATATAACTAAGAACGCGTTGAAGTCTTTTACGGCAAAACGTAGTTCGCGGGCACAGCTAGTGGTGATTATAAATGAATAACGATTGATTGATAAGGAACAAAGTTGATTTTCAGATATGGTAAGTAAAATAAGTATGGTATTTCAAATTTACACAGGTAAAATGTTATAGAAAGAACCTTTCTCAATTTTATGTTTATATTTCCAAGCCTTGATATTTTATAACTGTGAAAAACAAAGTTTGTTTACAAAACATTTTTCTCTAAACTCAAGAGGTGAAAATTATTGGTGATAACTTCATACATTTAATTGAAATAAGTTCGTTATATAGCACAGTAGGAACCGTTCACGTAGACAATCAATTGCAATTACATAAAAGATTTTCAGACAAAGTAGCGTAACGAATACATTATGAATATTTGGTCACGCAAGGAAAAAGTTTAAGGTCTGCCTGATCAACCGCAATTGTATTCCGTTAAAACTAGCCGGACGTAACACGGACAGGCGCAATGGTAGGACTTGGAAGAACGTGAGTAGTAAACATGAGCACTTCAATTAGTAAACTTTGCCATTTGTGGCGCGAGTGCTGGCCGAAGTTACCCAAGTCCACGTTGACCTGTGTCAAAATCATTAACATGTTAGTACACTTACAAGTTTCATGGATACGATTGTTCCCCACCTCTCAGATTGTTTTCCGTTGAATGTCAAAGTTATTTACGCTTTTCACAGAGGATTTCATAGAAATAGGAGTTTTAGTTATTCGGATCACTAATTCGACGATTTAGGTACCTACTTTTAATAGATTCTTGTTTTTGTTTGCAGATACTAATACAAAAAAAATACAGATAAAAATATAACTATTTGTGTTAGGGGAATAATAAACCGATCGAATAAAAAAACAGGTAGCGACTGATGATGAGATACTATTTTAATAACTTGAGCGGTATGAATTTGAGTAAGCGAAAAATTAACTAAACTGACGACGAATATTAATTAATAATAATATCCAGAATGAGCTTACAAAAAGTGTGTTCAGAATAATCGAATTTGGATAATTAAAATTTTAACGTGCGCCTAAATTACTATATGAGCGACTAGAAATACGGAGACGGCATCTTTTGGTATAAAAAAGGCCAGGGGGACAGGGGGCAAAGCCCCCCGCCATCACAAAAAAAATAGGGGACAAAATTGCCTACTGTAGGTTAGGTTAGGTTCAGAACATGACCGTGCGTAGCGGAGCGAGCGAAGCGAGCGTAGCGTCATACCTATTATTCTATGGGAACATAATATACCACTGAAATCATATTATTAAAATCTTCCAATTTTAACATCTTTTAATTCTTAAATAGGTTCAAGGTGCGGCACAAACATGATTAACTTATACACAACCCAACCTTTTCCCATACATTTTAAGATTAGGTTTGTGAAAGTGTTAAAAATTAATATCTCGAAAACTATGCATCGCTGAGAGGGGGGAGAGTGGTACAGGGGGTGGCTCCAATCCTCCTCTCGTTAATAATTTAATAAAATTAATTACAATGATTAAAAAAAAATTTAGAGCCAAAGTGCTCTGCTCATAATGGTATTTTTCAATGTGGTTTTTCTATTCGAAACACCTCATTTAAGATAAAATGCCGCTCAACATAAATAAATAATTTGCCAAATACTGAAAAAAAATGCAGGACATTGAGTGACACTCAAACAAATATTAGGTCGCTCAAATATTATGAAGCTTCTCATTTTGTATTTGAAGTAACTCGAATGAATGTTTATAAGTTACTGTTCTGTTCATTTATCGTCATTCGCAGTCAGTCGCTCACTTAGTGTATTACTAACTCAAATTAATTATTTTTGTATCTTAAAATTTTCATTTACAGTCACTCGTTTAAATACTACCCTTTGTGTTATAACTATTTTTTCAACATCTCGAATTATTTGTCGCCAAACATTATTTAAGGTTATGTCAGTCTATGTCAAAATCTATACTCTATACAAATAAATAAAATTGAAGTGTCTGTTTGTAATGTCAAAATAACAAGTTTTTACTAAATGGGTATGAATGTATATCGGGTACCAATAACAAAAACACAATTTAATTTTTTTTTGTGTGTGTTCCTGCTAATCTCCGGAACGACTGAACTGATTTTAACAGGACCTTCACTAATAGATAGCTAATTATATAAGGTATAATAACATAGACTACTTTTTATCAAGATCTTTAAAAAAATTGCCTACAAAAATTAAAATGCTGCCAAAAGTTACTATTCCACGCGGACGAAGTCGCGGGCACAGCTAGTATTCAATAAAAAAGCAAAATACATTTCATACTTCATCGTTAATGTTTTGATAAACCTACTCTAATAAGACCGTCAACCAAATATGAAATCTATTTACAATAAGACTTATGAGGCAAGTGAGAATTAATAAAAAGGATATGAATTATTTAACTATGAAGTTAAAATAAACGGACAACTGTAAGATAATGGCTAATGGAGATTTGGCAGGTCTGTATGTAAAAAAAACATGTGCGTTAGTCTTTAAACAAAATAACATATTTATAAAAAAGCGGTGCTATGTCGTATTTCAAAGACCGTTGCTAAATAAAAGAGGCTTTTTAATGTCAATTCAATTAATTAATGAAAATTGTATTTCAATAAATTTCTTCGTTCATTTTGATGCTCGATGCCGTGGAATTAACTTTACAAGAGTGTTATTGGAGATTTGACGTTCAAAATGAATTGTGAGAATCGTAAAACTGACTAATTTTGTAACAGACTTTGCTATCCAATTAATATAAATTTGTCAGTATTAAATTCAGATCATCTCTAAGTAATGAACTTCTAAGAAAATGTCTTAGAGTTAAGTTTTGAGCGATAACACATCCTTGTTTTGATTTTAAGGAATTAGCAATACTTACCTGTCATATTATTGCAATTGATCAATATGTTATCAATATCTCCTTATATACTCCTACTTATAAGTGAACACAAAGGAGATTTTAGATCTATCACGGGAAGTTAGGTACCGCTTTTAGGTAGACTTTTTTATTTGTATTTGCCATACAACCCTAGGATGAAGTCGGCTATAACAAAATGAGTACTTAACATAGTAATCAGAAAATTCATAACTATACATAAAAACAGTACGAACCCACATAAAGTAATTAAACATTACATGACCGGTACAGATCATAGATGTAAACAAATAATGATGTTACTTAAAACTCTGTCGCTGTTATCGATAGTGAAACATGTACTGAATACGGCATGGAACAGAAAATATAAATTATTCCTACAAGTGTCTGTGTCTTACATTAAGCTTTGCCTTTCCTCCTCATACTTTTGACAATACAATAATATGTGCATTAGGTCTTTGTCTTTACAATAATTGCAGTTAGGGCTATTGACTATTCCCAAGTTGAGTTGAGTTCCCAAGAAGAAACAAAAAGTTGTTAAGATGCAAATGTGATGAGCGTAAACGAAAACAGAGCACCAATTCTTTTCTGTTCATTCGCACCGGTAATGTTATTAAAAAGAGAAAAAAAAATGTTCTTTTAATAGAGTGAAATCAGAATTTATTGATATTCCTTTATTTCAACAGAAAAGTTTTGATTGCTAACTAAAATTCGAGGTACAAACCATTCCTAACCGAACCCACATCAATTAATATTCAGGTTATATCGATGTGTATCTAATCAAATATTTGGACATTTACGGATTCTTTAGAGAGGTACAGAACAGGGAACACCTTGCTATAAATAAGCGATCATGATTAGGTCGCTTATAGCAAGGTTAAAACAATGTTGAAACAGAGTAGCGACATAGCCCGGGCAACTCGGGTTCGTCATCCAGCCCGTTGTTGAGTTGATTTTCTCATCTACCGAGTTGACTCGGTCGTTCATTACGGTCTCGGACTACTACGGCGTCTGGTGCCGCTACGCGTAGCAGTGGGCGAGTCAAGTTGAATAGTCCGGGCGAGGGCAACTCGGGCTCCAACCTGTTGACTTGAATACATTTTATTATTTACCGACCGAGTTGACTTGGTCGATAAACTCGCTCGACTCCAGTATGTGGTCCGTCGCCGTCGGGTCGAACGCCGAGCGAATTGTACAACAGGTATTTTGATTTTTGTGTTGTAGCAGTAAGTCGCTCTATTTAGCAACGGTTCGAGGTTTGCGCCTCATTCAGTTGTGTTTGTTTTTGTCATTTTCATATCTGTATTTTTGGATAAATAACGTAGTTTCGTTTTATTACAAAACACACAAGAATAGTAAATTCGACTTTAAGTCGTCGGTCGGTCGAATCAACTCGGCCCGAGTCAGCCCGAGTTGCAACCCGGGTTAGAACTTATTTCAACTCGAGTTACCCGAGTTGAAAAAATTGCGATCCGACCCTTCACCGCTCTTGCTGCGTATAGTACGTAGTAACTATTTAGTAATCTGTGGTATAGCACCATCCCGCCCTCAGTGCGGTTTTAATATTGTTTATAAGTGATGATAATGTTAAAAATGGATAGGAGCTGGCAATAGTAACGAATAATGGCGACAGGTTTTAATAAGATGATGAATGCCAGCCAAGCGATGTAAGAAATTCTACTATGAACCAAACTGTGCAGAAGAAAGTACCGTCATAAGAATCGAGCCCTGTATGTAATCCAGATCGGGTCTCAACCACTCCGTTACGGAAACAGTTAAACATGTAACGGGTTGATGAATGAAACAGATCAACGATGATGATCCATGATGTTCATGGACCATATAAAAAGTGAAAAGCAAAAATAATAATTACATTTTTATTTAGTTGAAAATTTTTGACACCAAATTAACACCCCTTTGGAAAATTTTATTAAGAAAAGGTTGTAAAACTAATAATAGTACCTACAATATATAAGATTTAGAAATAAAATCTCTGGGTGATTATTTGTCTTTCTGTTTGTGCGAAATGGGCCTACGATTAAGATGGATTTTATAGCAGAAAAGAATACGGCATCTTAGTAAAATAATTGATGGCTAGGCTTCGTTTCTGAATAGAGGGATGTGCCTACTATAATAATCGGATAACACGTAATTGATGACTCTTTATCATTATTCAGGTAACGCAGCCTAATACATAAACAATTCGTGTTGTTGAACGGAAGCTTAAATTAATTGCTAGCCACAATCAGTTTTAATTGTGACGCTAGTCAGATGGCTACTAAATTGTTTATTGCACATTGTGAAATAAATGATGTCACAGTATCCTTTTATAATATTAAGCGAGGGCTCTTTGCTGCCTGACTTTAATATTCATAGCTCCATTTATTAAATTACCGAAAATTCGTGTCGAATGTCTGTTGATTTTCACCAAGGAGGGTGTACTTAATTTTTGTGACAAATATTATTTCATTAGATTACTCTTTGAGATGATTATGACGACAGCACTCGTTTACATTCAAGAGTTGGACAATTCTACAGTCATTTATTTTAAATTATTGCCCTATGAAACCGTTGAGGCGACACAAATGTTTATAACGTTTAACGCGAGTCCAAAGTACTTGCATTGATGTTTTTGTACGAGTATATTACTGGCTTGCTTATCTACCTTGTTAGTGATGGATCAACTCTGAGAGCATGTAACAACAAAAAACCATATTCTTAATCAAGATCCTCTAGCAGCTTCATCTGCGTAGATTACTCAATTTTTATATACCGTTTCGTTTTTCCTGTTCTTTCTGGATCATTCGTTAAGTTTTTTAATTATCGGAAAAAAAACAATTTTTATAGTTCTAGATACAAAATGACACATTTCTCATATAAATTATCATCCTCCGTTTTAACCTCTTTTGGTGTTGAGGTTCCTAAAATGCTAAAATATTGTAGTTTCAGATTAATTACCAATTCCCTTTAGATGCTTCATTACCAATTCTCGTATTAATAAGTTCAAAAGAGGCGATTTTCCAATATCATCGCACTACGATCCATTAATCCAAAGGATATCATTTTAAAATGTAGAATTATTTTTTACTAATTATTAGAACCTGATGATATAAGCTCAAGCATACAACTATTAACATTTATTACACGACATTAAATAAAATTGAACAATCAAAATAAATTAACCAAAAATTTAATACAGACCGTAGCTCACTGTTGAAATTATTTATAAAGCACAATCGAGTGTTGTTGTTGTCCTATGAAACCCCACTGGTACAGAGGGCCTACGTGAGACGTCTCCATCCGCTCCTGTCTTGTGCCTCTCGCTCCGCGTCCCTCCAACTCAGCCCGGCTACTCGCAGCTCGGCGTCGACGGTGCGCTGCCACGTGTGCGCCGGCCGGCCCCGTCGCCTGCTCCCACGCGGCCTCCACGTGAACGCGACTCTGGCGGTGCTGTCCTCTGGTCTCCGGAGGGTGTGCCCTATCCACTTCCACTTCCGCTGGGCAATATCCTGCTTAATCGGGATTTGGTGGCATCGATTCCATAGATCCTCGTTGCTAGTAGTGTTCGGCCAGAATCTGCGCAGGATAGATCTTAGGCATTTGTTAACGAACACTTGTAGCTTGCTCGTCAGACCCTTTGTCTCCTTCCAGGTCTCGCAGCCGAAGAGCAAGATAGACTTCACTATGGAATCGAAGAGGAAAATCTTGATCAGCCGGGTGAGCACGTTCGAATCCCAGACCGGTTTTAGCTAGGCAAAGGACAATCGAGTGTAGTTTAGAATAAATTCAGTCCAGTGATAGTGATTACCTATATCTTATATCGTAATGTACTATTTAGCTGACGTTTATTACACAGAATCTACCTCGGTGCATAACTTCGTTCGCATAGGTTAAATAGTTTTTGAGATTTTGTGACTAGTAGAAGTAGTAGGTGTTATACGTGGGTACATGAACACTTCAGTCGATCTTGACAGTAGATAAAATAAAAATAAATCCTAACACATTCTCAATATACATAGCGGGGTTGCAATCCAAGGCAAACCTAGAAAGCTGGCAACGTTGCCCTTGCCAGCTTTCTAGGTACCGTTCCCATGGGCTTACAGCTGCAGGACATTTTTTCATTTATATTGTTTTGCAAGAATAAAAATCACGGAGATATGATGTAACATACGCACATTTTAATGTCGTAAAATAGAAAATCGAATTTCCGTAGAGTGAAAATAACATAATTTTGAAAACAATTTCTGTATATCTATTACACTGGTAGTATCTATTTTTGCATATTTCAGCTTATGCCTTAATGGAGTATCCTGCTATAAAATCATATTTCCTTATTATTAAGACTTGTATTGTGTTGATATAAGGAAATATATAGAACCTATTTCCGTTGGAAGAGGCTCAGACCCGACCTTTTGGTAGTTTTGTTTATTAAGCTATACATATTTTTATGTTCTCTTTGGTAAAATATTCTTTGGATGACACTGTTACGGGTGGGGGTATTTTTAATGCCAAAATTTTACGAAAGATAACGTTTTTTCGCCCTCGATATCAAACACTCTAGAAGTAAGCATCCAACACCACTTAAAATACAGCTCACTCCGTATTACGCAGTAAAACACAAAATGCACTACACTTAGAATTTCACAGCAGATTGCACTTACTGTCACTCGTAGTTATCGCTTTTAATCGTTTCGAGTCAACTGTATCTAGGCCTCTTTTTTTCCCATGCGAGAGAAGAGGCGGATAATCTTCACGGATACCTGTACAGACGACAGAACAGCAGACCTTACCGACTAAACTCCGCCTTTTGCCTTTGGCCTAGAGGCAGTTACGGCCGCTGAGGCTTCATCTAATAGCGACCTCAGGAGAGAGGACGATGCAGCGCTGCCCTAAATTATACTATAGAGCAGAGGCCCAATCCTACTAATAAGTTACAGCCGAATCGGAACTGAACCGTTGCGATCGACCAATCAGAATGCCACATTATCATGTCATCGAACAGTCTAATGGCAATATAAGCGCTCCGATTGGTCGACCGCAACGGTTCAGTTTCGATTCGGCTGTAAATTATTAGTAGAATTGGGCCTCTGGACTGTCCAAGCCACGGTCCGCGACTACTGTTTGTGCGGCTCGCGACATGTTTCTTGTCTTCCACAAGCAGGTACCTCAATTTTCCTTTGGTATTTTTTAGAAAAATTACATTTCATTTAATTTCTAGGGTATCTCAAAAAATTAATTTTTTTTTTTTAATATAGTAGTAGTAGTGCAGTTTATTACACTTCACATTAATGTACTTAATTGACAAAGACTTCGGTATTTATTTCTTTTTACGACTGATTTGAAAGAGTCATATTCAGTGCACCAAGACATTGCATTATAAAAGTTTTCTGTCACTGATTGTTCGGTAGCCAATTGTCGTCCTCTTTCATCTGTCGTTCTATGCGAGAGCTACCATCTAGAGTGGTTTTAATACGTTTTGCTGTTTTGTGTTGCACACATAGTTTTTTACCAAATTAACAAACATTATGACTGCAAAGAAGCAATTGATGAAAATCGCACAGTTAATGAGAATTGGGCGTTAGACTATTTTATGTGCAATAATAATAACAAAATTCAGTATATGATTTGTATGCAAGCTTTGTCTGTGAATAAAGAGTTCAATGTTAAACGCCATTAAGTAATGCCCTCAAAAAAGAGAGATTTGCATGCTTAGTGGCTAAATGCTCTAAATTTGCAATTATTACAAGCTTTTATTTAACTTGCAATGTAAGTAAGTATGTAAGTATTAGGTTGGGGAAAAAGTCTTTTCGCATTATAGTATGTATAAACTTGTAATAAAATCTCTTTGGCTATACTATTTGTATCTGGCTGGTTTTGGTATCATTGAAAGTTTAAATTTTAAAGAACATAATTCCAAATTCAAATTAGGAAAATGTGTGATTTTCATTTGTTTTTCGTACCGCCAAGATGAGTGAATCTAATGAAGAAATTCGATACATTTTAAAATTTTACTACAAAAAAGGTAAAAATGCAACGCAAGCCGCGAAAAAAATTTGCGATGTTTATGGACCTAGTGCAGTGTCTGTGAGAGTAGCACAAATTTGGTTTAAGCGTTTTCAATCCGGAAATTTTGATGTCAAAGATGCACGTCGCTCTGGTCGCCCTATTACAGATAAAATGGATGCCATTTTTGAAAAAGTAGAGCAAGATCGGCATGTCAGTAGTTACGACGTAGCTGAAGAACTGGGAATTGACCACAAAACAGTTTTGGCGCATTTGAAAAAAACTGGGTACACAAAAAAGCTCGACATTTGGGTACCTCACGAGCTCACTGAAAGAAACCTAATGAACCGTGTACTCATTTGTGGTTCTTTATTACGACGTAATGAAACCGAACCATTTTTGAAGAAGCTGATAACTGGTGATGAAAAGTGGATCACGTACGACAAGAACGTGCGAAAAAGGTCATGGTCAAAGGCCGGTCAGGCTTCACAGACTGTGGCGAAACCCGGGTTAACTCGCAACAAGGTGATGCTGTGTGTGTGGTGGGATTGGAAGGGCATTATTCATTATGAGCTGTTACCACCAGGCAGGACCATCGATTCTGAACTCTACTGCGAACAACTGATGAGATTAAAGCAAGAAGTTGAGAGAAAGCGGCCGGAATTAATCAACAGAAGGGGTGTGGTTTTTCATCATGATAACGCTAGACCTCACACATCTTTAGCCACTCAGCAAAAATTAAGAGAGTTTGGCTGGGAGGTGTTAATGCATCCGCCGTATAGTCCTGACCTTGCACCTTCAGATTTCCACCTGTTTCGGTCTCTTCAGAATTCTTTAGGCAGTGTCAGGTTAACATCACGAGAGGACTGCCAAAACCACTTGTCGCGGTATTTTGACCAGAAGTCCCAAAATTTCTATAGCAATGGGATCATGTCCCTACCTACAAGATGGCAAAAAGTTATCGAACAAAATGGTACCTACATACTTTAGTTAAATGTAAATAAACTATATTAAAAAATGTTTTGAATTTTCTTAAAAAATGCGAAGAAACTTTTTCCCCAACCTATTATATATGTTCGGGTAAAATCTTGCAACTCAATTTTGAGGCAGATATCTTTAACCGATTGAGCTGAAATTTTGTATTCACATACAGTTTGGATGAAAATGCATGGTTAACTGTGTGCCGTTATTCTAAATCCAAAATGGCGGCATACCCAAGATAGCGGACCAATCATTTTTAATGCACTCCTACAATATGGGTATAAAATAAAAGGTCTTGCTAAGAATAACTTGAAATAGGCTCAAAACTCTCCGCCACTGGTCAAGCATACGCGGCTTTAAGTAGGGTAAAATCATTAGGTCTTCTTATTGAAAAGCTAGATTGTTCTAAGTTAACCGGCAAACGACCTTGCAACAATGATGCGTTGAATGAGATGAACAGACTGAGCAACGTGTCCAGTGATAACTAAAAAGTAAAAAATAAATTAAATGTAAAAAAACTTTTTTAAAAACAAGCTTTTATTTAAATGCGCTAAAAAGAAAAAATAAACTTTTACACTAAAACTTTTACTTATAACGTCATTTCACATTTGACACAATTTATATGACATAAAAGCTTGTCGCGAGATTTACTTTTGTAGATAAACAAGTAATTTTAATAATTTGATGTGAAAAATTTATTTCTATTAGAATTTTCAAACTAAGTAAATACGAGGAAGGTACTTAAAAGTAGGTACTCTTTTAAGTACTTTTAAGTTACTACACACAAGTAAATCTCGCGACAAGCTTTTATGTCATATAAATTGTGTCAAATGTGAAATGACGTTATAAGTAAATGTTTTAGTGTAAAAGTTTATTTTTTCTTCTTAGCGCATTTAAATAAAAGCTTATTTTAAAAAAGTTTTTTTTACATTTAATTTATTTTATTAATTACTTTTTTGGAAATCGGTACAATCTGACAGTACAGGTTTGAAAACTAAATTCAGATTTGATCATTATCTGTGGTAGACTATAATTGAAAAAAGATGACAATTTCCATTCGCGCGCGAGTTGAGTGCCATTTATTTGTTATATTGCTGTTTACGAAGCGTATATATGTTTTGTTTTATTTATCACGAGAAAACAATCTAAATGTGACCTCATCATCGGAAGAATCCGAGTTAGAAGAATATGTAGTGACATCGACACCACCGGAGTTATTAAATGCGGCTCAACTACTCAACAACGATTTGCTACCAGCGAAGTCTAAAGAAAATTTATGTTTTTTTTGTTTTTTTTTTTTATATTTCCTCGCAAATGTGGTGAAAAACATTGTGTGTATCACGAGCAGTAGGGAGGATTACATCCCCTTCTAACGACCCTTGATGCGTAATGTACTTTTTCTTAGTTGTTTGTTGTTTCTTTACGTGACTTATAACTCCCCATAAAAATTACAATATTTATTTAACCGAACAGAAAGTGTCAACCTTAATAACTTGTCATATCAATCAAAATTTATGAAAATTCAATTTTAGAACAGTTTTAGGTTGGCGCTTTTGATAGTTTAAATAAAATTAAATATTATAATTTTTATGGATAGATATGAGACATGTTGTGTATAATAAGCGACGAGTCTTGTCTCGCGTCTCGTGTCACTTGCGGCTGAAATGATGAAATCTGATGAATATAGGCGATGGCGTTGAGAAGTTGAGGCTACGCACAGACGCGGAATCTATAGCGGTATTCAAAACTTTTTTTTAGGGTTCAGTACCTCCAAAGGAAAGAAACGAAACACTTATAGGATCACTTCGTTGTCGGTCTGTGGTCTGTCTTTCCATCTCAAGTTAGTCAAGACCCCTTTTCTCAGGAGTGCGTAGAGATATCAAACTTAAATTTAAATCATAATATCGTCTATATGCTGTCTTTCAACTGTAAAAAAAATAAACTTGTCAGTCGACGCGGTTAAAAGATATGATCGTTTATGTCACATATTTTTGCATATTTTGCGATTTCAAAGGGAATCAAAGGGTACGGTACTTCCCGTTGACTTTAAATGCAAGGACCAATCTAAAAAGTAACTGCATTTTTTATTGCTACTAAGTTGGCAAACAAGCAAACTGCCCACCTGATGGTAAGTGGTGACAGTCACCTATAATACATGTGGCTCCTGTGAGATTCGTAGTAAAACTGCAACCCCCACAAGAACCACAGTGTACGTTGCCAACTTGTGACATCAGATGTAAAGTCACGGTACCCAGTAATTTTAGTGCCATATCTTACTCTTCAAACCGGAACACAGCAATGCAAGCACTGCTGCTTTGCGGCAGAAATAGGTAGGACGGAGATACCCAAGCACACGCCCCTGGTACAAAGTCTCCCTCCGGTAAACTAACCTCCGGTAAAACAACTGCATTGACAGCAACCTTAAAAATGTAATTAGGAACTTATATTTTTTCAAGTTTGTACAGTTTGAACTCTCAGTACTCCAGCCCAACTCGAACTTGGCCGGTTTTTTATATGTGTGACTTCCATTCAATTTGCTTTGCGTTTAATTTACAAAACATTAAGTAAGTATGTACAAAAATAATAAAACGTATGCGTAATCATTCACCTCAGCGGAATCTCTATTCCTTTTGGTAGCTTGGTTAAGCTATCTTTAATTGAATCGATTATAGATTACCTGAATTTAGTCTGCAAAATGGTAAAACATCCAATTCTGTACACTGTTGATTGGATTTCCTTATCTCACGTCTACCCAACGTGCTATGAGATACCACTGCTTAGCGCAGCCGCATTAAAGGATTCAAAAGGGCCTGATTTTATCGGATATCCAACTCGAACATTTCCATAAACGTTTAAATGTTATTTTTGCTCTATTAAGAAATACGGAAAGCTAGGTAGTTATGTAGGAAAAAGGCACAGTACCTTAGTTATATAAAAAAATTCATTATTTGTCAATTAAAGGAGATTGGCGAAATTGGGCCCAGCAGGTACAGGAATCAAACTTTGTCCAAAATTAATAACTTAATTTTTTATGTTTATGCCAAAATTACCAGTCACTGGTTCTTCGGAGAAACAATTATTTATATTATATAAAAGAATACTGATTTCCTTCTATAGAAAACAAGGGCAAACAACAGCCGACACAAGAAATTATTGCCAGTCGTAAAAATGTATCATTGATAAGATCAGATAAGATTAATCGATTACTGATTTTTTTTGAAATGATAATATTCTTTAGATCGGCTAGATGAAATTAAATATAAAATAGCTAGTAGCAAGGCATCTTATAAAAATAATTATACGAAATCCCTTTCATGAATCTGTGTAGACTGCGGTTATGGTTGTCATATTATAGTACTGTAGGTTGCTGTTGCCATGTTAGGTATGTCCATAATATGCTATCTTGGCTGGGCAAGGTATCAATCAGATTTAACCTGCACAGTTCTTAGATGACATTTTAATTGTAGGTATATGATGATAATGGTGAATAAATAAATTATAAAAATATTTGGTGTTTATGTACATAGAATAGAATAGAATAGAAAGCATTTATTGACCATAAAATAATGAAAATACATGTATATACGTTCACAAAACAAGTGGCCAAAAGGTCATTGCCTCAGCATAATGCTACAGCGAGAAAACTACACTGCGGCGCTGGTATTCTGGCAAGACCTGTGGTAATAACAATACAATTGTTCCAAGTTTAGTTTGATAGGGCCAGCCAATACGTAACGGTGATAAACGCTCAAATAAATCGTACACAAAGAGGTCCCAGAATATTACAATAAATACCTTAATCTACAAATATGTACTAACAAAAAAAGAAATGAAATGCAATTGTATATGTATACAGTAAAAAATATAATGTAATACATTATATATTTAAACATGCCTCGAGCTTGATCCCTTTGCCTTACCTTAAATATTAGAAATTAAAAAAGAGGAAAGAAAATAACAATGATAGGCAACGACATTTAAAGATGTTACTTACTTTCTAATCTGTGCCTTAATAACTATGGATAATGGATAGAACAGCGAACAATAATCTAATTTCACATACAAACAAATAAATACAATTATATCCATTACTATTTACAATTAAAAACAGTCGGTGTTGCATTAAAAACATGTTTTGTGAGGATGTGGCACAGACAGACAGTCATGGTAATAAGGCAAATGCGCGATGTGAAAACCAGCCAGTAAGTGACCTTATGATTTCTGCAGTTGTAATAAAGACATTTTGACATGTCTTTTGAACGTTTTAACTGTTTTCAGATCACGCACAGGCGGCGGGAGATCGTTCCAGCAACGTGAAGCTGCAAATCTAAAACTTCCACGAAATGCCACTGTTCGGTGCTCCATGGTAACAAATACGTTCTTGCACTGTCTGGCCAAATACCTAGGTTGATCCCGCGCCCACACAAGTTTGTCGAATAGGTATCGAGGCTTTTCCGTATTTAGGACGCCAAAAAGCAAGGTAGCAAGATGGAGCTTTCTCCTCGCCTCCATCTTTAACAAATTAGCAGCGTTTAGGAAAGGAGTAATGTGTGAACGAGCTGGCACATAAAAACAAAACCGCGCACAGGCATTTTGTATGCGTTGAATAAGTCTACTAGTCCGGGACATAATGCGAGGCCCAAATACAGTGTCACAATAGTTTAACTTTGATAACACAAGCATTTCACATAGTTTCATTCGTAGCTCCTCACTCAGGAAGGGTCTAATATTATATAATAGTTTCAACCTATAAAAACAACAACATACGAGTAAACACCAAATATTAGGATGTCTTTGGTTGATTACCGACAGAGTTAATATAAGATACTTTAGATGTTTTTAGATCCCCTTTGATAGGACAAATAAGTAGACATAACCTAACTTTTAGTTCATTTTAGTGCTCCTAGAATCTGTATATTTTGATCTACATATAACTGACTAGAAATCATCAGTGAACGGCTTAGGCCCAAGTTCCTAAGGAATCTCGCCGATCTCCTTTACCTGTATGACGGATAGAATGATGGTCATCACCTATTTTATAGCCAATTAAAATGAAATTAATTGATATTGAAATAACTGGTGACAAGATGATAATCAATTTGGGTCAGAATCTGAGATGTCACGTTCTCAGCGATTCCCAGCGCTCACTAAAGTTGTTAGGCATCGTTTCTCAGTTATCAGAAGTTTGAAATGTTGCTTAAACATTCTTCATAACTAGAAATATCAAAGTAATGGACAAAGTTTTCAGAGTAGAAAAATCCAAAGCCACTCAAGAATGCAACACTTGTAATGATTTTATTCCGTTTCTAAATATAGAAACAGCGTCTAGTTTTTTTTTGTATTTTTAATATGACATTATTATCGATCTCTTAATTTGAATCAAGTAGGTATATCGAATGGTGAAATTGAAAATAATAGATATTTTTGTGCGAAGATTTTCTACCCATCTTCCTGGGAAGGAAATTTACAACAACAAGGTAAGACATGCTTCTACGGGGTGTGTAATGTTTGATATAAATACTGGTGATCTAACATACAAATAATATAATTTTAATTCATATAATTTCATTTCATATAATAGCTGACTTCGTATAATAAACATTTGATATAATTTTAGATTCTCTAATTTCATGTGTTATAATGAACATTTGATATAACAGTTTTTTGACATAATACCAGATGATATAAAAAACATTTTATATAACGTCTGTTGGTTTGTAATGTATTTATTAACTTGTATGCAAGCAAGCAAAACAGAGCAAGCAGGCAAGCATGTAGCATGCAAGCAAGCAAACACCATGTAAGCAAATATGCAGCATGCAGGCAAGCACGTAGCATGCAAGCAAGCATGCATCATCCAAGAAAGCACGCAGCATAGAAACAAGCGTGCAGCGTGCAAGCAAGCATATAACGTGCAAGCAAGCAGCATGTAAGCAAGCATACAGCATGCAAGCAAGCAAGCATACAAGCACCGTGCAAGCAAACATGCAGCGTGCATGCTTTCTGTCACGGCTCCGGCGCTGCGGGGCTCCGGCGGTCCCACGCGAGCTCATCGTCGTAGATGGTTTTCTGCCACCACCGCAGCCTCGGCTTGCTGGCCGGCTTAGCCGGCCAACCTCAGCCGCGGCGGCGAGCGTTAAAACCACCTGTTCCTCAGCTCGCAGGCCGCCTCGCTCCTCCGCGCCTACGCGGGTTTGAATTACACTCTAGGGGTAGGACAAACAAGACAACGTGGAAGTCGGTTTTGTAGCGATTCGTTTCTGTCACTAGTAGCATGAATTAATTACTTTGCCGAATATTATTTTAGATTAATTTATGGTCAAAATGATATTTCATAGGAAATTTTAAAGTAAACAATGTAAAAATTAGATGTAATGAAAATATAGAATATGATGATTATAGCAATGTAGCTTTATGCAAACTGTTGTTATATAATATGAGTATTATATCAAATGAATAATATACGAAATGTTGTTATAGGAAGTGTCGTTAGACCAAGTAAAAATTATATCCAAAGAATGTTATTTCCTTTGAAATTAGATCATTGGTAATTATAAGAAATGAAACGCACCCGCTTCAACGTGTATTTCTCTTTGCAGATCAGTTAAATCATGAGGTACCTACTTTTCAAGCTAATTAATTGGTAATTATTGTAGTTTTGCTAGCATCGCTGATTAGTTAGTAAGTTGGATACTATTTGGCTTTTACCTTCGCATTTGGTCCATCGTTATCTAGTTCAGTAACTGGTCTCATATTATTTTTTGAAAGCCGCATGAAAAAACAATGGAAAGTACATCAAGTATAATTATGTTGTTGTAAATTGCTCGAACGTTATATTTAGCGTGTGTAGGTATAAACATTTCACTCTAAAATCGTAAACCATGCAAGTCTTATTCAAATCAAATTTGAATCCGACTTGCATGGTATAAGATTTTTGTTCAAATTTGGGTAGTACTTATAATTAAAAAGGCAATTTCATATTTGAGACTCTATCATAAATTATAATAAATAAAATGACAACGAAAATGTAAGATGCTGAGAATGCAACGATGAACATTTAATTATGGTATTGGAGGGAGACTCTGTACTAGGATCGTCTGCTTAGGTACCTCCGTCTTACCTATTTCTGCCGCAAAGCAGCAGTACTTGCATTGCTGTGTTCCGGTTTGAAGGGTAAGATATGGCAGTGAAATTACTGGGTACTGTGACTTTACATCTGGTGTCACAAGTTGGCAACGTACACTGTGATTCTTGTGGGGGTTGCAGTTTTGCTGCGAATCTCACAGGAGCTACATGTATTATAGGCGACTGTTACCACTTACCATTAGGTGGGCAGTTTGCTTGTTTGCCAACTTACTGCAATAAAAAAAAATTAGCATTAACATTGAGCATAAGCAGAAAAAAAACATACAGAAAAAACATGGCATAATTATCATGATCATAAAGGTCCATGGATCATAGTTATAGTTTATTATGTAAGTGAATAATAGGTGATCATAGATGTTAAATTGTAAATATGTGTTACCATACTTGTATGTATTCTATATATTTATCAATTGATGAGACGTATAGTGAAAAATGTTATAAAGGTAAGCATAGATACTGTGTATTCATTAAATGTGTACCTATTGTTAATAATTATGCTTCTTGAGATGAAAGATTTTGTTAAATCTAGGTAACTAATTTCGAAAATAGTCCTTATTGTTAAAATGAAATATGAGAATCATACAAATATTATGAGTTTCTGAAACGTTTTCTTTAAATAATTGTGTAAATAATATCTTAATAAAATAATTGTGTAAATAATATAACCATGTTGAATACTATTTTGAAAATAATTACTATTCTATGACTAGTTTAAGCATTGTGAAAATCATACAAAATAGAGTAGGTAGTACTTGAAATGATTTGTGTTCCTGGACTTAATTAAGAACGAGTAAATACTTGTTTAGGGTATAATATAAAAACTATGAATTTGTTATCAAATATGTAGTATGTAGAATTATCTTTATATTTAATTCAAAATATTTAACAAAGAGAAAGACAAATAAATTTTCTATTGCACTTATACAAGAAGAAAGTGAGATATGAAAAAAAATGTTAAGATTTTAGAGATGTGCTAAAGTGATTTGAGTTCTATTAGACTACATGAGGCTCGATATTCCATTGATGTTGTTATTATTTCTATTTCGAAAATTTGTAGTAGATACGTAGGTCTGAGGTATGTACCTACTTGAAGTCAAATTTGATGACCAAATACTTAGGCGTGTATAGAGTGATATAACCTACTAATAAGTACTGACAATGCGTTCAAACAGTTTTAATGGATTATCGATTTAACGTGACCTTTAAAGATTAAGCTAGTCATTCGTGAAAATGGATACTATGCAAAAAAAAATTAAAACGCTTGAACTATCTTTAGCTGTTTACCTTTTACATTTCTTTATGCTTTTCTTTAATTACGCTGTCAAATTGAAACGAATAATTTAATTAAAAATACTTTTGTACTTAAACGAAAATACCCCAGCTGAGAAAATTGTAGCTCCTGCTTTGAAGATGTGCTCCAAGAAAAATGCCGGTTCGTGGAAAATTTGCCGTTCCAATTTGAACAGAACTTAACTTATCTTTCGGAGTTGATGTATAATTGTAATAAATAAATATTTCATTGTACTAAGGTCTATTAGTGTTACTTATATCGTTTGATATAATTAATTTCATAAAAGGTTCTATTTTATTAGAATGTATTTTCAATTCTTTTTTTTATGTAAGGCGCAGATATCGACCACTATAAAAAACTAGTGAAATAAATATTTGTATACCATTCCCCCTTTAAAAAGCTTATTTTATTCACTGAAAACAATGTATAAAAAGGACTTTAAACACTATTTTGATGTTTGAATTTAGAACACATAGATATATTTGACCTCCATCTCAATGCTTTACAATACCCACTTGCACAAAAAATACTCGATATTAAATGTCTATTTTGCTAAAATATTTCTTTTTCACGTAGTCATGGTATAAAGTATAGTATGCAACTCTTGAATAAAACGGATTTATACCGAGGGCCATGAATGACTCGCGTCGCTCAGGATTCTAACAATTGAATCACTCGCTACTCTCGTGATTCAATCATCATGAATCACTCCATACGGTCATGATTCAGTCGTTAGAATCCTTCACTTGCTCGTGATTTATCTATGGCCCTCGCTTTAAATCCGTCCTTTATTCACTAGCTGCATAATATACTATTTAATTTAACAATTTCTCTTTATGTTCAACTGCTTACTACTTCTACTTACAGGTATCTAAAGGAAAGGTGATTATACCTTCAATATTGCTCAGTATAAAAGTTTCTATTGTTCGCTTTTATGCAACCAAGGTTGGCGTGTCAACGTCGGAACGGTCTATTATATCGTTAAGATGATAAAAGCCTCACAAACAAGCTAATTCATCCATTTGTAATATAAGATGGGCAGTGATAGATCTACATTGGCCAAAAGCGTTAATGCGAAGTTATTTAGATTCTTGCTGAGTAGTTATTTTTTACATTGGAAACTTGCTGTTTCTTAAAAAAATCGATAGTATTTTTGAGATAACTAAAATGGGTGATGATTTTTATGATACAAATCAGTTTTACTTGTCAATATATTTGCACTTGATTTATGTGGTAAGATGGACTGGGTTGATAATAAAGCGCCTATGTAGTAAATGCCTATTCACTTGTTTGTTGAACAGATTATAATGGTTTTGGAAAACCGAGATACTAAAATAGAGAGTTCCATTCCACGATTGAGTTGCCAGGAATACGAAAATTTGGGATTTCCACAGAGTGAGAATGAATTTCCGACAAATGTTTTGAATCTCAGAGAAGTGAAGCTAAAGGTCTGAGATTATGTTTTGAGGGCACTCTTCAAAATAATATCTAAAATTAAACGAAATAATATATAAATAATATCTTATCTTATAAAATATAAGCCCGGAGAACCGGCCAAGTGCATGTCTGGCCACGTACAAAGTATAGGGTTCCGTCATTATTTTTATTATGACAGTTATGGTTTTATTTTTCCATAATTTCATATGACTCTATAATCTATATATTTAGTTTACTAACTGCTTTACTTAACTAACAACTTTATCTAATTTATGTTCAATGGAATTTGCACGAAGTTTTCCTTCATCAAGACCTACATTATAATCACCACACATCAATATCTAATAACAATATCTAACAACCACAACAATATCTAACAACCACAACACTATCTAACAGCCACCACATACCAACCACTTACCAGGTGGAATGGAGTCATTTGTTAGGCCTACTGTAAACGAAAAAAAAATCATTTAGCTAGCAGTGGGAGGACACTAATTGATTGTAACAAAAATCAGCACTTTAAAAACTTAATATTTCACAAATGGATTACTGGATCTGAAAATGTTGATCAAACTTTTTTTTTTGTGACGGCGAAAATACATTGACGCAATCCTCGTGGTCGAGCTGAACCACGAGGATATGTGGGACTCCCCAGACCGCACTTGACCCAGGCCTACCCACTAAAAACCCCCCCAGCAGCGCCTCCATCCGTCACAAGACAGGGGGAAGGGGAGTACAGCCAGGCCTTGTTCCCGCTGACCTCCCGCCTGTGAACTGTCCGTTGCCGGACTCACCTTCTGGCTCTCCTGCTTAATGGAGCAGCACGTGTGCTGCTCTACACCCCGAAAGTGGTTTTTTATTGTGGTTGTCTTCCACGCGGCCCGACGCTCAGTGCGCCGGGCCCCCGGCCCCCTCAGTGCGGGTAACGGGTCGCCCGACGGCAGATCCCACTGGATCTACCGCCGCGCGGGTGAGCCGCCTCCACACTGCCACCTACATAGGTAGGTAAGAGGGGACTTCGCCCTTCCCGCATGAAGCGAGTGGCCACACGAAGTGGCCCGCCAGGTTGAACCCGGCCATCCCACGCCCCCCCTCCATCGGGGGCCTCTCGTCAGACTATTAGCCCGCGGTAGAGAATCTGCCGGGTTGCCCAGGGTGCACCATAAGGAGGTTGTCTGACATCGCACCCCATGTTGATCATACCTACAATATTTTTGGAAGAGCTATCCAATGACACCCGACACCAAGGGATAAACGAGAGCGAGAAAAAATCATCCCCAGTTTACCCAATTTTTTTTACGCAATTTTAAAATTTACTATATACTTTTGCTAAATAACAGCTTTCTTGTATTAAGAGCTTCAGAGCTAAACCATGGGCAGACAGACGGACATGGCGAAACAATAAGGGTTCCTTGTTAACTGCTATTTATTATTCTTATTGTTGAGGCTATGCAACTTCAATGAAGCTGTAGTCACTGCGACCTAAAAGATCTATTGTGACTCGCCGCCAAGTTACAGTATCTCTTTTAGCCTGGCCGCCACCAGGAAATCCAAGATGGCTCTGGCTTTAAGAGTTTTCAGTTCCCCTGGGCTGATTAAGTGTCTTCCCAGGTGGATACTTCGTTTGTGACTTAGAGGTCCACAATCGCACAAGAGGTGTTGGGGTGTTTCACGCTCCTGTTCGCAAAATCTGCAAATATCAGATTCACTTAATTTCATGTGAAATTGGTGTCTGTTTAGCTTGCAGTGACCAGTTAAGGCCCTAACAATCGCACCGGTGTTCGTCCTACTGAACTTTCAGTAGTTCGTTTTTGCGAGTATCCTTCTATCAAGGTTTTAGCGTGTACTAATCCTGGTTGGTTTAGCCAGTATTTTTTTGATTCGCTTAGAAGGTTTTCCTTAAGGAGTTGCATGGCATGACGTTTCGAGATGCCACAGAAAGGTTCTGGACCTATCTGTTGACCCTCCGCTCCAGCCCTTGCAAGTTCATCGGCCTTTTCATTACCGACGACACCTGAATGTCCTGGTACCCATTTCAGAATAACTCTGTTCTGTTGTCCCAGGTCATTTAGTTTATTTACGCAGTCTGTCACCAGTTTCGAATATATAACATTCGATTGAATAGCGTTAAGAGCTGCTTGGCTATCTGAAAAGATATAAATGGTTTGGTTTTTGTAGTTTCGTTGACGATTAGCTTCTACACATTCTATGATGGCGTACACCTCCGCCTGGAATATAGTAGCGTGCTGACCAAGATTAACGCTTTTGTTAAAGCTCGGTCTGACACCATATACCCCGCATCCTACATTTTGACCCATTTTGGAGCCGTCTGTGAACCAAACTAGGCTTCCAGCCTTACAGAGGTTATGATCTTCCGCCCACTCCTCTCTGCTTGGTAGTTCCACTGAGTAGTTTTTAGTAAAATTACAGAGTGGAAGCATGACATCTGTAGTCATAGCTAGTTGTTTTTGTTCAAGCACTGTTTGTCGCAGTGACCTCAATGCTTGAGAGTACCAGTTTACCTTCCCAGTGCTTTCTATTCTATAAATGCTAGCTTTCGCCTCCTTCACTATAAATAGATGAAGGGGCGGTAGGTTCAGCAGGGCATTAAGCGCAGCTCCTGGGGTTGTAGACATGGCGCCAGTTACCATAAGGCAAGCTGTTCGTTGTAGACCGCCTAGCTTGTTGATAACTGTCACTTGCGTGACTTTTTTCCACCAAACCACGCAGGCATATGTTACCATGGGTTTATGCCCCATTTCGCTCCTGCTAAACGACAACATATTCCTAAAGCACTTTTTGCCTTTTGGATTACATTGTAAATGTGACTATTCCACGTCAATTTTTGGTCGATCGTAACGCCCAAATATTTGACTTCTGTGGAAAAAGGTATTTGAGTCCCCCTTAAAACAGGATTTACCAGCTTGTTTAGCTTGCGCTTTCTGGTAAAGGGAACTATCGTCGTTTTGTTTGGATTTACCGACAATTTGTTCTCAATGCACCATCTATCGATGATGTTAAGAGATTTTTGTAGTATAGATGAGACAGTGCTTTGGCAGGGACCAATGACGCATGCTACAACGTCATCTGCGTAGCCATGAACATCTAAATCCTTTTCTGAGGCTTCAGTTAACAAGCGGTCAATAACAAGTTACCACAGTAGTGGCGATAGGACGCCTCCTTGTGAACACCCTCTTGTTGTTTTGAAGCCTTTTACGGTTCCGTGAAGACTTACACTGATAATTCTGTTAAGGAGCATCGATTCAATCCAACGGGTTGTTGTTTTATCAATCCCCTTGTCGCCCATTGCCTTGGAAAGGGTTTCAATGGTTACGTTATCGAAGGCTCCTTCTATGTCTAGGAAAGCACAGAGGGCTATTTGTTTATCTTCTAGAGCCCGTTCTATTTTGTCGGTTAGTTCGAGCAAGGCAGTTTCTGTAGATTTTCCTTTTAGATAAGCGTGCTACTTTGCATGCAGAGGACGTTTTCTTAGTGGTCCGTCTCTAATGCACACGTCAATGACCTTTTCCATACTTTTCAGTAGGAAGGAGGTGAGGCTTATGGGTCTAAAGGACTTTGGCTGCGCGTAGTCCTTTTTACCAGCCTTGGGAATAAATCGAACTTTTACCATAGTCCAATTTTCTGGTATATATCCCCAGGCATAACTAGCTCTGAAGATCTTTACCAGAACCGGAGTAAGGATATTCTTACCCTGTTGCAGCAGAGCAGGAAAGATATCATCCTCACCCGCGGATTTAAAAGGTTTGAATGAATCTATAGCCCATTTAATTTTGTTAGGTCTGATATTCATCGCTGCTCTTCTCCAGTCTTCATTACTAGGCCTGGAGAGGCAGTTGTGAGGAGCAGCCCTAATAGCGATGTTAGACGCTAGTACTGATCCAGGGAAGTGCGTTGACGCCAATAGTTCGAGGGTCTCTTCCGCTGTCTCAGTGAATGTTCCATCTGGTTTCTTTAGTAGTCCCAGTTGGTTGGTAGGCGATTTTGCTAGAACCTTATGGATTCGAGCTCCTTGAGGGAGTTTAGTAATCTCCTCGCAGAACTTTTTCCATGAAAGTCTTTTCGCCCTCCGTATTTCTTTATTGTAGGCAGTTAAGGCTATAGAGTACGAGCTCCAGTCTTTGGTCAGCTTAGCCTTATTGAACAGCCTGCGTGCTTCATCTCTTAGTTTACTGAGTTTTGCGTTCCACCATGGTATTTTGTTGTTCCTCTTAGTTTTTAGAGGACAGCTCTCTTCATACGAGGCTGTTATGGCTTCAGTAACTTGATCCACAACATACTCCAGCGATTCAAGAGATCGTATGGTTTTAGGGATATCGCGGAGTCTGTCTTGGAGACTTCTCCTGTAATGGTTCCAGTCTGTGGCCTTTGCATCCCTAAAGGTAATGGTTTCGTACATGTTTGATGTGTTCAATACGAAAGTAATGTGTCGGTGATCGGACATTGAAACTTCGTTACTAACTTGCCAGTCGTTAATCGTCCTGGATAAATTGTTAGTAGCAAGAGTTAAATCAAGAACCTCCTGCCTTGATCTAGTTAAAAAGGTTGGTACGCAGCCCTTGTTAACTATTTGAAGACAGTTAGCTAGGATAAAGTCATATAATAACTCACCCCTTGCGTTGATACCTGAGCTGCCCCAGTTGGTGTGATGCGCATTCGCGTCGCACCCAATCAGAAGTTCGGCGTTGTGTTCGTTTGCGTACTCGACCACTTTCGCCAATCCTTCGGATGGGTCGTTCTTCTCACCAGGCAGGTAAGCGGAGCAGACGATGAGGCGTCTATTACCGCTCTTGGTATTCACGAAAGCTGCAATCAGGTCATCGGTGCATAGCCCTGGTATACATAAAAAGTCAACGTTATTATTGAATAAGATACCCGCTCTTGGCTTGATTCCACCGACGTTATATACAACCTTACCAGCAGAACCAAGTCCGGATACCGTGTTGTTGTTCGCCAGCCACGGTTCTTGGATTAGAGCGATGTGTAAGTTCTTCTCTGTGAAGATTTTTTCTAGCACCGCTGTAGCGGCTCTAGCATGGTGCAAATTAATTTGAACCACATGTGTGTTATTTGTGTTTTTGTGTAGTTGTGCCATTGTGTGTTGTGTGGTGTGTGGTGTTTTGTAAAGTGTTCGTAAGTGGCGTTTTATGACCGTTTGCCAGGTCTTTGGACGTTAGGACCGTCCTTGACCTTGCTAGCGGTTTTCGTCACTTGTGGCTGTCCTATTTTGGTCCTTTTTCCCGAAGGTGGACCTTTAGGACGCTTATTAGTTCCCGAACTCCCGGGCTGAGGCTCTCCGCTATTGCGTTGGCTCTCAGCCCCAGAGTTTGGGTCCTTTTGTAATGTCGGTGGCCTAGTGTAACCTGCCGGCAGTTTCTTTGCTCCAGAGGAGCTAGGTTTGCTTTTCTCATTCGCATTCGTTGAGATGTTTTCTCCTCGAATGCGAATAAGAACTTTCTTAAACCCGAGCCGCGGCCTAAAGTCCAGTGCGCGCAAGGCCTCAACTGAAGCATCATCAACCGAAAGGGCGATGGTGATTCTGTCCCGTTCAGTCTTGACGCTTAGCACCTTCCACATACTGATCCTTAGTCCGTTTTGCTTCTCCAGAAGTCGTATTGCGTCTTTTGGAGATTCGGCCTCGGATTTAGGAACAAAGAGTATACCAATCCTGGCCTTGGGCAGTTCCTTTTCACTCATGAGTGAAAGATCAGCCTCCGGCCATGGCTTGATAGCCCCAATGTTCCGTTCTAGCCAAGCCCGGCTGTATTCATCCTTAACGACGATTTGAAGCCAGCCCGGCTTAAAAGTGCAGCCCTCAAAACTTGGGCCCGCCTCATTCCCAGGGTCGTCTATTATCGCCCTAAGAATGCCACGCTTAACAAGCCCAAGTTGATCATCCGACATGGGTTCCGTGTTACGGATCCCCACTCGGATGTCCGTGAGGGCGTCTTTAAAAGACTTCGCTGTCGATGGACCTGCCATTGGCGTACTAACAGCAGAGGTCCCAGTACCAGTCGTTTGGAGCGCCCCGGCGGCTGAGCCTTCGCCAGTACGCGAAGTCTTTCTGATGTGGTCACCGGGTGATTCTTCCTCCGATCGAATCCGTTTGACCGGTCTTCGATCTGAGGAAGATGCACCTGCCACATTTTTCTCCGGATCGTGCGTTTTCGTCATCCGCTCGTAGCAGAGTTTGTAGGCCTCTGAAGGGTCCATTCCTTCCGCCACGAGTCGCTTCAGACGTTTTCGCGCCGCTCCGGTTAAATTAAATCGCTTCCGTGGACGATCTCTCGATATCGCTGGCACATGTGAGTCTGTTTCAGTCAGCCTCGTGCCTTCGGCATCGGGTATCGATCCACGGTCGCTTGTATCGGGATCCGTGGTGGCTAGTAAGTCTCCCTCAGATCCGAGAAACAACTCCGATAAGTCGGGTATTGATGCAGTCAAGCTGCTAGATGGTTCTGGTCGTTCATCGCCCAGATCAAAGCAATTTTGGGTTCGTTTTTCCATACACGTCCCACGAGAAGCTAGGGAACTAAAAAGTCCACCCAAGCAGAGCCCCGCGTGCCTAGGTAAGGCAAAATTACTACCCCAGGATTGCCATCTCCCTGAGGAGGCACCGTTAGGGACCAAGCACCCCCTTGGCCACGCATCCATCGGCTACGGTTCGCCTAACACCACTGGATTGGGTTTGGGTAAAAGTAGGGATTTAGAAGGGACTGAGGAGTAAGGTAGGAGGGGTAGAGGGAATACTGGAACATGGGAGTAAGGGGAAATGGAATCTCTCACCGTGTTGGACTGCACTGGCGAGATAGCGTTGCTTCCTTTAGCTACTTGGACCCCAGGGTAGTTGGTAATGTGCGATGCCTGTTAAGGATTCAAGTATTACCAGGATGTACGGCGTGGACGTAGGGGCAACACTTGACGGTAGACATGCTCTGCTCAACATCGCACACTTGAGCACACATCAGCCGCCCTACATCCCTTTATAAGACATAACTGCTATAAGACTTACTTTTTCATAACTCCGGATAATTTAAGGGACGCTTTTGGATACATCCATTATTTTATTTTAAAAAAAATGCTGCACTAAACTTGTGTAGTATAGTATTAATATAGAGTATAGTATTAATAAAAAATGAACTCATCTAGTAACTTTTAATGTTTAAATCATTATACGACCGTGTCCTGAAGCGTCCCTTAAATTATCCGGGGCGATAAAAAAACCTGTATACGGATCCCTAAAATGACTGGAGAGTAGCTATTTGAACAAAGAAGGTGCGTTAGTGGGCTGTCCTTTTATAAATATAAAGAACTACCTACAGATAAGACTTACTTTAATTTTATTTAGTGACTTTGCATTTTTCACCAACTTTACTAAAGATGGGCGGGCTTATGTTCGACTGTATCTATTGTTTATATATGTATGTTCACCGATTACTTCGCCAGTTGTGAACTGATTTTTAAAATTCTTTTTGTATTCGAAAGAGTATAGTAGGGTACTAATGAGGGGTCCCGTTGTCAATCAGTAAGTATCTAGTAATGGGTTCCCAGGAAAATCGAGGGAAATCCTTCAATTTTATAGGCACGCAAGTCCAACGCATTTTATGTTTTCTCTGAAGCTTCTAGGTATTTGCGTCTGGTATTCATGAGTCGAGCTGATGATGGAAGGATCCTTTTACGATGGAAGGACTTTTAGGAGTTCGACGTTCATTTTTTAAATACAATAGGCACGTTTTGCCTTAGTTGTATTCTTTCAAGCTACTTCGGCGAAAAGGTTAACAAAGATATTTTACAAAAATAAAAACTGACTTCAAAAACACAAAAAGGTCAAAAATAATAATAACACACAACATCACATTTTACTAAAGGATCTATTTTTTCTTCCATACAACTATGCCCAAAACACGTACCTCGGGTTTTATTACATTTTTCTATGTAAAAAAATCTGAAAATTCATAAAATAATAAATATATTTTCTCTAAACCATTTGTACCACCTGAAATTATAACTTAAACATTTTGATAACTGGCAACATTGCATCAATATTAGATAAGGCGTATTAGCGTAGTGTATTCTCCAAACCTGTTTAATAAAGGTTTTCCAACTATTAAAATAAAAAAATTGGGTTTTTACTTAATTATAACAAATATTACAATAAAACTCGTAAGTCCATATTCCAAAGCGTTATAAATCTTGTTAATAAGTGTCACTAGTCTGTGACACACAACTTAATTTAACTAAACTAATTTGACAGGATTAAAACTATCGCCATCTTTCTTTTTCTCTAAAGAATTAAAAGTGACGGCTTTATTTTTAGACCTGTCAAATTAGTTTACTTAAATTAAGTTGTGTCTGAATCGAGACCAATACCCAATAAAAAAAAAGTGAAGTCATTGGGATGTGTATTGTATTTGACGTATCAAATTCACAATTACTGGTGATTTGTAAGCGATCGCAATAGATGTTGGCACACACACACACATAACAAACTCGAGATTTTTAATTAGAAGAACTTCAACTTCTTTAGATACCTATAATAAGATCTAAGTGAACATATTATCAAGCGCCCATAACAATGACTAATTTCCAATGTCAAACCTTGACGTCCATAGCTAATCACGTTTCGTTTCACGAAGTTTCGCATTCACTTATCATTTTCTATCTTATTTTTTTGCAAATTCTATTGAGTTTGAAAAGATTTAAGCCCTTGGGTCATTTTCAACACATTATTATCTTTCATTTCATATAATTTGTACCTCGGTACATGTTTTGGGCAAATACTGAAGACCTCTTTTATGTAATGATCGTCGATCATTCGCATCGACTCCAATATAAAAATGTGATGTTGTGTGCATTCTTACATAATTTTTGACTTTTTTGTGTTTTTGTAGTCGATTTTTGTTTATCCTCATCGCCGGACTTAGGGGAGGGCAACCGGGGCTACAGTACGAGCCTCTATTGTGGGGGCCTCCACAAAAGAGGGGCACAATGGAGACTTCGGAAAAAAAATTCAAATTTAGACTAGTAAACACTGGTAAACAACTTTTCCTTTCATTTTTTTCTTCGCGTTTTACCTTTACCTACAGTTCTTTGTACAAACATGATTACATTAAAAACAACTGTTCATTTTATTTGGAAAATAATTTGGGGCCAAGGGGCCTCCACTCCTTTGTTGCCCCGAGGCCTCGAGACCTTTAAATCCGGCCCTGTTTATCGTGAAATATTTTTTATTTATTATTTGATTTAGATTCTTGTAAATAGGTACCTACCAATGATAAGGTATTTACATGACCTTAATCATTGCATTTCGCTCAATGCTCTTTTGAATCGTGTGCTTTCTTGAGTAATTTGTTTGGATTACTGTATATTTAAATAATATAACTGTTATTGTATGAATTTGTTATGTTTATGAATAACTAGTTGTGCCCGCGAACAACATTTTCAATTGATGCTCAGCTTTTATTAATCGTAGCGTGATGTTGTATAGCCTCAAGCCTTTTTCGATAAATGGACTATCCAACACAAAAAGAATTTTTCAATTTGATTCAGTAGTTTCTGAGATTAGCGCGTTCAATCAATCAAACAAACAAACTCTTCAGCTTTATAGTATTAGAAAGAAAGAATAGATTTGCACAAAAAACAGAAAAATACACATTTGACAAAAAAAAATAAACTTACAAATGACATACTTAAAACAAATACAGAAATACACTAAAAAGTATAAAATAAATTTAATAACCCGTCTAATTCAATGGACAAAATTAAATATCGGTGCCTGCGCACTTCCCACATCCTTCATCGCACGCGCCTGGTGTGATGATATGGAGGTGGCGAGGACGGATGGAATGTTTAACAGGTTGACGTATTTAGTCGTATAATACTGATATATGAACAACCAATATTTTGATTTTGCTGTGTTCCATAGAGTTGACATCATGGGATTCATTATTTTGCCTTTATAATACGCCAAAGTCAAAAAATCTTTCCTGCTACACATTTAATTCCGCGACTGTACTCGGGCCTTATTTTGCTAGCATTAACGTATTTGTGGCGTATCAATAACACTTAATAGCATCGCTTTTTGAGACATTTATTGTTGGTCAAACGATTATTAACTAAAACATTTGCCACTATTGTCTTATTAAAATGTTTATAAAAGCGACAAAAACAGTTTTATTAAAACGCTCTCAAGACACGACAACGATTAAGATTAGCGGAATTACGCCCCTTATCAGATATGTAGCCTATCCAAAATTAACTTAGGAGTATATGGCTTAACACCGACTTCAAACAGATCATGAAGATTCTGCTTATTATTTTGATCATTTAAATTAAATTTCTAAGTAATTTCACGTTTTTTAGTGAGAGCTTTGAATGCCATCGAGAAATTGGGATGGTCTGGAAAACTGGGATTGCATAGACCCCCCTAAATCTCAGGGAAATGTGATTTACAGTATGGAAAAAATTGACTCAAGATTGGTTTTCTGGGCGCTTGTAGCACTCTGCAAGGAGAGTCCCACATACGCCAGCCGACTAGCCATCGGCGGCATTCGGCGGGTACGGTGCGCAAAAAAATTGTTCTCGTGAAAAGGGCTATTGAGAACTTATCAATGGCGTTAAGAGAAATCACCAAGGGCGAGATAATTAAAAAATAGGTATTAATGAAATACATCGATGTCGCGCTGTGCCCCGGGCCCCGACAACCAATAAGTACAAGCTGCAATAAGCACGAAAGAGACAACTGCAGCTTGAACCGACGATATCCATGAAAATTGCACAAAATAGATATTTCGTAGCTGTCCTTTAAATCTAGAACAACTTAATGACGTTTCTTCATTAAAAATCAAAGAAAGGCTATGGATATTCTTTATGTTTTGCTTTTCGTATAATTTTGTTATATTTTTTGCCGGATGTGTGAATTCAGTGCAAAGGCTGACCAATATTTTTTTGGTTTTTGAATTTCTTTATAATTAACTTAAGAAAATAAAGAAAGGCATAGGAATATGCTTATAGTGGCCATAGATTGTTATGGAAAAAAATGCTCCATTGTGATTAGCCGGAAAGGACACTGAGGACTATACGTTTGTGTGGAAAAATGGTCCTTACGATTTTATGATGCCGACTCAAATCAGCCCGAAGTGAAATACTACATGCATTAATTATTTATTTATCAAATTCTCTTTTTTACACCTACCAATCTCTTCGAAATTCCAAAAGCTTAGCGTTAAATAATATATTATGTTTGCTGAAAAGCGCCGTTTAAGTCTGTTGGAATAAGAAACTGAACTCTGAAGTCATCTAAGAATTAAGACAAGGAATGAGGTACGTAACACGAAACTTTTGTATTACGATTAAAACAACAGAAAATCCCTACCTGCTTGCTTCGGAGGAAATTGAAGTGATTAATATTATATGTATGTGGTAATTATCGAGAGTACCTACTACGTATTACTTTGCTAAAGTTTTCACGCTCTATAGGGTGTTTGTTGAAGAATGCGTAGGAAGCAGTGGCAATGCAAACGTATTGACTTGCACGAAGGAACTGAAAAATTTATGAAATCACTAAAGAACAAATTTCGTCTCGGGCGGGATTTGAATCCGCGTCTCCAACATACCGCGTTGACGCCTTGACCAACTAGGCCACCGAGGTCATACCCGCCCAGACGAAAGAAAATGCAAAGCTCTTTATAAAACAAAGGAACTGGTTTTTAAATGGCTTCAAATAAAAGCGGAATGTAATGTTTTGGTTTTGGTACTTTTATCGATATTTTGTAAGTTGTGTGTTGATTTGGGTTGGAATAGTAAAATTATGCCGCTATAGCCACTCAAAGGGCAATAGAGAGGGCTATACTATACTAGGGGTTTCTCTACGCGATTGCATCAGAAATGAAGAGATTCGTAGAAGAACTAGAGTCACCGTTATAGCCCAAAGAATTGCAAACCTTAAGTGGCAGTGGGCAGGACACATAGCTCGCAGGATTATCGGCAGGACAGGGCCGTTGGGACGGAAAGGTCCTTGAGTGGCGGCCGCGTACCGGGAGACGCAGCGTTGGTAGGCCCCCCACAAGGTGGACCGACGATCTGGTGAAGGTCGCGTGACGCCGCTGGACGCGGGAGGCGCAGGACCGATCAGTTTGGAGATCCCTGGGAGAGGCCTATGTCCAACAGTGGGCGTTTCTTAGATGAAATAATGATGATGATTAGAGCCAGGCTGAAATATAGAGTCGCATTATATTAACTATCTTGCAAACTCTACTTGCGCGTGCCATGATGTGCCGAGAGATGTTAAGGTTTTGGTCAATAAGAACAGTATGCATTTGGTCAATACTGTCCCACACATAGATGTTGACAAACATCCCAAACATAATTAACAATTTCACAAACTGGTACACTATCGATGGTTATATAATGAGGTGCTATGCGTGTGTCTGTTGCAGTGGAACAAAGTACATAGCTCAGTGAACTTTGGCCCATGTAATATGGGCAAAACACTGATATTCTGCTACAAGCCACGGAGGATGTGATTTAAATTTATGTAATCAATTTGCTCGGTACATAAATCAAGAGCATAATAGAATAGAACATACATAATTATTATAAACGATTGATATTATATAAACAAAAAGTTTGTTTTAGCCAGTATCACTGCAATGCAAGTCAGTCTATATTTTAAAACCAGTTAAAAGGTAACCACGCTGGCCCAGTGCGGATTGATCGACTTCACATACACCATTGATTTTTTTCGCAGATGTATGCAGGTTATCTCACGATGTTTTCCTTCACCGTAGGAGCGTCAGACAAATATACATATGAAATTCGAAACGAAAAACACATAGGTTCTCGATGATATATTTAACAAATTTGTCCTGTTCAAGTATGGTGTTATTTGGCACCTTTTTTGGTATTTGGTTCGGCAGATTTTGTTATCACAGTTGCAGTTAGACTTTATTGTAGATACTGTTAAACTTGTAGTTAGACTGATTGACTCTCACGGATTGCACTATTCGTGGTTGAGATAGAAAGGTTTTATGAAATGTGATGAATTTTCTATTGGAAATATTGAGAGATAAATATTGCTTTCCGACCAACGGTCCACATCAGCCAATCCCGACTATAGGCACTGAAAGCACTGTGACTACGTGGTCACGATGCGATTTATTAAGTAGTGGAAAATTTGGCAAAACTGACCTGCTTATCCAGCAATGTAAGCGAACTATCTTTACTGTCTTTTGAAATTTATATTTGACCAAAATCGATCGTCGGTGGCGCTGTGGACTCGGCACTTCCAATCGGGAGGTCCGGGTTCGAGACCGCCATGTACCACTGTGTTTTACGTTTCGAATTTCATATGTACATTTGTCTGACGCTCCTACAGTGAAGGAAAACATCGTGAGGCAACCTGCATACATCTGCGAAGAAATTCAAAGGTGTGTGTGAAGTCGACCAATCCGCACTGGGCCAGCGTGGTTGACTAAGGCCTAATCACCCTTTTTTTTTCTCGGGGGGAAATGGGTAACCGCACCGTACCCGCTGTTAGCTAGATAGCGAGCGTGTGTGGGGCTCTCCCGGCAGGATGCCAGGCCTACCCACTAAAACACCCCGGTGTTCTCTCTGCCCTTATGGGCGCGCTAGGTAAGGTCCACACTGCGACTCCACTACCCACACGCCCGGGCAAGCCCGACCCACCGGTCGGGCTATCGCCAAGGGGGGATTGCTCGAGAACACCAGGGCAATCCCCAGACGGAGGGCCTTACGGCGGCGTGCACGGGGCCAACCGTGCACGCAGGCCTCCACGGCAGGGTCATTAGACGGGCATCGCTTGTGCGAATGCCCGCCTTCGCCTGCCTATCCGTCTGCGGCGGATGGGAGCGACTTGAGGATCTCCCTAACATAGGGTAGGCTCGAGCCCCTCGGTGGGGACGTATATGAGCTGTAATGATGAAAATCGATAGTTTGAGGTTTATTACACATATAGGTAAAATAGAATATGTATGACTGAAGGATAATTTTTGTTCATGTCGATCTCAGAATTGCTATCGGAATCCGGGGCCTTACCATGATAGCTTGTAGCAAGGTAAAAACAATATTGAAACAGAGACACCGCCATAGCTACGTATAGCGCCATCCCGCTCTCACTCAGTGCGGCTTGAATATTGTTTCTGGCGATCATGGTTAGAAGAGGACTGAACATTTGTCAGAAAAATAACTTCACTCTAAACGCATTTCAATATTAATGGGTAGGTATATTATACTTATACATAAACAATAATACCCTAAAGACCTTAATTAGTCGCACATTGTAATGATAAATTCTCTAGCCATGGGAGTGTAGAGTATAGTCATTTTGCATATCGCCGGAGCGGAATAGGTCCGACCTAAAAATTTATACAGAGTATATATAGTACGTATTTGCTGGTTTATGTCACGGATTTGTGGATCTCTCCGTCTACCCGGCCTTTGTGTGCCGCCATGGCAGCTTTTAATTTTATGATGTGCGGAAATAATAATGTGGTGGAGTATTACAGTATATTTTATGAAAGTTTGTCTTTTTATTTCGATATATAGAGACTGGTGTTAAGCATTGGTGTTGCTAACAGTATGTTAAAGTGAATCACGGGATAGCTTTAAACATTTAAGAAAGAACGAGAGAATTTATCGTGTTGAAAGGAAGAAAGACAATGAAAAATGAGATAATTTAATAAAATAATAAAATTGGCCAATGACTTGGGTATGTTTTGTAAAAAAAAAATACTAAACAAGGTTATTTATTTCTGACAGTAAAAAATATTTAACAAAAAACAAGTAAAAAAAATAGAGAAGGTATTGAATGTAAACAGCGATCGTAAACATATTCGTTTGACTTGCAAAAATGCGGCGAAGTGGAAATTAGGGCGTGTTCGATATTTTTAGAATAAGATGTCCTTTTCCTTGAGCAATAATAAACAACACAGCGAGGGAAGTAGTGAAAGTACATTTGGCTACAGAAATAAAGAGTAGGTACTCATTTCGCATTAATGTATAAGCGATATAGTTTGTCTTTAATTGTTATTATTAATAATCTTATATCCTTTGTTCAGTAGCCACGATTTACCGTGATTCTGATTCTGTGACTTTTTAGAGTTGATCAATTTGTCGCGAAATAAAAACGGTGATTCCAACGAATAATTATATTTAATTTACATACACTTTTTTCTTCATATATCTCTATATATAATAAAATCGTAGGGGTGCAAAAATCTGTAATTGCGAAATAATAAGAAAAAAAATACACAGGTCGCCTTAAAATCATTAGCAGAACACGATAGAATAGTTTTTAAAAAAATTGTTTGTTTGTTTGTTTGTTGGTTTGTTTGTTTGTTTGTTTGTTTGTTTGTCTGTTTGTCCGGAAAGATCTCCGAAACTACTGGACAGAATTTGATATGGCTTACACCACAATGCTTAGAATTTTCCGGAAGAACATTTAGGCATAATTTCGTTTGTTTAAATTCACATTTTATTTTTAGTGAAAAAATACCATATAAAATTTTCGAATTGGCAGGAAAACAACATGGCGCACGTGAAATTATTTTAACAAGTCTGTCACATAGTACAGAGAGAGAGAAGGTATTTTCTTCCACGAAGGAAAGGCAATGGAACTACGCCATACAGCCTGATCTTAAGTAATTGGATTTCGAAAATTGAAAGGCAGGAATGAAGTGTTTCACATAGTACAAATAAAATTTAATATTTTCTGTTAATGGCTGAACCCAACTGGATTTCGCCAACAAAATTGTCTTTTTCTTATGTCGTACCGTGGTGGTAAGGCAAAAAGATCAAGCCATACAACCAATGTATAAAGCATTTTTTATGATAATACTTATCGAGTGACCATAAAATTTGTAGATTCTTGACTAATTTTCACAAAATCGGTACAATTTTTGTAATATTAAAATGTTGAAAAATGAAGATACTCTTTTCAAGGTATTTTGAAAGGTGTTATATGTTTTACATTAGGACTAAGGAATCAAACTCTTTCATCCATTTAAAACTATTAAAAGTAATAGATTAATATTGATAATTAAAAAAAATATCTGACTGCAATGTTCTGGGTTACGCGTAGAGGGACGGGACGGGACTCTTGATCCTAATGTCTAAAATGACGGATCACATTTTTTTGGATCCACTCAAGGAACATGGATATCGAACGAAGAACGTAAAGAGTAGAAAACATTGAACCTAGCCACGTGGACTTAATTTGACATGACTGCCGATAAAGTTCGTTTCCAAACCCAGCGATATGCATATCAAATGAAAGGCCTTGATGAGTAGAGCACTATGAACATAGGAAAATCGCCCTAAATTCAACATGGCCGCCGCTCAAATAAAACGGATAAAAGTTCGTTTCCAAACCCAGCAATATGGGTATCAAATGAAAGGCATTGATGAGTAGAGCACTATGAACCTAGCAACATTGACATAAATTCAACATGGCCGCCGCTCAAAAAAGGTGGATAAAAGTTAGTTTCCAAACCTAGCAATATGGGTATCAAATGAAAGGCATTGATGAGTAGAGCACTATGAACCTAGCAACATTGACATAAATTCAACATGGCCGCCGCTCAAAAAAGGTGGATAAAAGTTAGTTTCCAAACCTAGCAATATGGGTATCAAATGAAAGGCCTGGAAGAGTAGAGCACTATGAACCTAGCAACTTTGACATAAATTTAACATGGCCGCCGCTCAAAAAGGTGGATAAAAGTTAGTTTCCAAGCCTAGCAATATGGGTATCAAATGAAAGGCCTTGAAGAGTAGAGCATTAGGTACCTAGGGAAATCGACCTAAATTCAACATGGCCGCCGCTCAAAAAAAAAGGATAAAAGTTCGATTTCAAACCCAGCAATATGGGTATCAAATGAAAGGTCCTGATGAGTAGAGCACTACGAACCTAGCAACATTGACATAAATTCAACATAGCCGCCGCTCTAAAAAGAAGAATAATAGTTCGTTTCCAAACCTAGCAATATGGGTATCAACTGAAAGGCCTAAAAGAGTAGAGCATTATGAACTAAGGAAAATTGCCCAAAATTAAACATGGCCGCCGCTCAAAAAATGGATAAAAGTTCGTTTTCAAACCCAGCAATATGGGTATCAAATAAAAGGCTTTGATAAGTAGAGCACTATGAACCTAGCAACATTGACATAAATTCAACATGGCCGCCGCTCAAAAAAGATAGATAAAAGTTCGATTTCAAACCCAGCAATATGGGTATCAAATGAAAGGCCCTGATGAGTAGAGCATTAGGAACCTAGCAAAATCGACCTAATCTCAATATGACCGCCGCTCAAAAAAAAGGATAAAAGTTCGTTTCCAAACCTAGCAATATGGGTATCAAATGAAAAGCCTAAAACAGTAGAGCATTATGAACTTAGGAAAATTGCTATAAATTCAACATGGCCGCCGCTCAAAAAATGGATAATAGTTCGTTTCCAAACCCAGCAATATGGGTCTCAAATGAAAGGCCTTGATAAGTAGAGCACTATGAACCTAGCAACATTTACATAAATTCAACATGGCCGCCACTCAAAAAATATAAGGGTTCCGCAATAATTTAGAAAAATCAAAACACCCTCTCTGGTCGTACTTTTATTATGCTTATTAATAAAGAATACACTTTTAAAAACTATTGTTTTATTTTAGGGTTCCGTCAAGTATTTCGCTTTCCAAAAGGGTTCCGTCACCAAAAAAGTTTGAGAACCGCTTCGGGGCCTATTGGATGTTCGATGTTACCTGTGTTTAGTGTCCTTCGAGACCATGATAATACAACGATCGTGAACTAAATAACGATAACTCCAAGTTTGTGTGTTGGATGTTAGTCATCACGGCGAGTTTGCTAACCGAACTATGCCAGCAACACTATATCGCACAGTACACGTTACAAAAACGGAAGTCTCAACATATTTTAAGGCTAACCGCATAAATACGTTTTTTCGCATTCGTTTTCTGAATGCGGGCATCCGAATGCATCAAAGCTATACAAAATACTCATTGACTGCCGCACACGTTCATTTTTATTACGAACGGAACACGTTCTGTACGTACGTTTAGGTAGAATGGTAGAAATCCCGAATGAGAAGAAACGAACATCTGCGCTACGTTCACGAAACTCCGTGTCTGTATTCCGTGATCGGATATCGAATACGGAAAACGTATTTGTACATAGTAACCCCCCCATTCATGCTATACATTAACTCTACGAAAACCGCCAGTATTACGAGCGACATAAGAACGGTTCAAAGGTCAAACAGTATAGCTTGACAAGGAGCTTACTGTACGACCAGTCAAAATTGGCCAAGTTGTCATATCCAAAAAATATATTTTGTTGGTGTTACCAACACCCATTATAAAATCTAAACTTTATTCGTATACAGTTCTAATTTATTAACAATTGTTTATTTTAATTCGAAACATGAATACGATAAAGATTATTCTTGCAACTGTGTAGTTCTTTCTACCGAAGAAGAATTTATTAATATCAATAATGTCTCTAAAACAATAATAATAGTTAGTGTTTATAGTAATATGTTAATTTTGTGGACTGTTAGAAAAAAAACATTACGAACCTACGAAAATTGTCCTAATTTCGAAATGGCCGATGCTCAAGAAAGGCAGAATAAAGTTGAATCATTATAGAATAGAATGGAGGAAAAACTAAACACTGTGTTAAGTATTTTGATGGCGAAACGTAGTTCGCGGGCACAGCTAGTATCATATAAATAATTCTAAGACAATGACACAAACAAGATTGACCATGTAACTAAGCAACCCGAAAAAAGACCAGGCGGCACAAAAAAGTCTATGACGCAATTATTATTAGGTATATCTTTTCATCATCACACCATGCATACATACGAAGATCTCTTGCTCCAACCGCTCCTCCGCGCAGAGTGTAAGGTGCGGCCTGCTCACCGGTGCTTGCTGGGTCTGGGGGAAGACGCAATCGCCCAATGTGCTTGACCGCGGAGGGCCGTGCCTCGTACGGGGGGGTGGCGAAGAGAAACCCGTCACTTTGTGAAGTGCCCAACACTGGCGAGCTGCCGATCGCCGAGAAGATGACCGGGCAAGGGGAAGACCAATGCCTGACGTCTGCCCCTGGTGGACTAACTCTGACTGACTGACTGCCCCCCCCCGCCGCTTTCAGTGCGGAGTAACGGATATGATCTTCAATACTCAGTATAGCTTCGACATATCCGGATCAAATCAAACAACTCGTCCAAGGTCGAAGGACTTCGGATTGACCCCACTACCCGGCAAGCGGGTCCCCGGGAAGAATAAGAAAGGCCATTCCCCCTCCCCCACGAGGGCAACTGTCAGCCCGCGGTAGAAAGTGTGCCGGAAGGCCTAAGATGCACCACGAGGAGGTAGTCTGACATCGCACCCCTTTACTTTACCCCATACTTTAATCCCAAATATCTAAAATATTTTCTGCGCACTCATCATAATTGCTCATATACGTCCCCACCGAGTGGCTCGAGCCTACCCTAAGTTAGGGTGTTTAGGCCTTAAGCAACCACACTGATCGAGTGCGGATTGGTCGACTTCATATACACCTTTGAATTTTTTGGCAGATGTATGCAGGTTGCCTCACGATGTTTTCCTTCACCGTAGGAGCGTCAGACAAATGTACATAATATGATATTTGAAAACGAAAAACACATATTTGGCACACGGCACTCCCGATTATAAGGCAAGTGCCGAGTCCACAGCGCCATTACTTAGTAACTATTAAGTAATCTGTGGCGCCGACGCTATTGACTTCGAAATAGTAAGTAATACATTTTTTTCAGAAATGTTGATGTGGCATGCTTTCACTTAAAGCTTTTTTCCTGAATTTCAAGGGATATAAAAACCACGCCAATGCTACGCGATCATTATTTTAACAATCAGAGGAGGAATTGTGTAATGATTTTTTTCGTCTGATATTTTAAGCGTCTGTTTACGAGTGCAAATAATGTTGAGCTCCTCATTCAGTTGAGCGAACACCGCAAAATATTAATATGAATCGACATTTTCTGTAAATAACTCAATGATTTCACTCTTCATTCCGCTCATATTTACTTTTGTTAACCAAAAATTTCCCCGTACGTGTTTACATAAGCGGCCGAGTAATAGAAACAACTCGAACCGAGATGTTTTTAGATTAAAATTATTAGGAAATGGGCTGGAACATTTTGTAAACAACTAGGTACATATAATTAGTCTCATAACATGAAAATCATTTATGGTCGACTTCAGAAGTAAATTGACATTTTAATGCTATGTCATACTAACTATTCCTTTTATTTAGTATGGTTACACCTCAATTGCATTGTTAATAGTTGGTGTGACATGGTACTAAAATGCTTATCTACTTTTGAAGCCGACTGTAGGTGAACTTCGATATTTTCACGATATTGTAACGTTGACTATACTATATAACAAAAATTTAGATCTTCCGATTTTCTTTTCTGTTCTTCTTAAGAAGGCTCTTCTTGTGATAGTCTTAACAGGTAGTAGAGTCAACTTTTTCCAAAAGTTGGACAGTTCTACGAAAAATAAAGATTGAATTTCAATTACGAATAATACTCAAAATGTTTGAAATTATAATTTCCAGTAGTGTTGATGGTAATAGATAGGTTTGAAAGAAGGGATATTTTAAAATTAATTTTATTAAGCAATCAAAACTTTTTTTACATTAATATACAGTGTCCCAAAAAATAGTGTTAAGCGGAAGTCCAGAGATAGAGCACCCCTTGGGCTATCCGAATCACCCCCACGTATGTTCCGCGATTTTTTTTAGTTTTCGAGTTATGAATTTTTGACAAAAAAATTTCGGCACATCCGGTATGCAAGTTAGTTTTTCTAAAACTATGATTCTTGTATTGTAGTAAAAAAATAATAACCAATTTTTTTATTTGTCAGTTGGTAGAATATTTCGTGTAGGTACTAATTTAGTGAGTTTGACTTAATAGAGTTTCTATTGGGAGGACTGGAATAAAACTGACCAGAGTCACTACGATAGTTTTTCACCAGCTCTCCTGCTAGAAGCACTTGGGGAATAGCTAAGCTCCTCAGAACATTCTGCCATCAACATTTCTACAAGTACAACCTGAAGAGCGTGATTTTATGACTAAATAATTGAAAACAAATCAGCTGTTCCATACATCTAGGTTCAGTGAATGTTGAACACTTCTACGGAACAACCGATTTTTTTTCGCGATTTCAAGATTGGTCCCTAAGTAAAATTGTTCAGTTTGCTCGTCTGAACAAGCACATAAACTTTGGCCCCTACTTCAATAGTAACCTTCTCTTCACAAAAATTTTGGTAAATTTTACTTTAAGAACTTTATTCCTTTAGTTAACAAAAAAATACACAAAATACAATAAACAAAACCCACTTTAAAATAAATAATACAAAACCGTAAAACATATTTTCATTACTCATACTCTGAAAGTAGGTCTAAAGTTGCCTGAGAAGCGGGTTGAAAGTAACACTTTTCAGCCCTAAGGAGAATCACTTTCAACTGACAGCTGCTGTCAAATTTTAAAAAAGAAACAAGTTCTATTTTTACATTTCTATTGAACCATGTTCCGACTTTCTATACAGCCACTCAATTACAGCACGGTGTAAAATTGAAATAACATAATGTTAAATATTTAAATATTTTTTTTACATGACTTTATTATAATTTACTTTCAACTATTTCTTTAAAATAATATAAATTTAGGCAAAATATTTACCATTTTTTCAATGATGAAAATGAAAAAAAACGAAATAATTATGTTATTTCGTTTTTTTCGTTTCGTTTGTTAAATATTTAAAGAATTATATTTTTTAAATGATTTAATTGTAATTTACTTTCAACTATTTCTTTAAAATGACATAGATGTGGCCAATATTTTACCATTATTTCAATGATGAAAATGAAAAAAAGTTATGGCTGAATAGCTGGCCAGCCCCAAAAGAAAAAAATCGTGAAAGCGGCGATCCGATCTTCATTTGTTTTTTCGAGTTTTGTTTATTCTTCCGTATAGCAGAGATTTCATACGGTTCTCTATTTTGTCCATAATCTAACGTGTCATAATGTTTTTTGACATAATCATCATATGTCCGAATGATAAGCAACCCTAACTTAATTTCTCATAATATCACTTGCCCGAAAACCGAAATCTCTAAATATAATATGACCTAATTTTTTTTGCAATAAATATCACAATCTATAATATTAAAAATTCCTAAAAACCTTTTCTATAATAGTCATAAGCCCTAACGTAATATCTCATAATATAACGTGCCCTAAAATCGAAATACCACAAATATAAAGTTCTTTCATTATATGTATTACCAAATCCATGCATACGTTTAAAAACAGTCACATGATGTAATGCAAGCAAGCATGCAGCATGCAAGCAAGCAAGCAGCATGCAAGCAAGCATGCAGCATGCAAGCAAGCAAGCATGCAAGCAAGCAAGCATGCAAGCAAGCAAGCAGCATGCAAGCAAGCTTAAAGCATGCAAGCATGCAGCATGCATGGCTTCTGTCACGGCTCCGGCGCTGCGGCCTCCGGCGGTCCCACGCGATCTTATCGTCGCCGATGGTTTTCGCCCACCACCGCAGCTTCGGCTTGCTGGCCGGCTGTGCCGGCCAGCCTCAGCCGCGGTGGCGGTCGTTAAAACCAGGGATTGAAATGTCGGAAAATTATGATAACTTTTAAAAACGGTATGACGTCATACCTTTTCAATTCGCTAGCTTAAAATTTAATTACTTTAATTTTTCGCTACATAAATATAACGGTACCGTTATATTTCAGTTATTCAAACCTATATACAATAAAGGTTTTCTTTGATAATTTGCCGCTCTTTTCACTTGTGTCCTATCCTAACAAAAGTGGAATAATAAACAGGTCAAAGTTGCAAAAATATGTACACTACCTTAATGTTAAATCAATAAAGTTAGTATGTACATATTTTTGTAACTTTTGACAGTATCAATCTCTTTAATATCGATAAATAAGAAGGTTAAATTATTGTGCCAATTTGGAAAGATAAATAACGGCGTATGAATTCATAACTTTTCTAACCACGCGGGGTTTTAAAATAAAATACAGCCATGATTGATTGAATTTTAATTTTTGAACTGTAATCAATTCAAAGTGAAATATGAATATTTTAAGTCATAAAATTTTTAGTAATAAAGATTAAGGAGCATATAAATTAGATAAATCGGTTTGATTAATACTGTTACGCCGATGGCATAAGAAACTTCAGCCGTGGTTTTCTTGGTCTTTTAGAAGCGTTTTATGCAGCCTAAAAACGCAGTCAACGCGTTTCAGGAGGTGCCCTATCACATACTAGAATATCAAAATTTTACCCAAGTTGCCGTTGTTTTCAGGCGCCTGAAACATGTTTTCAGTCCCTTTCAGGCTTCCCTCTATCAAACCACACCATAACCTGAAAAATCGTTTTCAGGCGTTTTTAGGACCCCTTTTTTTATTGCTAATGGTGACAGACGAGCCAGTGGCCCACCTGATGTTAAGTGGTAACCACCGCTCAAAGACATCTGCAATGCCAAGGGCACAGTTCAGCCACTGCCTACCTGGACAGAAATGCTCTTCTTAAGCCTCGTTTGAAGAAGGACATATCGTAGCGCTCAGGAAACACCGCAGCTGGGAGTTCGTTCCAGAGTCTGCACGTACGTGGAAGAAATGAACGCTGAAACCGAACTGTGCTAGACAAGATCGGTTCCAAGTAGTACTGATGAAATCGATTGCGGTGGCGAGTAGTGCGCTGATAAAAAGGTGACGAAGGCACCATTGCAAACAGTTCCTCAGAGCACTCTCCGTTAAAGAGCCGATAGAGCACGCAAAGAGAGCCAAAGTCTCTCCTTTGCTCCAGCGTCTCCATTGCGGCCGTGATATTGGGATCATGAACGATGCGTAATGCACGCCTTTGCAGGAAGTCAAGAGGGTAGAGCTGATATTTTGGAGCTCCTGCCCAGAGGTGCGAGCAGTACTCCAGATGCGGCCGAATTTGTGCTTTATAAAGCATTAGCCGCTGGCTAGGAGTGAAGTACCGCTTGGCTCTGTTCAGGACGCCCAGCTTTTTGCTCGCCAATTTGGCTTTGTCCTCCAAATAACTCCCAAACTGCACTTTAGCAGAGATTTTCACGCCGAGGATCCCAATACCATCGGACATACGAAGGGTAACTCCCTGGAACTGAGGCACTACGATAAATGGGTCCTTCTTCGCAGTGACTGCGCACACTTGTGTCTTCGTGGGGTTGAACTTTACCAAGTTCTTTGCACCCCATTCGGAGACTCGCCCTAGAGAGTCTTCGACTTCAGACGCAAGTTGTAACCGCCTTTCCTGCAACGAACTCCGAGGGACATTCTGGTGGTCGGTATACCGCGCATCACCCGTACTGTGATCTGCATAACAATGTATGTTCTCAATGGACAACATGACATTGATATGCAGAATGAACAGGGTTGGGGAGAGCACCGAGCCTTGTGGAACACCAGCGTTTATGAGCATGGTTTCGAAGCAGCAGCCGTCGACGACGACCTTAATGCTCCTACCATCCAAGAAGCTATCCATTTGCAGAGTCCCTCGGGGATTCCATATGATGGTAACTTCGTGAGAAGAGCTCTATGCTAGACCCTATCAAATGCCTTAGCGATATCAAGTCCAACGGCGAGAGCCTCACCTTTGCCCTCCAAGGTTTCCGCCCAACGGTGGGTCAGATAAACTAAAAGATTACCAGCTGAACGGCCTTGACGAAAGCCGTATTGTCGGTCGCTAATCAGCTGGTGTTCTTCTAGGTACCGTAGGAGGCGGGAGTTAATGACCCGCTCCATAATCTTGGAGAGCAAGGACGTTATCGCTATGGGCCTGTAATTTGATGGGTCGGATCGGTCACCCTTTTTGGGAATTGGGTTAACGTGAGCAATCTTCCACGAAGATGGAACCCTGTTGCTTCTCCGTCACACCAGGATCCCGACTTTTCCTGGCGTTTTCCCAGGCGACGTACGCAGATTGCTTGAGGTGGGCAGTCTTCCTGCAGGTATTGTTGTACCAGGGACGACTGCGTCCGCCAACAGGTATTTTGGCGTTGGGAATGAATATTTCCATTCCCATCAGCACCGTTTCAGTGACGCAATCTGCGCAATTATCGGGATTTTCGGAGGCGAAGCAGAGCTGCTTCCAGGGGTAAGATCCGAAGAATTCTCGGTGTTCATCCCAGTCTGCTGACTCATACCGCCACACTGCACGACTGCTAACCGCAGAAGCACACTTAAGCCTTTGAATCACACTTAGATATTTGACAAAATTTTAATAGGTGTAAGTGAGATAGCACGACAAGAAAGAGACAACAATAGTGAGTACCTTTCAGATATATCGAAATTTGAAATGCATTAGAGATTTCTAGGTGTGCTGGCTGACAGAGACAGCACATAATCAGGCGTACCACGGAACTTTCGAGAAGACAATCAATCGATCGGGTATGGAATATTTGAGAATAGAACATTCTCGAATACCTCGAATGTCCGCCGGCCCTACTATATGTTCTTTTCAAGAGAGCAAACTGAGCGAATCAAGCGATACAAAGCAACTTGGAGCGATCATCTGTGACTTGGAAGCGTTTTATAGTGAAGTGTTCTATGTGCATAGAAATGAAATGAAATGAAATAATTTATTTGCCAAAAGACATGGTAAATTATTGTTGTTATGTTTGTAACATCCTGTTCACAATGTTTTGCTATTCATCTGCATGCAAATCACTTTTCCAACTCATCTAAAAGTTATCCTTTACATTCATAAACAACAATTATACTGTCAATTATCAAAGTTTTAAAAATTGTCAATGTCAAGTAGTCTATTGACGTATATAAATAGACTCGCTGTCCGGTACAGAGAAATTCACGAGTCAACTGAAGCCAATCGGCACCAGTTGAGCTAGTTTTTATTATAATTTCAGTTTCATGTCAAATATTAAATGATTAATTTAAGATAAAGAAAAGAATGTCAAATATTAAAATAAATGTCAACTAAATAAACCTGAATAAGCCGTCTTTCTCTTTAATCTCTATGTAGCCATTCTGTTACACTATAAATCATTTTATCTAGCAGCCAAGTCTTCAATTTCTTTTTAAAAAGCATTTTTGGTAATTCTTTTATATTCGCAGGTACCTTATTAAATATCTTGATGCACATAGCTGTACTCAGAAAGACAGTTTAATAGAACGGAATCTTTTCAAAATTATGTTAAGTCATACTCAAAAAATTTTAAGCAGGTTTGTCAAACTACGAAAATTAAATATATTAGTGCTCAAATTTATAACAGTACAAACAAAGTCAAATCTGCTTGGAAAATTATCAATGCAGAGACTGGCCAAACAAAAGCTTCAGGAAATAATTATAAACTTAAAATTGACGGTAAATTTATTAGCTCAGACTCGGATGTTGCTAATGAATTTGAGAAATTTTTTACTCGAATTCCTGTAGATTTGACAAGCACTTTAGGCTCTTCCACCCCCATTGCAGAATCCTTGTTGAAAGAAAATGTTCCTTCTTGTAATACTGTATTTAAATTTAACCATGTTAGTGAACGTGACATTATAGACACTTTTAAATCGTTGAACGTTAAAAAAAACTACCGATCTCTGGGGAATATCTGTATATATGGTGAAGAATGTTATTGAAATAGTTGCTACACATTTAGCTTTAATTTTCAACAACTGTATTGATAGTGGTGTGTTTCCTGATTTGATGAAACTTAGCAAAATAACTCCATTGTTTAAATCTGGTAGTACTTCAGATCCCTCTTTCGTCCAATATCCGTACTATCAACATTCAGTAAAATTTTTGAAAAAAACGCGCTTAAGCAATTACAAAAACATTTTAGTAATAATAACTTACTGCATATTAAACAATTTGGTTTTACCCGCGGACGGTCCACAACTGATGCTGGAATAAAATTATTACAGTGTATTTATGAGGCCTGGGAGGAGTCGCAGGATGCCTATGGTATTTTTTGTGACTTATCAAAGGCTTTTGACTGTGTCCAACATCAGACGTTAATCAGGAAATTACACTATTACGGTATCCGTGGTACCGCTTTGGATTTTCTTACTTCTTACCTAAGTGACAGGATTCAAAAGGTGGTCATCAATGGAGAGCAGTCACCTGGATCATTTGTAACAATGGGGGTGCCGCAGGGCTCAATATTAGGTCCATTTCTATTTCTGGTATATATTAATGACCTCCCTCACTTTGTAAGACACGACCATGAGATAGTCTTGTTTGCAGATGACACGTCTTTAGTATTTAAAGTTAAACGCGGAGAAATTAATATTGACGAAGTAAACATTGCACTCTCCAAGGTCGTTCACTGGTTCGGCGCCAATAATTTATTGTTAAATGAAAGTAAAACAAAATGCATTAGATTCACTATGCCAAATGTTCGACTAGTTAAAGCCAAAGTCAAGGTTAGGGATGAGGAAATAGAGCTGGCCAATCAAACTGTATTTTTGGGTATAACTTTACATTCTAAGTTACAATGGGGTCCTCATATTGAATGCCTATCGAACAGACTCAGTTCTGCAGCATACGCCGTAAAAATGATTCGTCAAATAACAGATGTGAAAACTGCGCGGTTAGTCTATTTTAGCTACTTCCACAGTATTATGTCATACGGGATACTACTGTGGGGAAATGCCGCCGATATTGGCTGCATTTTTGTACTGCAGAAGAGGGCTGTTCGGGCGATCTATAGGATGGGCTGTCGAGAGTCTCTAAGAGAAAAATTCAAAGAAATTGATATTATGACTGTACATTCACAATATATTTATGAAAACTTACTGTATGTACACAAGAATAAAGATATTAAATTCAGTATAAATAGTGACCACCATAATTAAAATTTAAAAAAATAAAGACTAGCTAGCAATGCCCACGTATAGGCTCCATAAAATAAGCAACTCCTTTGCAGGTTACTGTATACGAATGTACAACACGCTGCCATGTAACATGCATGGCTTGTCAGTAAATAAATTTAAAATTTTAATTAAAACTCAGTTATACAAAAAGGCTTATTACATGTTAAAGATTTTTTGAATGATAAGGCAGCGTGGCGGTGAAAAGAAATGAATTGCTCGTTCTCTAAATAGTTTTGTAATACTCGCAATTTGTAAGACATTTGGCGATTTTAAAAGAGTTTTGGCACATGAGTTTCTTGCCCGATTCTTGTCATGTTAGCCCCTACATTCGGAATCGGGTCGCTCGTGGCGATTACATGCGCGGCATCAACTTCGCGGATGTACTTGCCACTAGCGCACGGGTTATCTTGATTTTAGTAGAATATTTTTAATATTTCATTAATTTTGTAAAATTTACGATTTTAAGTGCCCGCAAGGGCCTATGAAATAAAGTACTTTTGATTTGATTTGATTTGATTTAACTGTGCGCCCTCTGGAAGGAGTAGGCCAAGAATCAGGAAGAGCAGGTCAAGAAACAGGATGAACAACGGAGTGTCCTCCTAAACCTTCAAGAGGCCGCAAAGCAATGGCAGGGGAAATTGTCGGAGGCCCGTGAGGATCTCAACAAGCTCGAGACTCGCCTTCATGATTCCAATGAAAAGATCGAGGAACATGAGAACCGCCTTCAGGCTATAAGTAACGACATTGAGAAGCTTGAAATAAAAGTCGCCAACGGGGTGACCGGTGGACTAGATGCAATGGTACCGGTGGATGGAAGATTTAAAGTGCCTCCATTTGATGGTACCTTGTCATGGACCGCATACAAGCTCCAATTCGAATCCGTTTCCAAGGCAAGTGGGTGGAACAAAGAGCAGGCCAAAATGTCACTGAAGTTGGCGCTGCGAAAAAGAGCTCTCACAGTCCTGGAGGCTCTTGGAAATGACAGGACTTATGACCGCCTTCTAGAGGCTCTGGAAGCCCGTTACGGTGACAGCCATTTAGATCACGTCTACAGAGCCCAGCTGAATAACAGAACCAAGGGCCGTAATGAGTCATTGCAACAGTGGGCCCTGGAGATAGAAAAGCTAGTCAGAAAGGCAAATTAATCTGCATCGGCTTCATAATAATAGTGAACAATAATAGTGAGCACCTACCAGATATAAAAGATAGTTCGAAATGCATCTAGAAACGTCTAGGCTTGCTGGCTCACAAACAATCGATCGGGTACGGAATATTCGAGAATAGAACATTCTTGAATACCTCGAATGTTTACCGGCCCTACTCTATAATCGTGTAGGCGAATGCGGACGGACAGTTCTTTTCAAGAGAGCAAACCGAGCGGATAAAGCTATACAAAGCGAATTGGAAGCGTTTTATAGTGAAGTATTCTGTGTGCATAGTGTTCATGAACACTATGCACAATCACTGCAGTGATTGTAAAGTAGTTTTCAGAGTTTAATAAAGTGGTTTAATTAGTGCTTAATTAAATCTTATCTCCAATTCTCGGTATTTCGCTGTTTTCTATAAAACACCTACCTCGCAAACGTAACAATGCCTTATTATTAACAACAGAATAGTTATTAATATGTTATTATAATAGTTACTCGGCGCATAATTTGGTCAAGTCAAACAATAAATATTTGGCAGTAGTCCTGCTTTAATAATACAGATCTCGCGACTGACGCAAAAAGTGCATGAACTCATGAATTGCTTCGAATACGCGTAGAGTGCACGGACAGACCTGTCGCCTGGTTAATGTTACCATTCAAGGATTTTACCTAGTTTTGATGTATTTCGATACCACAATGTAATAAATGTGAAATAACGGTATATTTTTAAAAAGGTTGATACCGGTATGTACCGTTATATTTACCGGTATTTAACAACCGCATTCAATCCCTGGTTACAACCACCTGCTCCTCAGCTCGCGGGCCGCCTCGCCCCTCCGCGCCTACGCGGGTTTAAATAACACTCTAGGGGTAGGGCAGACAAGACTACGTGGTATCGGTTTTACAGCGATATATTTCTGTCACTGAATTTGAAAACGTAACGGTTGTTAAGGTTCATAAGACAACATTTTAATTCAATTTGTTATTATTGATAGTAAGTCTAAGCTTTATGATATTGATAACATAACCAAGATAAATCAACTTTTAAACATGTTTTAGGACTAACAAAATTATTATAAACCATCATTCGGACTAACAATAGTATACAATATAACACTTAGGACATGTGACTTTATAGCAAGTAAAATTAGGATATCTTATTATTATAGCACCCGATATTATGACACAAAAGCATTAGAACTAAAGACCATTAGGTAATATACAATTTCGAATACTCGAACATTATGGAAAGTGATGATTATAGCAAGCGTTTTCGGGATTATGATTTTCGGACGATCGATATTCGGAGAAGAAAGGGACTACCATTTCATACATAAGACAGGAGACAAAAGCAGAAGTTGTTGATTTATTAAAATTAAATTCACTCATATGTTCTTTAGCTCATAAATGTTTTTATTTTTACTTTCCTTGTATTCGTAATGAAAAGTACAGTGTTTAACTCGGGTTAGAGACTTATTTAGTCCCTCGATCAAACTATAGGCGCCCGGGCGCCAAACCCCGTCTCGAGACTAAATAAGCTACTTTCACCTCTAGGGTAACAATGTACTATAAACACACAAATATACCAGGGTGTAACGGAAAGCCGCAATAATATTTAAGGGTCATCCATCAGAAGTGGAGATTCTGTAGAAAAAATATTGGGGCTAATCAAGCTGCCTTTCAGGCCCTTTTACGATCAACTCTTCCACGAGTAATATTTGAGGAGTAGCCACGCTTTTCGGACGAATCTGCTTCCTGCTACTGTCCCGAATCTGCTATGGCACCCGTCAAGTGTTCTGCGAGTACCAAGAAAATTGGCTGCGTCTCGTCCACTTTGCATGTCTTCGCCGGGCGCCTTCTTGGTCGATCTACACCTCCTGCTATCAGAACTACTTCCGCACACACTGAAAGCTACGATTGCTGCTGCTGACCAGCTACTGCTACTGCTAACACCAGCTACCTGCCTGCTAATCTGCCTGCTACCTGGCGCTACAGCGGACTCTTTCTCTCTCTTTCTCTCTTCCCTGGCCAGGCTTAAATATTTTTTATTTTGTAATAGTTTAGCTAGTGTTGATTTAGTTTTTAGTTAATGTTAAGTTAATTTATTTCATAAAATACCTATATTTGCTTACATCGGATGTCCACTCCTTGCTCTTCTTTTTTCTGGCTCGTAGCCTGCCGCTATGCCTACACTACAATGGATTTAGAATATATTTATATCGCCACTCCATTTTTTCAATGTCTCTCGTAAGAGACGCGATAACGGGAGTTTACCGCAATGCACCTCTGTGGACTGAAGGAAAACTGGTAACAAAACCCTACCTACACTTACTCATTGCACCTCTGTGGACAGATGGAAAATGGTAATAAAACCCTACCTCCACTTACTTATCTGGTCAAATCCTCCTTTTTGTTATTTAGGAGAGACTTGTGTCCAGCAGTGTGACGTTATGTGCTGTTGTGAAGATGAAGTATCTTGTAAAATAATAGTAGATTGCTCACCAAGATATGTAAACATTCAAATGCACCCTAAGAAGTTTTGTTTAAAGCACTAATAAAACATCGAAGGAATACAATTGACCGCTTGTTTCCGAGGTGAATACTGCTTTTCATCACCCATGCGGGGAAATAATACAAGTTTATTGTTTATAATGTTTAATAAATAACATCTTTAGGAAACCTGCATACATCTGCGAACAAATTCAATGGTGTATGTGAAGTCGACCAATCCGCACTGCGCCAGCGTGGTTGACTAAGGCCCAATCACCCTAACATATGGTAGGCTCGAGCCCCTCGAAGGGAACGTATATGAGCTGTGATGATGATGAAACAATATAAAAAATCAATTGTAACGCATGGATCATGTAAGGAGCCTCGTTCAATTATCTCATCATCATCATCAGCCCACAGTCCCACACACATCCACTGCTAAAACTAAAAGCCACTGAGCACGACCCGCGGCTACTTTCATCTAGAGTCTGACACACGAAACATGAACCTGGCATTTTTTCAAGTAGCAACACTGATACAATGTCCCCATGTAGTTTAGTTCAACATGGTGATTTTGATACTTTGTAATAAACAATTTCATAATATTTTTTTCTTAATTTCTGTCGAAATATTACAGATATTAAGTAATTCATGAAATCCAAATACAGCGATTTCTTATAAAAGGTTCACTGTTGGAAGTTAATTGAAACTAAACATTACCTAATATTTAATTTTAAAAAAGTATAAACTCCTTTTTTTCCTATTATATTCAAGGAAAAAAAAGATAATCCTTTCACAAATTTAACATTCTAAATTATTACATAAATAAAAAAATATTAGAATATTTCAAGTATCAAAATGTATTTTACCTTCTGTAGACAGTATTACCAGAGCTAGAATTTTTGAATTTGCCGCTTTTTTCCAAGCTCATGTTTCGTGTGTCAGACTCTAGCTTTGCCAGCCACCTTGCGAAGATCGTCGCTCCACCTAGTTTAACACACACTACTACACAGATCGCAGTACTAAGAAGTCCTCTAGGGGTTGTGAAGGTTGTCTGTCTACCTTGGGCAAATTGTGCAGTTTGGTAGAAACAACTTCGAGGAAGAGATAGCAGCGTATTCGAAATTACATCGGATCTTTACGTTGTCGCCTATACCACAATGTCCAGACCTACCCGTAATGTCATACTTGCATCCCATGAGACGTAAATTTGATTTACATTGCGTGTGTTGAGCAAGTTTGGGCACACTTTCAGAGCATGAGTGATAAAAATAATTTTTAAGAGTGTAAATTTCAATCACGTTTTCCGTTTTTACACTAGGTAGCGGAAATTGTTTTGCATATAAATAAGAAAATAACATTAGTAGAATCTATGTATAACAAGATCTAAGCTTCAGTTACTTCAGACAAAAGAAACTTTAATGAAGATTGACGAAAATCATTCTTATAATTGTAGAACCTCTAGAACATTAACTTATTAATTATAAAAAATATTATAAGGGAAGTTCTTGTTATTAGAAATCTAATTTGTTAGAAGACATATAATAACAATTTCTTTAGAAATTATTTGTCCTGAATGGGTGAAGTACGTATATTTTGATTTGAAAGGATAAGCGCTTTCTCAGAGCAAAATAAAGTAATTAAAATTTGATGTTTCTTTAATGAAATGTCAAAAACATTGCGGTTTAATCTATCTTTCAGTGATATTGTGATATTATAATACGATACAATATTGTCAAAATGTATCAATTTGATAAACTTCTAGATTAATTATTTACTTCACAATTTAAGGTTTGATTTAAAAAATAAACACGTGTATACAGCGGATCCCGATCCGTATTTTGAAGTAATATAAATAATAATATTTTTTTGTAAAAATGCAAAATTTAATTACTTTCGATTATAAAGATGTAGGTTTACTAAAATATGGGAAATAATAATGGTTCCGAAAAACAAATAAATCTCCAGCGATCTGTGTGCCGACTACTATTATAATTGACTAGCGTTTTAATGAATTACCGACAAAAAAACCCAAAACATACCGAAAAGAAATTCCATTTTAACAAACAAATAAGAGCATGCTCAAATTACATTTCCCCCTCCAAAAAAATGAATCTTCGAATAACAAAACTAAACTTCCGAATAAAATACTGAAGCTCCGACAAGATGACTAAGTTACCGACAACAGAGGTTTTGTCAAAATAATCATATTTGTACGACTTGCATGAACTATTTTAATGTATAATGTTGATTTCAAATATATTTTTTAACTCTCAAGGAGCGCATGGAAACGCATAAGTAGGTTAGTATAATTTTACCGAATTATACGTTTCACCAATTTTAAAAATATTTTTTTTTGCTATTGACCTAAGTTTTTTTTGAACTTTTTTCAATTGCAAGATGATTTATTTGTCATACTTTCGTTTCACCAAAATACATTTTACCGAAAATCGTGAAAATAGTGCTCCCAATGACCTTGCGTCGATCGTCCCGCACTGATTACATAGGAGTGAGTGAGTGAGAGTGAGGGGAATATTCAAGCAAACCTTTACGCGTAAGATGAATTATTTAAATAAAAAATTAATAAAGGCGAATAAGAAAAATCTAAAAAGACCATCCCCTAGAATATTGTTCACTTTATATATTGAAATCGAAAGTATGTGATTTAACCTAATATTTACGAAGCGATTAGGTTTATAGTTTTAAAATCGAGGCATGTTTGGGTCACATTTTAACCAAGTTTTAATTAATTTATCAAAAAATTAAAAAGACCATCCTCTAAAGAATGCGTTGAATAATAACATATCTTTTTTAAAGATTTTTTTATTCAATATTTATGATGAGAACCGGTTTTTTCTGCAGTGATTTTTTATGATTGACGTTACTATGCGCCAAGAGGCTGTTGACGGTAGCATCAAACAGACGTGCAGCGGGCTCAGTGCAAAATATAAATCCAGGCAGAATATTGTTCGTTTGAAAGTGAACCTTACTGCATCAATATTTCAAATCAAGTTTCTGTACCGCGCTATAAACTTCGGCTCACCAGTACCATTCCACTGATAAAGTGCGTCGCGAAATACTATACTTTTGTCTCTCTTTAACATATTAGTGATCGTGCGCGCAAGTGTCAAAGAATAACTTTTTGCAGAATGGCAATGATGTATCGTTCACCAAATAAGCGATATGACTCAGATCCCGACTTAACTGATATGAGAGCAAGTCTACGTAAACGCAAGTATGAAGATGATCTGTCTGAAAAACTTAACAACTTCGAGGAAATTCTTATGAAAAAATTAGATAGTATGAACACGGATTTTAGTGCGAAGATTTTGTCAATTAATGAAAACATAAATGACGTCATAAAAAAAGATATGTCAATTTTGAAAACAACCACATTAGAATTGAAGGAAGACATGAACAATATCCGCTCAGAATACAACTCCATTAAAACCGCAGTTCAGAATTTAGACTTAAAGCAAAACTCATTAGAGAAGGAGGTGGACTCATTAAAAGAATCTATGCAATTTAACTCGAACGAAGTTGATCTGGTAAGAAAATCTACACACTCTCTATCCAACACAGAAAAAAAATCGGTAAGCTTGAACTAGAACTGAATAATTTGAATACTGAAAATGCAGAACTAAAACTAGACATTAACAATAGAGAACAACGAGAGAGAATGTTAAACTTAGAGATTATGGGAATACCTGAATTTAAGACTGAAGATATAAGAGAAATTGTATTAAGGGTTTCGGAGTATGTAGGAATTAATCTCTCAATTGATGAGATCCGGGAAGTGAATAGAGTATCGCCGAAGGTTAAGATACCAGGACGACATCGAACAATTATAGTGAAATTTTGTAACCGTCTTACAAGGGATAACATTCTGTCGAAATGTCGTAAGTCTCGTACTACCACCAAGGACATTGGCATATCTGGGGATCCGCATCCAATCTATATTAACGAGCACCTAACATATTACAATAAACAGCTTTTAATAAGAACTAAAGAAGCCGCCAAGTTAAGCCAATATCAATACACTTGGACAAAAAACGGAAGAATATTTGTGAGAAAATGCGATACTGCAACAGCTCTTCAAATTTGTACAGACAGAGACATAAAGAAAATCGTGTAGCACGTATGCATCGTAGTTATCTCAATTTTTTAATTCATATAGATTTTTTCCTTGCATGTTTTACGAAGTACTAAACATAAAGGAGTGCACACTATATTTTTTGCTTAACTCTAATTTTATCATCGTTCTTTTTATCTTTATTCACTATAAAAATCTGTTGGTTGATATTCAACATTATGGAAGCTCACTCTGTGTCTGCGATGTAACGAAATTACTCGGTTATAAAATCTGCTCTGTGAACGTAACTTATTCTTTGACGTTGCCTTGCCGCTGCTGCGTTTTCGTACATTCATATCTCCAACAGAGGGCATTAAGTAGTGCAATGATGAGGCGAACATGCGATTGTTGTAGCAAACAACAATATTATGTGAAATTGTTGTATATTTTATGTTATTTGTTAGTTTTGACGGTTTTGGTAATTAATTTGACTAAAGAGTGTATTACCTATTGCACTAGTTTATCTCGCGATTCGGAATTGGTAGTGATGATCGTAGTAATTTTTTCACTGTTACGTAGAACGCAGTATTACATGTTTGTTAAATTCATTGCTTTAACAGTATTTTTAGGCTTGTTCACAAATAACTTGTTGGATGGTGTTGTGGTTGTGCGGTTTTTTTTTTTTTTTTTTTTTTTTTTTTTTTTATGGATGGCCCGGCAAATGACCTCCTCCCGCCTGATGTTAAGCGGTGAAAGAGGCCCAAATGAGTTGACAGATAGAGTAGGGACGACATCCACTCTCCTACCTGCCCGCCCCTTGCCGGCCCAAAAGATGCTTTTTCACGCCTCTTTTGAAGGAACCCATGTTGTAGGATGGAGGAAACACGTGCGCAGGTAGAGAATTCCAAGTGTGGGATGAACGACAGAAGAAGGAATCTTGGAATTTCTTGGTACGGTGTGAAAAGGAGGACACAGTGTACGGATGACTCCGAAGGCCCTTACGCGTGTTTCTGTTAAGGAATGGAGAGGGAGGGATAAGGTTAAAGAGCTCCTCAGAGCATTCCCCATGGAACATTCGGTAAAAGGCGTTAAGAGAGGCGATGTCACGACGAAGTTGTAGAGGCTCGAGGGTGTTAGTTGCCTCTACATCGCCAATTATGCGAATAGCGCGACGCTGCAATCTGTCCAGAGCATCGAGGAGGTACTGAGCGGAGCCGTCCCAAAGGTGCGAGCAATATTCCACGCAAGACCTAACCTGAGTTTTATACAACAAGCATAGTTGGTCCGGCGCAAAATACCTACGCACCTTGTTCAGGACACCGAGTTTCCGTGAGGCAGTAGTTATGACGGATTCGATGTAGTCTCTGGGGTTCAGATCGCAGCGAATGTTCATTCCGAGCAAGGTGATGTTGCTCTGTGTGTGAAGGGTTGTGCCCTGAAGAGAAGGAAGGGGGAGGAAAGGTGACCTTTTCGCCGAGAACACGCACACCTGTGTTTTCTTAGCATTGAACTCAACAAGATTGTTGGAGCCCCATTCGGAGACGAGGTCCAGCGTCCTGTTGAGCTCAATGATAAGATTCTGCCTTTCCCTACCAATATCACCACGAGCAGCCCCCGAGGCTCCGTGATATGCACTGTACTGTCGTCTGCATAGCAATGTATAGCTCCCAAGGAAAGCATATCATTGATATGCAGAAGAAACAATGTGGGGGATAGAACGGAGCCTTGCGGAACACCAGCGTTCACTGCCACGAACCGCGAAGCGCAGCCGTCAACGACAACGCGAATTCTACGCTCGTGGAGGAAGCTGGCAATCCACGTACAGAACTGCGCGGGTAATCCGTATGCCGGAAGCTTGGAAAGAAGAGCCTTGTGCCAGACTCTATCAAAAGCTTTGGCGATGTCGAGACTAATAGCCACCGATTCGCCGCGCTTATCGATAGATTCACCCCATTTGTGCAAAAGGAACGCTAGAAGGTCACCTGTTGACCGTTTAGGACGAAACCCATACTGTCGGTCATTAAGTAACGAGTGACCTTCCAGGTAACGGATCAGCTGTGTATTAAGGATCCTCTCCATGATTTTACACAAAATGGAAGTGACGGCTATAGGGCGATAGATAGCCGGATGAGAACGATCTCCCTTTTTGGGAACCGGCTGGACATTGGCCTCTTTCCAAGATTTCGGCACACAACCAGCAGAGAACGACAGACGGTATAGACGCGTAAGGACCGGAGTCAACTCCGCTGCACACTTCTTAAGAACAATCGCAGGAATGCCGTCTGGTCCACTCGCTTTTCGAGTATCGATCGACTGGAGCTCCGCCCGCACATCACGCTGTCTGATACGGATATCGGGCATGGTGCTGCCACAATGGGACAGTTTCGGAGGTTGTGTACCACAGTCATCGACACGGGAATGAGCCGCAAAGAGTTTTGCCAGGAGGTCGGCTTTCTCCTGCGGCTGATGAGCAAGTGAGCCATCGGCAAGTCTCAGCGGTGGCAGCGAGGGTTGGCAGAAGTTTGATTGCACAGCTTTGGCCAGGCGCCAAAAAGAACGGCTACCCGTAGGGTGCGATAGCAGTTCCTGGCCCACTTGTGCAATGCGCTGAGCATCCGCTCTAATGTAAGCCCTCTTACATAACTTGGTGGCATTATTGTAGGCTGTTTTCAGTAGGCTTGTATTGGGATCCTTAGATGCTCGGCCTCTGATCCAAGCGCGGTAAGCCAGCTGTTTGTTTTCAACAGCAGAGGCGCACTCGCGATTGAACCAGAGGTTACGTCTGCCTCTACTGACGAGATTGGAATGCGGAATATAATATTCCATTCCTAGTATGATCTCGTCAGCAACAGAGGTAGCGCAGGAGTCCGGATCCATCCTATTGAAACAGCGCTGCCACCAAGGAACAGATGCGTAATAATCCCGCATACCGTCCCAATCTGCTGACGCATAGTGCCACAGACGGCGTGCTGCAACCACAGGCGACGGTCGTGACGCCTGAGGCACTGAGACGGATACCAGGCAGTGATCCGAAGATCCTAGTGGAGCTCGAACCACCACCTGATATCCGTTAGGGCGATTTGTCAACAGAAGGTCCAATAAAGAGGGCGCTTGACCGATAATATCTGGTACCCTGGTGTTCTGGGTGACCAATTGTGTCAGGTCGTGCGTGAGAGCGAATGCGTGGGCAGTCCTACCCGCATGGTCAGTTTTAGAGGAACTTAACCACAACTCGTGGTGAGCATTGAAGTCCCCTAAAAACACCAGCTCGGCGGAAGGAAATCGCTCCTGCGCGTCATCTGCCACCCGACTTAGATGTTCAAAAAGTCGAGTTGTCTCCAAGTCACCACGATGGGAACGGTAGACGCAGACGTAGACACGGCAATGAGTGCCAAAATCGACGTGTACCGCAAGGAAGGAAAAGGAAGGTTCCTCCAAACAGCGCAGGCGACGACAGCAAACGTCCGCCCGGACGAACAAGCAAACACCAGCCTTCGCCTTGAAGGACTCCTCAAGAGCGTAGCCGGGGTAATTAAGGTAGCTTGTATCGGCCGGGCAGATAATTTGCGTCTCCGTCAAAAACAGCATTGCTGGACGGGCTGTCTCGAGATGGTGGTGGACAGCTAAGAGGTTAGAGTGGAGCCCGCGGATGTTAGCGAGCCCCACCTCGAATAATGGTGTTTTGGTGGGATAATGCACCGCTGTACGACCAGTCTTAATATTTTGCGCTGCCATAATTATTGGAGTGAGAGGCGTGAAACTGAGGTGTCCTTGCTGCGCTTCGCATAGTTAATGTGTGTAGGCCTGTTTCGCCAGGGAACAGCCGACAGCTGATTTGCGCTGACCCTCCGCACGGAAGGGCCCCCGAACCCCCCCGGAAGTGGCCGCCGGGACCCACCGTCCGGTCACCAACCGGCACGACGGACCACCCCGAGATTATGCGTGGCATGGTGGGGCAGCCTCACGGACTGGTTAGGTCCGCTTGGGCCCCTGTACTATACCACGGGCGGCCAGCGGAACAGCCGTTTCTTCGGGTCTTCCTGGGCGGAGGGTCAACGCAGTCAACCTGGCACTGGGTCGACGGAAGCCCGCACAAACCATACGAATCGCAGCAACGACCCCTCAAGCTCTGGCTGTGCGCAGACTGATCCCGAAACGCGGACAAAAATGGCCACTTGACGGGTTTTACATCATGCGCACGGTAGTCGCTAGCCAGTCGGGTTTTTCAAGCCCTACCACCAGAAGTTGGTCACTCGATTAGCACCACCCGGGGATCACGTGTAGGGTCTCGAGGGTAAAACCTACGGACGTGAGCGACTCCAATCCCCGGTTGAGTATTCGGGATTGGATAAAGGATATCATATATACCTGCGTGGACTATTATCATACACCAATAACGTATCGTCAATGTCATACATTTTTAATATATAATTATTATTTTACTAGCGATATCTTTAATAATTTTATTCGAGTAAATATTAAATGTAAGATTATACGAAATCTGTTGAGTAAAGTAAAACATAAGAGATCAGCATTGAAAATAAATTTTAGTCTAATTGAAAATTTCTACCGTCACGATTCAGAATATCGGCATTGTAATAAAATTATATTATATCGTGTTATTAAGAATATATTTTTTTTTTGTTGGAAAATAGATGCGATAGTTTCTGACAATATTATTAGACATTGGTGGTCCAGTACGTTTTTCATAGAATTAGTTTACATCTTATTCAAATACCGTTGGAGTTTATATGTTTACAAATGGTTTACAATGACTAACCGTGACCTAACTATATATTATCAAAACGTACGGGGATTAAGAAGCTCAATTCATCAGAATTTATTGTATAATAATTTTGATATTATCGTGATAACGGAGTCGTGGTTGCACGACGGTATCTTTGATCGAGAGATTGCAGACGATCGATATGAGGTGTTCAGACGGGATAGAAACCTCTCTGTAAGCGACAAAAAAACGGGTGGAGGTGTAATGTTATTGGTTCGTCGGGAGTTGCAGGCATGTGAGGTGAACCTAGTTGTAAATAACACTAACACAGAAGTTACTACAGTCACACTGCCGGCGCGAAGCTTGTCTTCTACAACGGACTTGCATCTCATAATTGTTTACATACCCCCTAATTCCGAAAAAATATTAGTTGACATAGATTGTATACTAAATATCATAAAATCACTTTACACGAAACATACATCATCGAATTATTTATTGTTGGGGGATTTCAACTTACCATGTATAAAATGGAACAATAATACTCCAAATTATATAAAAACAGGAAATGTTAATGTACAAAATGCTAGCATCCAATTGATTGAAGAGCTTTGTTTTTTGGGTTTTAATCAATATAATAATTTTAAAAATACCGCAGGAAATACTTTAGATTTAGCCTTTTCGAATCAACCTTTAAGAATCAAAGAATATATACATTACTTATCAAAAATAGATGTCGCGCATCCACCTTTTTTCATTGAAATGCTGGACCTCACAACTTCATCATTAAAAGAATTAAATACCCCACGCAAAAATTTCAAAAAAGGTGACTATGATGCAGTAAATAATTACTTTACTGACCTTGACTGGCAATCATTATTAGGATCAGATAACACAGAAAAAGCCACTGACATATTTTATAGTCATGTTAATTTTACAATTGACAAGTATATACCTCATTCAAAAGTCTCACTAGGACCACGTAAATATCCAGTTTGGTTTACACCTGCTTTGATTAATATTATTAAGTAAAAATCTAGGGCTCATAAACGCTGGAAAAAATACAAAAATTGCTTAGATTATGATGAGTTTAAATTACTGCGTGAAAGGCAAAAACGAGTACAAGCTCTTTGTGTTAAAAATTATGTATCTCACATTGAAAATACACTTCATGAAAACCCCAAAAAGTTCTGGTCATATGTAAAATCCCTTCGAGGATCATCATCCAGCTATCCGAATGCACTTTCACTAGGAAATATGAAGTACACAGATGGTTATTCTATTTGTAATGCTTTCAATACATTCTTTAAAAGTGTTTTTGGGGAGCCATCCAACTTGTCATACTCACCAGAAACGGACGATGATAGCTATGGTGGTATTGACATTATTTCTCAGTTACAAATTACTAAAGACAGCGTCGAAAAGTCTTTAAAATTATTAGATACTACTAAAAGTGCTGGCAGTGATGGAATACCTCCAATTTTCTGGTGTAAGTGCGCTCGAAGTTTAGCATTGCCAGTATCAATTATTTTTAATTTATCTTTGAGGGAAGGCGTATTTCGAGATGTTTGGAAAAAAGCTCACATTGTTCCCATTCATAAAAAGGGCACAAAAATGAAAATTGAACATTATCGCGGTATTTCCATTTTAAACACTTTAAGCAAAGTATTTGAAAAACATGTATATAATGCAATCTATCCTATTGTTAACACAGGCTTACCAGAAAATCAGCATGGTTTTCTTAAGAAGCGATCCACAGTAACAAACTTAGCAAGTTTTTCGGAATTTATAAATACGAATATGGAAGGCGGAGGTCAAATTGATGTTATATATACCGACTTTGAAAAAGCTTTTGACCGCGTAAATCATGTCATACTTGTAAATAAACTTCGGAAACTAGGGATTCACGGTGACCTTCTAAGATGGGTTATATCTTATCTCAGTAATCGTTCTCAAGCTGTAGTCATGGGTGGACATAGATCTGATTTTATTATTATACCTACTGGAGTTCCACAGGGATCGCACTTAGGCCCGCTATTTTACAATGTTTATATTTATGACATAGGACATTGTTTAAATTATGCAAAACATTTGATGTATGCAGATGATAAAAAGATTTTCTTGAGAGCTGATACTGAGAGTGTTTGCCGAAACCTACAATCGGACTTAAATTCTCTGTACCAGTACTACACTAATAACCACATAAATGTTAACATAAATAAATGCCAATGCATTTCGTTCACTCGTAAGAGGAATCCTATAGTATTTCCATACAACTTCAATGGAAGTAACATTGAGAGAGTTGACATTATTCGCGACTTGGAAATACTCTTTGATTGTTAAATGCTTATGAATAACCACATTAATATTATTTCACAAAAAGCTTTAAAAAACCTTGGCTTTATAATACGTGTTTGTAAGCATTTCCAAAATATAAATGCAATCAAATCACTTTATTGTGCATATGTCCGTAGTATTTTAGAGTACGCAAGTCCCGTCTGGTCACCTCAGTACGAAATATATAAAAGTGTCGTTGAGCGGATACAAAGAAAATTTATAAAATACCTTCTTTATCGTAACCGACAACACTCTTCATCGTATAAAGACGATTGTCATAAAATTTATTTGATGACATTAGAAGAGAGACGAAATATTTCAGATGTTAGTTTCTTATACGACATAGTAAACGATCATATCGATAGCTGTGAGCTAGTAAGTAAAATAAAATATTGTGTACCTACACGTCGCACGCGCCATACACCTCTGCTTTACGTCCATCGTCATCGCACTAATTATGCAAGAAATTCCGTGTTTACAAGAATATCTCGTAACTATAATGAATATTTTAAGGATATTGACATTTTTGCCATCTCAAAGCGCAAGCTTAAGAAACACGCAGCACATAGCCTGAGTTCGAAATTGCCTTAAGTCAATGAATTATCCAATCTCTTTCTCGTCACTGCTCTCGGCCGCAGCACTATCGCTTGACGTAAGAATTGTGGTAGCTATTTACTTTATAATAATAATAATAATAATAAATCTTTATTGCAGACTCAAGGATCCATAAAAAATAAAAATAAAAATACGTACTACATAATTAGACAAATCACACAAAAAATGTACACAAAAAAAATACGTGGTCATTAACTTTGTACGGAAATGTAGTAGACACAACGACAAAAATAGAAACAAAATTAGGCAGCTGTTTTTAACCAGCAACTGTACATTTCTGTTTCCACCAGTATATCATGCAATTTTGAAATAATGCCGTTTTGACTCCTGGCAACTCTATCCAGAAACGAGGCAATTCTATGTCTCATGATCGCATTAAATGTGTTCACTTCGGCCGACAAAAACATTCCTGAGGCACTGCAGCACCTCCGTAACCCCATCAGTTGCCTAAAGGTGTTATTATATTGCACTCTAATGCGATCATGTTACTTGCCTGTGTATCTCGTCCAGAGCTGACAGGTGTAAAAAGACTGGCAATATGTTTTAAACAGAAGTTTCTTAACTTCTATGTCCGCCTTGAAGAACCTTCTAGCGATCATATTCCCAATGACCGATAGAGCTCTTCTCTGTCGCTCGATATCAGCGTCATCCCTCATGTCAGACGTTATAATGTGGCCAAGGTATTTGAAACTGTTGACAGTTTTAACAGGCTGTCCATTCAAGTATACCACAGGTACATGGTCCGGCCCTTTGCCGTATTTAAATATCATCATCTCAGTCTTCTTCACATTATATTATATCAAGTTGTGTGAAGATGCGTATTTCTCACAAATTGATATAAGTCTCTGTAATCCTTTGATTGAGGGGCTAATCAGCACCATATCGTCAGCATAGCTCAAGTTATTGATATATCTATCACCTAACTTCAGCCCCACTGGTGTGCTGCTTAGCTCCTCAATCAAGTCATTGACATACACGTTGAAGAAGTCCGGAGATGTCAGACCACCCTGCCGTACCCCACACGGCTGGTAGTAGGCATCAGACAGAGCAGTACCCCATCTTACGATATTCTGCTGAGTGCGATACCAATATTCAAAGATATTGATAATTCCGTCATCGATACCAGCCCGATGTAACTTTTTCCACAGCAAATCATGTCGCAAGGTATCGAAGGCACGACTTAAATCAAGATAACAGGCGTAAACTGTGGTTTTATTATTTACATAATAGCTGACGATTTGTTTTAGTGAAAAAACAGCCAAATCGGTTGATAATCCCGATCTAAACCCGAACTGGGCATCGTCAATTTTTAAAAGAGGCGTAATTTTGTTTTGTAAAACCTTTTCAAATACCTTCGCCACTATTGTGGCCAACGAAATGGGTCTATAGTTGGCCGCACTCGCGATATCCCCAGTCCTATTCTTGGCTATGGGCACAACAAGAGTACGGGTCATGTCTTTGGGCAGGTATGAGTGCCGTATACAAAGTGTATACAGTTGGGCTAATACGTCTGTTATGTACTGGCCTGCGTACTGCAAGTGTTCGACGCTGAGACCATCGTGGCCAGGTGACTTCCCCCGTTTCATGCTTCGCAATATTTTCAAAATATCTTCAGAAGTAACGATAGTTTTCTGGCCACCACGCTCCCGGCATTCAATCTCGTCTTCACATGCTTCAATACAACTACTGTTGAGGTGCTGGTCCATCTTAAAAAACTTGCAAAAAATATTTGCAATATTTTTTAAGTCCATTTCACCTTCCACAGTATTAGGCAAACAACTTTTACTGCTTAAACTTTTAGTTGCTTTCCAAAATTTCACAAAATTTCCATTACATTTATGTTTGGACAAAACATAAATTTTTAATTGTTCTTCATTTTTTTGTACAAATTTCAAGGCTGTTTTGAAATTTCTGCGAGCATTAGCCATTTCGTCATACCGATATCCCGAGCGCGGCCTGCCTGAAGAACACCATTGTTTAAAGTACTGCCTAGCAAGCAGATACTTCTGTCTGACATGAAGGTTCCATCCAATGACCTTCTTATCATGAGGATCCTTGGTACAAAAGGTACGTTGCGCACAATACTGCAAAATAAATATAAAATCAAAATAAAATTCATCTATACATAACTTATGATTAGCGTCATTACATTTTATGTCATTAAAATTTAATAAATAATAATATTGATCCATTAAAATATTTATCTTGTCATTACATAATTGCGAATATAGTTTAATTTGTTTCTTATTACGATTTCCCCACACATGTTTTAAACGTAAATTGGAACCACTGTTATCTATTATTTTGCTTTGTATTAGGTTAAAATTACAATTTATAACGAGCGGAAAGTGGTCCGACCAGTATACATCGCTCTTTACCATGATGCCATTCAGTGTCCCCGCAGCCGCCTCAGTAACAAGGCAGTGGTCGAGTCATCTACACGTGCCATGCGCGTCGCTCACAAACGTAAGCGTGTCAGAGTTAATACCTAACAAATCTATGTCTGCACATGACAATCCATTCTCTGCAATAATCTAGCAGTTCCGTTCCGAATAACTCACCTGGGTGAGCGTTAAAATCACCCAAGGCAAAAGCACACTCTGTATCATAGCTCTCAATTATTGCGCTTACAGTGGCTAAACATTGTGTGAACTCCGGCATATTTTCGTTGTCATTAACAGGCATGTAAACACTGAACACTAATAAGGATCGCGATCCGCTTGTGAGCCTCACGGCAAGGACGCGGTCGTTGTCAGTTGGTATTAATTCCGCGCGTGGGAACAGGGATTTATGCCATAGCAGAGCAACTCCTCCATACGGTCTACCTCTAATAATACCTGAGCTTGTGTCCATAGCAGATGTACCAAAGGCGCCATACTCGGGGTTAACAGTGCTTAGTAGATCTAAATCGTGGGAAAATAAACATGTTTCCTGAAGTGCTACAATATGATGGTCATTACATAGTTCTCTGACATGATCTATAGATCTTTTAAACGATTTGCAATTAAAAGAAACTAATTTCAAATTATTAATACTTCTCATAATTGTTTTGTGGACTTTACAGTATTACCTAAAAAGGTACGTTGTTGACGAAAGCGCCGGAATACTACCCCTTCGGGCCAAAAGTCTTTTTGGAGAAACAAATCTAACTTATGCAAAAAAATTGTAATTTTATATGAATTAAAATTCGTCTCCCTCGTTTGCGTTAACAATTCTACATTATTGCAGTTTTCTCCCATATCTTTTATATAATCTTTTATATCGTTAACCGTCATACATTTTTGGATTCGGGATAAATAAATATAAGCGAATGATTCCGCGACTTGCAATTTACTGTTATTTTGGCTTGTTCCGCGAACGTTCCTATACCTAGACAGCTTCTTTTTTGACACAACAGTAAATCCGTCGTCACCACTCTGTTTCTCTGAGGTGTTGATCTCGCTGGCCGCTATTGCGATATCCCTGTATGTAGAAATGTACGGCATATCACTACATTCAGTCTGCTGTGTCAGTGTCGTTGTGCCTGCAGAGTCGCGCGGCAAATGAGTCATCGCTGCGGGCACCTGAGCCGGTGCGCGCTTGTCACCACTCCCGCCGCCCCGTCCGCTGACACCTGCTTTGCCCTTTTGTTTTGCAGATACCACCGGGTTCAACTCCATATCGTGATCCAGTCTACCCGCATCTCGAGTTCTTTCGGTCTCGCTAGGCTTATCTCCGGTGATCTTATCATTTTTATAAGACATAGGAAATAGATTATGTTCTGCACTCCGATGCGTTGACTGTAGATCCGATAACATCTGTTTTACTTCGTTAATTTCATTCTTCAATAAATTTATTGTTATCGAAGACATGTCGTCGTTACCCCCCTCCGCATTCTCTTTAGACTTAATGAAAGCTACGTCCTTTTTCAATATACTCATTTCTTTAAGAAATGTGGTCACGTCAATATGATCGAACGAAACAGGTGGTAGTTTGTTCAATTCTTTCGCCACAAAAGTAGGTAGACAATCCGGTTCAAATTCTTTTATAATTTTAATTATCTCTTGTAGGTTTTTCTGTTCAGAGCCTTCTTTTCTTCTTGTAATTTTCTTTGTTGGGGCCAATAGCTGATATACAATAGATCTTGCAGCTTCAATCTCGTCGTTCAAATATGCGCTTAAGCATACTTGCAGAATTCCAGTTTCCGGAAGAGTGTCTATTTTGTTACTTACAAATGCTAGTAACTCGTTAATAACAATTTTGCATTCACGACATTGGAATTCACAATCCCAACCGTGATTCCCGCGCGAACGCTCGTCACGAGGGGGGGAGCGTGCCAGAGGCATGATGCGTGCTAAACGCATGCGCGACGCCGCCGCGACACTTTATCATACATGATTTTGTAACTGTAGGACGTTGTATCAGATCTGTTAATTTAAGGGAAACCTATTATTGGCCTTATTGTTGTAAAACCATTATGTAAAAGGAAATTGTAACGCTGTTGGTTTTCTTAATAATAAATAAATAAATAAATACTTGGCTGATTATGTTAAGGAGGTTATAATTAAGCGGGGTAGGGGTACATTGTAATCACACATCAAACGAAATGTTTCTTGCATGTTTCCCCGCAAGGAGAAAAACTTATGGGATATCGCTTTAGGTTAGGTTAGGTTAAACATTGTGTCACTTGGGAAATGGCTAGCGCCGATTTTGCCTCTTTGGGGGTAGAAGTTGCTAGAGGGTGGTTTAGCCGGGTATGGAGTTTATACCTGAGTCCAATAGCATATCTTTTTTGGTCGAAACGGATATAGTGGACTAAAAATACCGTTTACGCAAAAAAACAAATCATTAAAATGTCTCTTTCGACAACAGGCCATTTACGGGTATGTTTTTGATATACCTAAGATATGCCTAACTGTGCCATATCAGGTGATTTTAGGAGACGTAATAAAACTAATGTGGAATAAGATCACCCAGCAGATTTCTGGAAATAAAATAAGTAAATTAAAATCATGTGGAATTTGATCACCCAGGTGATTTTAGTACACAAAAATGTGGAATTTGATCACCTGGGTGATATCACCCAGGAGCTCATAGTGGAGTAATCCAATTATTAGAGGAAAAGGTGTTAAGTGAGCTCATCATTAATATTTTAGATTTTAAGCCACTGCTTAAATGAAACTTTTATAACATTGAGCCCCATTGGCAACGTAACTATATAGTAATTTAATGCCATAAAATTCATGCAAATTTAAGCATTGTAGTGCTTTCGTACTAGTTATGTAATTTGCAGTGAGAAAAACATGGTTATTATGGTTTTGATGGGATTGAAAGGATGTCGTATATTTAATCAATCAATCAGCCTACCGCAGTCTACTGCTGGACATAGGCCTCTCCCAATCTGTGCCACAACACTCTGACCTCCGCCTTCCTCAACCAGTCCATTCCTGCTGCCTTCCTCGGGTCTTCGGTCCACGTAGCTGCAAGGCGTCCTGCACTACGTTTGACGATTCGCGGTCTCCACTCTAGGGCACATCTGCTCCAACGGCCATCGGTTCTTCGACAGATGTGGCCAGCCCACTGCCACTTCATTTTGCTTATCCTGCGAGCTATGTCTACTTCAGAGTCCTTATACTACAGAGCTCCTTAAAATCGGTGGAACTCCACTTCTGTATGAGCTGGCAAGCCTATTTAATGCCCTCATACAGCAAGACTTAACACCGCAGGCATGGAGCGGGAGTGCGGTGTTTATGTTCTTCAAAAATGGCGATAAAACCTTGCTGAAGAACTACAGACCCATGTCACTCCTGAGTCACGTATATAAGCTGTTCGCAAGGGTTGTCACGAATCGCCTCGCTAGGAGATTTGACGAGTTCCAGCCTCCAGAGCAAACCGGGTTTCGAAAAGGTTACAGCACCGTAGACCACATCCATACTGTTCGGCAGATTGTGCAAAAAACACAGAAGTACAATCGGCCGCTGTGTATGGCATTTGTGGACTACGAGAAAGCCTTCGATTCCATCGAAACCTGGACGGTTCTGGACAGCCTGCAGCGATGCCGAATCCATTGGCGATATGTCGAACTGTTGAGATGTCTGTATGACACTGCTACAATGACCGTCCAGATCCAGGACAGAAAGGCAAATCCTATAGAGTTGCGTCGTGGAGTGCGACAGGATGATGTCATATCGCCCAAGCTCTTCACAAGTGCGCTCGAGAATGTCTTTAAGACACTGGACTGGTCAGGATGGGGGATCAACGTAAACGGTGATACATCTCGCACCTACGATTTGCCGATGATATCGTCGTCGTCGCAGAGTCGCGGGAACAACGGAATGCTTCATGACCTAAATGAAGCCTCAAGCCGAGTAGGCCTCGGCATGAACTCGAATCAAACCAAGGTCATGTTCAATGACCATTGAGCCAAAGCCGATTTGCATTGATGGTTCGGTACTCATAGTTGTGCAGGAGTATGTCTATCTTGGACAAATTATCCAATTGGGTAGACACACCTTCAAGAAAGAAGTCAACCGCAGAATTTAGTTGGGATGGGCAGCATTTCGGAAGCGACGTCCAGTCTTTTCATCGCCTATACCGAAGTGCCTCAAAGGTCTATGATCAGTGCATGCTACCTGTCATAACATACGGTGCACAAACTTGGATACTCACAGTGGGGCTAATAAACAAATTCAAAGTCGCTCAGCAAGCTATGGAGTGAGTTATGTTATTAGGAGTTTCTTTGAAGGATAAAATCCGAAACGAAGTTATCCGGAAAAGAACAGGAGTCTTAGAGCATATATGATCTAAGACTGGAGTGTCGTATATTATTATTATACATTTATTCAAAAAAGCATCTTAAATTTAAGTTTTTTACAATATATAGATATAAAAACACAAATATTATAAAAAACTTAAATCTAGGGTTCCACTGGCAGCGGAGCATGGCCCAAGCTACCGGTGGTTAGGGCTACAGGGAGAGGAATCTCCGAACGATACGTGCCGTGTCAAGAATCACCGCCTTCTGTATCTGGCCCTTGATCCACCCGTCAAGCGAGAGCCCCTTAAGATGTTATTATTATTATTATTATTAAATAAAATTATATTTGTATTATTAAATGTGTCTTCTTTTAGTGTGTATTTTCACACGAGACCTCAAATTAAAACTTAGCTACTCCTCAGGTGTTTCTAGTACAAGAGCCGGAGCTAGAATGATCTGTCTAGTGACCCTGGCCGATTTATTGTGGCCTTAACAAGAGACAATTTTTCGTCCAAACTTCTAAATTGGATTAAAATACAACATTTTGAAATAATTTGGATAACAAACTTCTTTTGTTCCGAAATGTTCTCCCAACTGACATTTGTCAAATATGTAAACTTTACCAAGAGATATTACCTGAGATATTACCAACATTTGATATTATTATGTTACCAACAGATACCACCAGAATTCAAGTTATTTGCACATACAATCTATACAAATAAATAAAATTGAAGTTTCTGTTTGTAATCTATACAAATAAATAAAATTGAAGTGTCTGTTGGTAATGTCAAAAAAACAAGTTTTTACTAAATGGGTATGAATGTATATCGGGTACCAATAACAAAAACACAATTTTTTTTGTCTGACTGTCTGTCTGTTTGTTCCCGCTAATCTCCGGAACGGCTGGACCGATTTTGACGGGACTTTCACTAATACATAGCTCATTATATAAGGTATAATATAGGCTCCTTTTTATCAACTTTAACAAAAGTTACTATTCCACGCGGACGAAGTCGTGGGCACAGCCAGTCATACAATAATGCTGTACGCGATTCCCATTGGAATCAACGTAACAGTTGTGTAGGGATTTGGGTGGTAATATATCACCCAAATCCGGCCAGCTATACACTTAAGTACAGAGTATTTCATCATCAGCTCATACACGTCCCCACCGAGGGGCATGAGCCTTTTTTTTTTTTTTTTTTTTTTTTTACGAGGGGAATGCGTTTGCGCACCGTCCAAGCCCCCGCAGGGGCAAGGGTGTGTGGGACTCCGCAGCAAGCGACTACCCACTAAACCCCTCGATATGCCCTCTTTGGCGCCTGGCGCAGCCACGTCGAAAGGACGCGCCGCTGCCGAACGAGGTCGTGGGAACCCTTACGGACCGACCATGACCCCATTCGCGGCACCTGCCCACCAGTGGCGGGCCCCTCACGCCCTCTCCAAGATGGAGATGGAGAGGAGTTCCCGGGGCATACTCCGGGTGGTAATTTTTTACTGTGGTTTTCTTCTACGCGGCCCGACGCTCAGTGCGCCAGGCCCCCGGCCCCGCTCAGTGCGGGGTAACGGGCTTGCCCGACGGCAGACCCCACTGGATCCACCGCCGCGCACACGAGCCGAAGCTCAGCGGCGCCGAAGCGCCGACCAACCGCAAAAAGCGGCCACGGTGGCCACACGAGGTGGCCCGCCGAGTAGCACTCGGCCATCCCACGCCCCCCTCATGGGGGCCTCACAAGTGTGCCGAAGCCACACAGTGATCGGATCAGCCTCAGTCCTTGGAACAACGACACGCCGAAGCTCAACGAGCTTGCACCGACTCGGAACAACGACATGCCGAAGCTCAACAAGGACCCGCACCGACCCGACCAAAGGGGCAACGACACAAAGCGCAACGCGCCATGACCCGCGAGCGGGTCCCCAGGCGACACACAACCCCATCTTCACAAAGAAGGGGAGGTGACGCCCCACATGGCCACGTGAAGTGGCCCGCCGGGTTAAACCCGGCCACACCACGCCCCCTCCACGGGGCAGCTGTCAGACTCTTAGCCCGCGGCAGAAAATCTGCCAGGTTGGAGGGGCATGAGTCTACCTTAACGAAATTAGGGTGTTCTAGGCCTGAGCCAACCTTAGGCCGGTGTGGGTTGGTCAACTTCATATACATGGTTGAAAAAAAAAATTTTTTTACAGTTGCATGCAGGTTTCATCACGATGTTTTTCTTCACTGTAAGAGCATCAGATGAATGTATACTTATATTAAATTTGAAAATCGAAAAACAAATTGGTATAATATGGCTTGGGATCGAATCACGAACCCCCCGATTGAAAGGCGGATACCGACATCATTGAGCCACCGACGACGCTCAGAGTATTTAGAAGTGTAGTTATGTGAGCGTAGCAAACGAACTAAAAGATGGATAGATTTACAAAATTCAATCAGTGGTTCTATGTTCTATGTTATCGTGGTCGGTTTCCGCACTTAGTCCTTAAGGTGGACCATTGTACGTGAGGGCGGCCATCACTCCAGCCAGCCCACCTCCCTCCAGAAGCGTATGAGATCTCCGAGTCTGTCCAGAGATTCTGTAACAGAATTGGGAGATCCAAGGGTGTTTTTTCGTATTTCGGTGACACCTGTGCACTCAAGGAGCACATGTGACACCGTTTCCTCGGCCCCTAAGCATGCTCTGCATAGGGGACTATCTGTTATGCCTATGGTGTGGAAGTGTTTGTTTAGTGAGCAGTGTCCAGTGATGGTTCCCGTCACCAGCCGCAGACTGTTCCTGTCCAGACGTAATATGCGTTTGGTCAGTTTGTTGTTTAGGATTGGCATGGCTTCCTTTGACTGTCTGCACCCTGGAGTCGAGAACCAGTGGTCTTGTGCTTGTGTGCGGGTGAGCTCTTGCAGCCATCCGCGAATCTGGCTGAAGGGAATTGGTACGATGGGCTCTGGTCCGAAAGCCGTTATGTCGGATCCCCTCCTAGCCAGCTCGTCGGCCGCGTCGTTGCCCAGTGATCCGCTGTGTCCTTTTATCCATTGTAGTGTCACTGTGTTTCGGTTGGAAGTCACAATTCGTTTTAGCACATTGTGACATTCCAATACAAGTTCCGAAGTGACATAGCTTTTGTTTAGGGATTTGAGTACCGAAGCACTATCAGAGACTATGCGGATGTGAGAATCCATAATTCCTTTAGATTCTATGGCGAGGGCCGCCAGGATGATACCTACGCATTCCGCTTGGAATACGGTGTTGAATCTACCTAGCGGTTTGGATATCTTAATGTTAAGCTCATTTGAGTATACGCCTGCCCCGGTTCCTGAGTTGGTCTTGGAGCCATCAGTGTATATTCTGAGCTCTTTTGGGCCTGAGTAATCGTGTGATTCCTCTTCGAGCTGTATATTATAGTGCTTCTGGAAATTGAATCTCTTCAGAATCCTATCATTGGGTGATGTCATCATCGGGTGATGTTTGGTCGCTTATTCTTTTATGCGTATGTGTTTGATTCTGGGGTCCTTTCCCAGTGTGCCAGCATTGTGGAGTCTGAACGCCGCTAGTGCTGCCTCCTCTTTAACAACTAGGTGCAAAGGTGGCAGCCCCAACATAGCTTGCAATGCGGCTGTGGGTGCGGTTCTCATACTACTAGTGATAGCCACGCAGGCATTTCGCTGTAGTTTTTCTAGTGCTCTTTGGCCGTTTGCCTGGTCTGTCCTGGGCCACCAGACTAGGGAGCTATATGTTATAATTGGTCGAATAACCGTAGTGTATAGCCAGTAGGTGGCTTTGGGACTAATGCCCCAGTTTTTTCCAAGCAGTCGCTTACATTGCCACAGTGATATACTAGCTTTTGTGGTTATGTAGTCAGTGTGTTTAGCCCAGTTCAGTTGTTTGTCCAAATAGATTGCCACAGTGATATACTAGCTTTTGTGGTTATGTAGTCAGTGTGTTTAGCCCAGTTCAGTTGTTTGTCCAAATAGATGCCCAGGTATTTGGTCTCCGATGTTAGGCTTAGGGTGGATCCGTAGAATTTTGGTAATTGCAGATTTGCTAGTTTCCTCTTTTTGGTGAAGAGGACTAGCTCTGTTTTTGTGGGGTTAACTGTTAGTTTGTGCTCCTTGCACCAGTCCTCTACTATTTTCAAGGCTTGGCGCATGAGGTTGCACAGTGTGTTTTCGTGAGTGCCATTTATTATAATGGTTATGTCGTCGGCGTAGCCTACGGTGAAGAAGCCTTTGTCGTTTAGACGGTCTAGAAGACTGTTCACAACGAGGTTCCACAGTAGAGGCGAGAGGACGCCTCCTTGTGGGCATCCTTTCGCCACGATGGCTCTCGTGGTGTCATTCACCGTGACTTGTATGGCCCTCTGCCTGAGCATATTGGTGATCCAACCGCACAGGGTGGGGGCCACACCATGTCTTTTAAGGGCTATGTCGATGCTGTGAAACATTGTTTTATCGAAAGCGCCCTCAATATCGATGAAGGCAGCTAGTGCAGAGCCTTTGTGTTCTATGGCGCATTCAATTCTGGAAGTCACGCTGTGTAAAGCGGATTCTGTTGATTTTCCTATGGAGTACGCGTGCTGTTGTTTGTGTAGTGGTACCATGCGTAAAGGTCCATCTCTAATGTGTCTATCGCATAGTCTTTCGAGGGTCTTTAGTAGGAATGATGTTAGGCTTATAGGTCTATAGGCCTTGGGCTGTGTGTAATCGGTTTTTCCGGGCTTTGGAATGAAGATAACTTTCACTTCCCGCCACGTGAGGGGAATATATCTATGTGCGATACAGGCTCGGTAGACTTTCTCCAGCCATGGGGTTAAGGGGTCGATGCCCCACTGCAGAAGCGCTGGCAGAATGCCATCCAGGCCTGCGGATTTGTATGGTTGGAAAGACTTGATAGCCCACATTATTCGGTCCCTTGTCACTATTTCGTGGGCTATAGTCCAGTCGTTTCTGGTTGGTTCCATTCTTATGTCGTCTGCCCAGACCTTATCCTTTAAGAGGCTGCAGTCTGAGAAGTGCGTCTCAAGAAGGACCTTGCTGATTTCGTGGTCTGATTGTGTGAAAGTGTTATCGGGCTTTTTCAGTGCACCAAGGCTGCGATCTTGGTCGCTAGATAGGATTTTCCTCACTCGGGCAGCTTCATTGTTTGATTCGATAGATTCGCAGAACTTTCTCCAGGCTAATCTCCTGGCATGTCTGATTTGTTTTTTGAAAATGTATTGGGTTTCTTTGTATAGTTCCCAATGTTCTGGTTGTCTCGAGTTCTTCGCTCGGTTGAATTGTTTACGTAGTTTTACTCTGAGTTTCTCAAGTTCGGCATTCCACCATCGGTTGTTTTTACATTTGGTGTACGGAACTCTTTGTTTACAGCATTTGTGATAAGCTTCTGTGATGTATAGTGTCAATTTTGTCACTATGTGTTCTATTTGTGTGGGATCTGTTATTGTTGTGCGTGGTAGATTTCTAGCTATCAGGGAATTGAGAAGACGCTTGTAGCCAGGTATGTCTGTCCGACGCGGATTTCGTTTCGGGGTGGGCTTTTTTGTGTTTGCTGTTATTGTGAAACGAATTCTCATGTGATCTGAGCAAGTGAGTTCGTTGGATACTCGCCAGTTAGATATGAGTTTTACTGCGTTATCTGTGCCAAGCGTTAAATCAATAATTGATTGTCCCCGGGCTGTAACCCAAGTGGGTTCCGAGCCCCGGTTTACTATATTAAGGTTAGTTGAGAATAAGTAAGTGGATAATACCTCTCCTCTGGTGTTTGAAGTGTCGCATCCCCAGAGCTGGTGATGAGCGTTTGAATCGGTGCAGATAATGAGATCCAGTTTGGCGCCCTCGCAGTATTCCACAAGGTCAGCCATCTCTTTCGGTGGACAGTTTTTATCGTCGCCTGGCATGTACACTGAAGCTAGTACTATGCCAGGGACTTCTTCAGTGTTCTGTAGTCTGACAGTCATCAGATCTCTGGAACAGAATTGCGTGAGTGTCGTGATCGGGATGTCGTTTGGTATGTATGCACAGGTTCTTGGCTTGTCTGTACTGTGTGTGTTTAGGATTAGCTTACCTCCGATGTTATTAAGGCCGCATATTCTATTGTTCCTGATCCACGACTCTTGGATCAGTGCGATTGTTCGGGGGTTTGTCTCCAGCGCCCTGCGCACGTTGGCCGTGGCAGTCTGGCTATGCTGGAGATTGGCTTGTACGATTTCGAGGGGGTTAGGCGTGAGCGATGGCGGCACGGGAGAGGAGTTAGTCCGATTCATTGGAATCGTCCTCCTCATCGATCCTATGCCTACCATCGATCGGCGAGGACGAAAGAAGCCGATCTGTCCACCTTGGTGATGTTGGTGGTGGGATGTCAGCATCTGCATCCTTCATCGCCGCCCTCGCCATTTCCTCCTCTAGTCGCGCCATGTCGTCTGTATCGGTCTGGTCTGGTCTGAGCTCAGTCTCAGTCAGTGTCGGTATCAGTGTCGGTGTCGGTGTCATGGTCTGGGCTACAGAGGGAAGGTTTTTGGGGTAGAAGCGGACGTACATGGAACCAAGAAGGTACGATACACGCCGCTCCCGCGCCAAGAGCCTCTCTACATCCTCTGGTGGGATCCCCAGAGTCAAATATGTCCCCGGGTTTTCGCCACCAACGGATGTCGCTCTGTATAGCGACCACCGACCGATGTCATACCAAGTGTTCTGACGGGTCAGAACACTCTGGAGCCTCGCTATGTCGCCCTGGTACTTCGGTACGAAGAGCGCGGCTCTAACACGGGTCGGTATATCGGCCTGTCGCATTACCGTCAGTCGTGCGTCAGTGTTGGGAAGCTGAATCCTTGGGATGCTCTCCGTCAACCAGGTTAGGGCACCGTCATCCTCGCACCAAATCTGCACCGTGCCATCCGCCACCCGTGGGTAGCCGCGGAATGCCGGGAGAGGTGTGCTGGGGTCAGCGTCCATAACCAGGTCTTCGAGCCCTCTCTTTATGGATTCAGCCTCGTCAGTGGTCATGTCTCGGGTAGGGGGGGGAGAGGCAAATTGCTACTGCAAGCCGCGCAGGGATATCCCTTGCGGCAAGCGCGTAGGTTCTTTGCCCCCCTTGAGGAGGTTGGATCCTCACTCGCTTGACGTCGCCCTGGAGAGTTCACGGCGAAGCCGTCTCATCCGGACGCACTCTCTTTATCGCTCCCGTGCCACTAGGGCCCGGTTGCGGTTCAGAGGTGTCTGGCCTGGGTGTTATGGCCAGAGACGCCTTGTGCAAGGCTCCAGCCCGCTTCCCCCTTTTCCGTACGCGGGGTCGGCTGCCATCCCTGGCTAGTTCCGTCTCCTGCGAGGATTTTTCGCGCTGGGTTTCCCCTTCGCGTACTTCTCCCTGCAGGAGCGTTTCCGCGTCCGGTCGTTTTTCGCGCTGGGTGGTCCCTTCGCGTACTTGCGACTGGTCGCGTACTATCATTTCAACGGCCCTTTGTGCATCGCGCTGGCTTGCGCCTTCGCGGGTGTTGCGCATCGGGTCGTTTACTCCTCTACCCCTGGTGGCTTTTCCTCGCCTGCGTACTCTGCCGCCAGGTGCAGAGTTGGAAATGCTTGGGCCGGCTTCCTTACCCGTGGTCATGTCAGGGTTTTGAGTAGTGCTCTTCCGTACGAGGCTCTGCTGCCAGACACTCGTGGAGGGCGCGTGTGTCGTAGTCAAGTTATTGTTCGTTGGCGCGTGTATCGCAGCCGGTTGTGTGCCAGTGGGCGCGTGCGTCGCAGCCGGTTGTGTGTCCATAGGCGCGTTTGTCGCAGCCGGTGTCGCGGGCGCTAGCATGCTAGCTGCCGGTCGCGCATTAGGCGCGGATGTCGTCGGCAGTAAGGTACTCCCCCCCAGATTACGATGGGAGTTGACCTTTACGGTGCGGGACTCCCCGGCCTGGCCGGGACCCACCTGGGGATATAAATTTTCTTCCTGCTTCATTATTTAAGGGTTTTGTGGGCTTTTGGAGTAAGAGGTTGCCCCTCCTCTTGGACCGAAAGGAATGAAGGGAGAAAAAGTGGAAGGAGGGAGTTTAATTCGGAAAGAGGATCATGGAAATAAAGGTATGGGTCACCCTTGGTCTGGGATCTGACTTCAGAGAGCTTCTCTTGTCCGGGGTCCGCTAGGGACATTCCGGGTGCGGGGTCGACCGTCAGAAAAAGAACTAGTCGGCCCCGCAACCGGCAAGTTATCCGCAAACTGCCCACCCGCTCGGTTGCATGAGAAGAAGTGCCTGGCTACTTGGATCGTTTCGTCGTAGAAGCACGTATGCTACTACGTCTCGTCCACCCCAATACGCCCCGAGTCAGTCAATCATCATCAATCAGTGGTTATTATAAGACTTCGAACAATCTAGATAGCGCAAATCGAGGACGTTAGAAGGTAAGACGGGAACCGGAAACAGGCACAAACTAGAGTAGATTTGAGATTAGAAAATACTCGTATGTTATCTATGTTGCCAATATACCGGGTGTAACGGAATACCGAAATAATATTTAAGGTTGTTGATTAAGAAAAAAATGTTTTATGGCTATTCTTTGTATTTTTATTATATACCTACTTTCGATTTAATACGCTAGTTATGCGTATTAAATTGAAAGTAGGCATACCTAAATATTAATATAATAAGTACCTTAAATATTATTTCGGTATTCCGTTACACCCAGTATATCTATAAAAATTAAAAATAATGTAGTAAGTATTTAGTTTTCCATAAATCGTATGATTTTTAATAAAACATAATAATCTGAGCCAAGTACAACATGAAATGAGATTGCCTGTGTAATTACTAAAGAGACTTAATAATTATTTTTCTTCAAACCATTTCTCATCCAAGGTAAAAGCAACATAAAAATACAAAAGTGAGTTAATTAACACATTATTTTTCATTAAACAAGTTAGAGGCGCCCAATTTTACATCATTGTATTTCACTTTCTTAGGCAGTTGTGCTAATATATTAATTTGGATAAAACTTCATCAGCTGGTATGCACTCTGTTAATTTACATTTCAGCACAAGAATATAATGCTTGTGCTTAATTGTACGGCTATTGTTTTTAAATCGCCACCTGTTAATGTCTTTTCCAGGCAGACAGCAGATTTGCATTATTCTAGCTCCAACCACTAACTAGGGTATTCTTCTGATTTATTAATAATTTAGTTTCTGTAATTTTTGTATGTTAGACTCGACTTATAAACTACCTACATCATTGGTGATTTCTGCCGGTCTCACATACCAGGTTTTCTATGGACGATTTTAATGATTTTTAATTATTTTAATTACTGTGCATTTTTGTTTAAGCATAGCCATATTTGTTACTTGACTATATAAAACATTACTGCTAATTCATACATAACTGATCGTTTATCTTTAATTATAATAAAGCCATTTTATTTACATATAAATATTACGTTTTTATTACTTTTTAGGGTGTAAAAGCAACAATTAGGTACAATATTTTTATAGTAAACCACCCAAAAAGAACAACAAACATAGGAAACTGGTGCGCTACTATTCCACTGTCAACTACTTTGGCATTAAATTAATTATTAATTATTGCTGAAGGTCCAGGAAGTGCTAGATGTCATCTACTCAAAACCGCAACGAAGAGCGGTAACGCCATTATTCTTAATAGAACGCCATTATTCAAATCGGATCCATTAACAAAATAAAAGCAATTGCAATAAAAAGCTTAACTTTTCACTTCCTATTTCTATTATTATCGAAAACAAAGTAATTATCTTATAAGAGCAAAGTCAATGTGCTGCTGTCCGATTTTACGTAGATAACATCGTTACATAGTAACGGATTTGTATGGAAATCACGCCTCGCATTTGTCTTTCGATTTAGGGATTTCTGAATTGACAGAGCGCCCTTGACACACGCTTGTTGGTATCGTTAAGATATTTATCTCGCGCGTCAAATCAGTGTCAATTCAGGAAGGCGATTGTGCTTTTTGCGTTCACGTTTTTATCGTGGTTCGCATAAAATACCACTAAATAAGACATTACGTTTTTTACAAGGCGGTATGCTGTTGCTGACATTGATGTCCATCTAGGTAACCCCGATTTTCCTGTGGGGGTATAACTCTTATCATGCAATAGGAGTAATCACCCCACTAATACCCAGGCCTCGACCTTTTTGATGAAGGTACCTTCACCGGCGACCGTTGTACACCTTCCACTTTAATTTCAGGCCCTTTTTCACCTGCAGTTTCCACTGTTGCAGGGTCTCGCTCTTGCACCTGTTGTTGCTTACGTACGGCACTGCGAGTACTTGCCATCTTACTTGGCGGCGTAAAAAACATGAAGGTCCAAAAATCTGGCTCGAAGACCACTTGTATGGGTTGGGCCAAGTAAATGATGGTTCGAATAGACTCGAAAACAGTTTATTTTTGCAAAATAGGGGCACAGAAATTTACAATGAGGAGCGCGGTGTCACGGCGGAAGCGGTTAGCACGTAACTGATTTTTTGAATTCGTTGAGGTTCAAGTTCAAGCGCTCCCCCCGCGACCCCGCGCAGTTGCGCCATAAACAATAGGTAAAGACAACGGTTACAGAAAACACAGATAATATTATTAACTAATGAACGACACAGACATTAAATAATTAAGTTTATTGCAATAAACACCTAAATTGCGTATTTTACGTGTTGAAAACACAACTCCTCTTGAGTGGCCCATGGCTCGTGTCACAATTGTTTTCCCAGTAGTGATGGCAGGGTCCGTGCAGTCAAAGTATGTAGGTAGAAAATCGTTTTATTATTAAAATAATATTTATTTATTTATTTATATATTGCATTACAAGTGTGAGATGAAGTTACACATTGTACCTTGTTAAGGCGTTGTAATTAAATATGAATAGAGAAGGGCAGACATTTAATTTTACTAGCTAGATTTCCTTGTTTTTGTATTTATTGAAAAATAATTATGAATTGGGATCCTATCAAATAAATTATTTAGTTACATTATTATGAAGACGCGAGTCAATAAATAATAGTAATGTGAATGAATTAACGAAATGTCAATATATTAATTGGAATGTCATGGAATAAAATGAAATGTCAATGTATTAAAATCAAATTAAATTAAATAAAACTAGATTAAATTTAATTAAGTCGTTCATAAAGTCAATCGAATTACTAGATTTATTTCGAAAACGTGATACTACGAGTATTAAACGCCTAATTAGGTAAGTAAATGGAAGTAAACAGGAGTAAAATTTTTATGAAGTAGATTGAACGTCAGTAAATAAAAATTAATATTGTACCTAAATGAATAATCAAATGTCAATCGAATTAATAGGATGTCAGTTGATTAAATGGAATGTCACTGAATAAAATTAAATATCTATAAATTAAATGGAACGTTAATAAATTAAATGAAATGTCAATGAATCAAATGAAATGTCAAAAAATAAATGAAATGTCAATAAATTATATGTAATGTCCATGTGTCAATATCGAATTAAAATTAAAATGAATTGCTAATAAATTAAATTAAATGTCAATAAATTATATGTAATGTCAATGTGTCAATATCGGATTAAAATTAAATTAATTTCAAATAAATTAAATCAATTTAAAATAAAACTAATTTCAAATAAATTAAATCAATTTAAAATAAGTCTTTCGTATATAAGTCAACATTAATCATTAATTAAAATTAAGGTTTATTAAATTTATCACTAAGGTATTCTTCTATAGTGTAATACATTTTTCCAAGGAGTAATTGCTTTACCATTTTTAAAAACTTTAACTTACTTTTTTCGTTTTTTATATGTTCGGGTAATTTATTGTATATTTTTATAGACATGGAATACGTGCCTGATCTTTGTAGGGCTAGTTTAGACAATATTTGCCTTAGATTATTTTTGTAGCGCTGAATATTATGGTGGGGGATATCGCTCTCCTTAACATATATATGTGAGTATGTTCTTACAAACTTGCACATTTCCAGAATATATTCTACTTTTAATGATAATTATCTATAATATTTTTATCTATAATAAGTGTACCACATGTAAATAATTTGCTGATAGTTAATAAGATATTTAGCCTACTCTTCAAATACTTAGTTTTTCATTTGTTCCTAAGTGAGATCCAAGACTTATCAGTAGTTACCAATATCTCAAACACGAGGAGAATATTGCTTAAATAAAAAATAGAACATTATTTCTAACATAGAATCATCAGAACATACAGATCTAGGATAAGAATTGGCGCCCAACGTGGGGTACAATGTTTCTACTAGACCTTTTTAATAGTAGATTATGCACCAAGGGATTAAAGCAGTGTCTAACGTCACGGGCGCCATATTGAACCCCGAGCGTAGCGAGGGAGTCAAAATTTAACTCCTGAGCGAAGCGAGGGAGTTATGTAGAGTCCCAAGTGAAGCGAGGGGTTCAAGTCGCCTAAGACGAAGACACTGCTTTATTCCAGAGGTGAATACTCTACTTTTCATACCATCTGCGAGACAATATAAAAACTCAGGGCTCTATAACCAATTACTTAGGTGGCAATTTTCATCATAAACACTGTCACATTATCATTATCACTATCATTGTCTACAACTATGGTTAAAATTATGATATTATCATGAAAACCATAAAATACAAAAAAAAAGGATTTATTTTTCTGAAGCACGAACACGTCACGCAGTAATTATATCTTAAGTAAAGCTTAAAACATTACAAAAACTTAAAACATATTTAATAATAATATAACAAATATGAACTTAGTCTACATATCGATTTACAATACGATACGATCAGCTGCTGGACCCTGTCAATGACCTTTAGTAGCACGCAGGACGAATATTAATTTGTTAACAATAAAATATTATCAAATATTTTTTTATTATTTTTCAACTTTGTTGTAAGTATATTTACTTTTGAAACAGCAATTAATTACTACACACAACTGTCGAAATAAATCTCAAATAGTCGACAACCTATTGACCCCAAATAAAAAAAAAGCTGAAGCACCTGGACATTTACTTACGTTTTTTAACTTTATCAATAAAACACTGAATAAACTTCTAAAAAGACTGTATTGTTGATGCCACAAAACACATTCCACTAAGCACTTTATTAACGTAAGCAACAAGATATTACAATTTTGAAATACGTAATGCCGTTGGCGGCAAAATTTTAGCTATGAAAACAATACAACGGAATACTGTTGGTGCAAATTATGGAACAAATTGTAGAAACATTCTTTATTTTTAAATATGCCGCGTAATTTTTCCAAATGCTGTTTATCCGCTGGCAGCATTTATTTACTAGTAAATTAATGGCTGGCAGCCTTAAGTGTTCTTACTTTACTCTGCTTTTATTCCTTTTTATCAATAGTTAATGGTGGCCGTCAAAAGATGGCGCTTTTTGCATAAAACGTATTTTATCAATAAAAAATAAAGTGAAATGTAATTGTTTATTTTAGCTTGCAGTGTTATGTAGATAAATATTTTATAATTTTGGTAAATAAATTATGTATTCAGATTTTATAAAAACATTATTTACACAGGTAGAATGTCTTTGTCTCTAGTGGATGCACGCTACTGCTGTATGGGCGTAGAACCTTTGCCTTTGTAAGCTAGCATCTATGCTAAATTTTCATACAAATTTTATGTTCCATATTTAAAACACTTTAATCCCTTGGGAGTTTCATACAAAATGATATCCCTTGGGATATAATGTCTTGCTTTACGTTGAAGTTAAGGGGGATCTAATTGAACATTGTCGAGCAGGTGGTATGAAAAATCTATTATGTATCTCAAACAAAACTCAATATAGCCGATACTATGAAACAGCTCCCGTTATGCCTTCTCCAAAAATTTTAAAAAATTGGCCTTGAAATATTTATCAAAGGATGGCTCTGTACTTACTTAAATTGCTATGTTCCGGTTTGAAGGGTAAAATCATCATCATCATTTCAGTCAAGAGACGCCCACTGCTGGACATAGGCCTCCCCCAGGGATCTCCAAACCGATCGGTCCTGCGCCTCCCGCATCAAGCGGCTTCCCGCGACCTTCACCAGATCGTCGGTCCACCTTGTGGGGGGCCTCCCAACGCTGCGTCTCCCGGTACGTGGCCACCGTTCAAGGACCTTTTCGCTCAGCGGTCGTCAGTCCTGCGAGCTATGTGTCCTGCCCACTGCCACTTAAGGTTTGCAATTCTTTGGGCTATGTCGGTGACTCTAGTTCTTCTACGGATCTCTTCATTTCTGATGCGATCGCGTAGAGAAACCCCGAGCATAGCCCTCTCCATTGCCCTTTGAGTGACATTGAGCCTTCTGATGAGACCCATTGTAAACGGCCACGTCTCAGTTCCGTACGTCATCGCTGGCAACACGCACGAATTGAAAACTTTCGTCTTAAGACACTGCGGTAGATTGGCCGAAAATATGCTGCGTAGCTTCCCGAACGCTGCCCAGCCTAGTTGGATTCGTCGATTTACCTCTTTCTGGAAGTTGGACTTACCGAGCTGGACTATTTGTCCCAGGTAAACATATTCGTCAACAACTTCCAGTGTAGAGCCGCCAACCTTCACAGGAGTGGGTACTACATGGGAATTCACCATGATTTTGGTCTTGGCCATGTTAATTTTAAGACCCACTTATTGGGAAACTCTACAGAGGTCTTCGAGCATTGTGCCTAGATATTCCACGGTCTCAGCCATGACCACGATATCATCGGCAAAACGAAGGTGAGTCATGTACTCGCCGTTTATGTTGATGCTGAGTCCTCTTCAGTTCAAAAGCTTAATTACATCCTCCAGCGCATCTGTGCACAGCTTCGGCGGTTTCGTGTTCTGGCCCTGAAGGCGGACTGACAAAGTGGCGTTTTCGTACAATGACTTCAACACTTGGATGTACCGGTAGTCTATTTGGCACCTCTGGAGTGACCTAAGCACGGCCCAGGTCTTGACAGAATCGAAGGCTTTCTCATAGTCTACATGCGCCAAGCATAGTGGCAGATTATACACCTCGGTCTTCTGTATAACCTGCCGCAGCATATGAATGTGGTCTATGGTACGGTATAGCCTTTACGGAATCCGGCTTGTTCGGGAGGCTGGAAGTCGTCAAACCTGCGCTCGAGACGATTCGTGATGACTCTCGAGAACAGCTTGTATACATGACTCAGGAGCGTGATGGGTCTGTAGTTCTTCAACTGGGCCCTGTCGCCCTTTTTGAAGAAAAGTGCCACCACACCCCTGTGCCATGCTTTAGGCGTATTGCCCTCGAGTATGATGGAGTTAAATAGCCTCTGCAGCGTTTTCCGGACTGGTAGTCCACCCGCTTTCAAAAGCTCAGCTGTAACTCCATCATTACCCGGTACCTTGTTGTTTTTTAGCTGTTTGAGAGCCACACTAATCTCGTACAGGCTGACGTCCGTGATGTCTTCGGTGTAATGCCGGATCAATTTGGCTCTAGGATCTGTAGCCTGAATGACAGGTGCCTGCGATGTTGTGTAAAGCTGTCCATAAAAGCGTTCGATCTCAGCCATAAGCTCAGGTCGAGACGTAACGACTCTGCCGTCCTCTGTCTTCAGCTTCGTCAGCAGATATCTTGTTATTAAAACACTAATTTCACCGGTTTCGATACATCATCGTCAGGCTGATGTATCGAAACCGGTCGCAATAATTGAAATATAATAAAGATTCAAGTGGAACTTGTGAAATTAGTATTTTAATAACAAGATACCATGGAGTTCCATCAAGAAATTACAACACAAAGCTTTAACTATTCGTCAGCAGACTCTGACCGAGTGACATATCTCTTGCGAATACTTTGGAGCCCTTGTTCCGCTCGATAGCTTCCTTAATACGTTCCGTATTAAATCGGCGTATGTCGCGAGTCAGAGACTTCGAGATCTGTTTGTTGAGTCGCCGACGAGTATCTTCAGAAGACTGCAGACTCATCCGACGCCTTTCTTCCATCAGCTTAATTGTCGGCTCTGAGATCTTGCTCCTTTGCTTGGTACGGCTGGGTTTGAAAAACTTCAAACCCACCGTAAGGACAGTTTTCACAAACCTGTCATTATATGTGTCCACATCCGTGTAATCCTCCAGGCAAGCGAAGCGATTCTGCAATTCGAGTTGAAAAAAGGTTAATGAAAAAATATTTATTAAACTCTAACAAATAATAATATATTATTATACTGTATCCCTGGGGGAGGCCTATGTCCAATAGTGGGCGTCTCTTGCCTGAAATGATGATGTTGATGATATTAGTGTACAGTTAGGTATTCTTTATTTACATTAAACATATAAAATATCAACTTACCTAATTATTTGGAGTAAAGCGACAAAAAGCGACTCCACTCAGCTATAACTTACAGAGAAATGTGACGCTGATTTCCAAAAAAAGTTCTTCCTAAACCGACATTAAATTTTCAGTTTTAATTTATCTCTTTTACTTTATTACTTAAATGAACTATACGTACAACTGTTAAAAGCGAACGATACTAGAAGACTACTAGAATCGGCACTTACTGAGATTATTACCTACACGTCGAAGCTCTTAGTTTTTGTCTCACCTGATGGTTAAGTGTTAATAAAGCGAAATGATAGTAACCCTTGAAATAGGTTCTACGGAATGTACTCATTGTCTCCATTTCCTGTATTAGTGTCGATAAGTAGTAGATTACTATTTTTTCATTACATCATTCACTGGCCGATAAAAATCAAATATTGAATTTATAGACCTAGAGTCTGCCGTATGAAAACCTATAACCATAATATACCTAGCTAAAGTAATGTTTACGATGCAAAAATGGTAAGTACCTACGCTGATTTTTCAGCGGCAACAAGAAGAGTCACGCGCAGCAAATTGAAAATTGACACAAGATCATATTGTGCTTATGCATTTTAAAGCCAGAGAGCCATCAATTGTTCTTTACCATACTTAATCTATAGCTTGTCTCAAATATTGATAAGTAGCGGTGCTCGTAAACAATATGAAATTCTGCACGTGTTACGGTACGGCACGGCCCGGGTAATTCTGTACTCCATAATATTTTTATTATAAGTGTAAATTAAATTTAAAATAAATATTTTATGATGATGAAAACTTGCATGTTTGTGTACTCTTTCATTGGTTATATGTAGAATGCGGGTGGAAGTAGGGAAGCAATGTTGGGTTTTAGTCAGTAGGCCGCAATTCCTGGTTAGTAATAGTGGTAGATGTCCTTGAGGGGATTGCGAGGTGGAGGACTTGCATTACGCATTGTGGGAGACTAGGTTATACAGTTAGGCGTATAGAGTCTTGCTCGATAAGGTGAAGACGCTCTAGGCGGATACTGCGATCTCGTGGCAGAAAAATCCGGAGTGGGTTTGATAGCGGCGAAGAAGTGGGCAACCGCCTGAAGGAACCGAAGGGCAAACGTGTGTACGGCCGTTCTAGGAAGAGGAGAGGGATACTAGGAAAGGAGACAGATATATATTATAATTTTTAGACAAGAGCTACGCGCGGTAGCGTGTAATTTGCAGGATCCGCCTGCATATAAATAATAATGTCCTCCTAACCGATATTCGGTTACGGTAGCCAATCTCAACAGAAACTAGCAATATGCGCAGGAGATATTTTAGTGCACAAGTGACTGGGCAAAGGCAAATGCACTCTCTGTTTCTTCACGATATTCGCATGTGCGATGGGACGGTTAGCCGACACGATCGGGGCGAGATCAGGCGCAAGACCCACGGTTTAACTTGCATTCTGGAATACGGAGAACCTCGAGATATTTAGTAATTTTGTCATCCATCATAGGTCCGACCACAGCCAATGTTGCTTAATCTTAGCAATTGTTCGCTGAGCGTACGCGCCAAGCTTCTCGTACATCTACTGTGTACTCGGCCTGTACAACCAGCAGGCGTAGCACGGGCTGCCAAGACTGGACTCGAGTCACGCATTATCTCACAATTTCAGTGACATAATCTTTATATCTTAAAGAGTAGCACGGTGGCGCGTATTAAGTATGACTGACGTGATAAAAATTTCTTGACGCTCGTCAAGGGGCACGTGTGACTGAGTTTTATCACAAATTTTTTGCTCTCCGACTCCTGCTACATCTTCTAAAGTATTAAAGCCCTTGCTACAACCACAGCAGTCGGCGCACAAGCACGCCAAGGAATTTGTGATAAAACTCAGTCACACGTGTTCCTTGATGAGCGTCAAGAAAATTTATCACGTAGTCACACTAAATACGCGCCACCGTGCTACTCTTTAAGGGCCCACCATCCGCGCGAGCCCGAGCTAGTTTAGGTAAATTTCTCTAGTCTCTGTTTGTGTGCGTCGCACACGCACACAAGCGAACTCGGTCGCGCAATCGGCACCAATCGGTACGGCCGCCTAGCAAAATATCGTAGATGTTAATTTTGAATTTAATAGGTGTTTATTATTTACTGTGTTATACTATAGTAAATACAGGGATGTGATGTGTTTGATCAACTTTTATTTTTACAAGCTTTTATTTAGCTTGCACTGTATGTATAATGTAGATTTGACCACTTCTCGGTTTTCGATTGGGCTGAAATTTTGCACATAATAATATGTATATCGTGACAATGCAATATTATGATAACATGGAGCTGATCTGATGAAGGAACTGAACGGTGGCCATAAGAACTCCGTAATAAAACGACGCAACCCCATCGAGTTTAGGCTCGTTTGACTCGGATTGACGAGTACTTTGATCCTATATGCTAACCAGGATCTGATGCTGGAGCTGGAAGGTGGCCATAGGAACTCTGCAATAAAACGACAAAACCCCATCGAGTTTGGACTCGTTTGATTCGTATTGACGAGAACTTTGATCCTATATGGTAGCCAGGGTCTGATGCTGGAGCTGAAAGGTGGCCACAGGCACTCTTCAATAAAACGACACAACCCCATCGAGTTTGGGCTCGTTTGATTCGTATTGACCAGTACTTTGGTCCTATATGTTAACCAGGGTCTGATGCTGGAGCTGGGAGGTGGCCATAGGACCTCCGCCATAAAACGACATAACCCTATCGAGTTTGGGCTCGTTTGATTCGTAATAACGAGTACTTTGGTCCTATATGGTAACCAGGGTCTGATGCTGGAGCTGGAAGGTGGCCATAGGACCTCCGCAATATAACGACATAACCCTATCGAGTTTGGGCTCGTTTGATTCATATTGACGAGTACTTTGGTCCTATGTGTTAACCAGGGTCTGATGTTGGAGCTGGAAGGTGGCCATAGGACCTCCGCAATAAAACGACATAACCCTATTGAGTTTGGGCTCGTTTGATTCGTAATGACGAGGACTTTGGTCCTATATGGTAACTAGGGTCTGATGCTGGAGCTGGAAGGTGGCCAGAGGAACTCCGCTATAAAATGACATAGCCCCATCGAGTTTGGGCTCGTTTGATTCGTATTGACGAGTACTTTCATCTTATATGGTAACCATGGTGTTATGCTGGAACTGGAAGGTGGCCATAGGAACTCCGCAATAAAACGACACAAGCCCATCGAGTTTTGGGCTCGTTTGTTTCGTTATGACGAGTACTTTGGTCGAGTTTCGTAATGGCGGCCATGCGGTTACAAAATGATAAAATATAAAATAATAGTAAAAAGATTTAAAAAAAACGTCGCCCCACACTAGGATTTTATTTTAAAGCCCTAATAAGACGAAAATAATTTTTAATTTATTACATGATACATCTAAAACATATAAAATTCTTGTATTACAGTGTTTGTTACCAAACTCCTCCGAAACGGCTTGACCGATCTTTATGAATTTTTTTGTGTATACTCAGTAGGTCTGAGAATAAGTCGTAAACTATTTTTTATTATGGCGAAACGTAAGTTCGCCGTTATTATGGCGAAACGTAGTTCGCCGGCACAGCTAGTTTTTAATAAAATATAAAAGCTTGTGGCAAGATTTACCTATTTTATAAAAAACAAATATTTTTTTCTTAGAATTACCAATATTTATTTATTTAAGGCTTACCAAGTAAATACATACGGGCAAGGTACTTAAACAGTTTTTTTTTTATGGAGGGCCTGGCAAATCACCTCCTCCCGCCTGATGTTAAGCGGTGAAAGAGGCCCAAATGAGTTGACAGATAGAGGAGGGAGGACATCCACTATCCAACCTGCCCGCCCCTTGCCGGCCTAAAAGATGTTTTTCACACCTCTTTTGAAGGAACCCATGTTGTAGGATGGAGGAAACACGTGCGCAGGTAGAGAATTCCAAGTGTGGGATGAACGACAGAAGACTTACCGGAGGGGGACTCTGTACCCAGGTCGTGTACTTGGGTACCTCCGTCTTACCTATTTCTGCCGCAAAGCAGTAGTGCTTGCATTGCTGTGTTCCGGTTTGAAAGAAAGAAAGAAAGAAAGAAAGAAAATGGTTTATTCAGTGGCACTGACACAGAATAACAAATAAAAAAGGGAGTACACTAATAAATGTGCCACGGAAAGGGTATCTACTCAGCATAATGCCGAGGCGTCGCAGACTCCCCGGCGCTGGTCTTCCGTAGACACCCCGAAGACGCTTAAGAGATAAGAAAAGTAAACAGTAAATACAATACCTTTCTTGACTCTCACTGAAACTTTCACAAAACTGAATATAATATATAGAAAATGCAAATTTAAATAACAAAAATAATCGTTACTATACGCTATCTTTAACAATAAATAAATAATAATGGAGGAAATATTAGCAAAGTCTATTATTAATAAACATATTTTAAAAAACATTTCCTGCAAGTATACCACAAAAACACAGTTCTTATTTAGCAATATCAGGCGTAGCGTCGCCAACAGCGTCAACTCCAAAAACCCTTATGTAGTCCGCTTCGGTGCGAAGTCGAAAACGGGCCTTGCCATTCTCCTGTCGGGCGAACACCTTACCATCCCTCGTCCACACATACTTCCAACTCAACCCTTTAGCGATCTTCCTGGCCTTATGGAACATCTGTCTGTTGAAGCGGGTGAGACGTTCATTAATGTAAAACGGACGGGGCGAAGACGACGATGGTTTACTCGGTTCGATATCAGCTAGCGTGAGGCGGCGGCGCACGCGCGCGGCCTTCAGCAGCGCGTCCCGCTGCGAGCGCCGCGCCAGCCGCACGGCGATGGCCCGCGGCCGCGCCGCCGCGCCGTCCTCCTCCACCCGCGGCGCACCGACCCGCCGAGCGCTGACCACATCACACTCCTCGAGCCGTACACCGAGCTTATTAGCGACAGTAAACAAAATGTGAGTTGAATTCTCGTCGCTGGTCTCCGGGAAGCCCGTGATCTCGACGTCATTTCCCAGCATCTCCTGGTCCCTCTCGTTCAGTTCAAGTTTCAACTGCGCTATGGTTTCCTCCAAGCTAGAAACTGCACGACCGTTAGACTTGTCCTCAGTGGCCTCGAGGTGTTCCAAACGAACCTCTATCGCATCCAAACGCAGATTCTGAGTTTTGATGGCTGCAGTGAGCTCAGAAATGGCCGAGCGAAACAGGTTCATTTCAGTACGCACAGCGCGCAATTCATCAATAAATTGCTTCAGCTCAGTCACCGAATCCATCAGACCGATGTCCCCCGCATCGCCCATCTCCGTGCCGTCCTCACTGGCAACCCTGGGTGTAGACTTTGAGCGGTGAGTTACATTACTGTCCTGCTCAGGCGACGGAATCGGTCGGATAGGGGTATTTTGATTACCACTCTTTGGCTTCTTATTCAAGCACTCTGGGCAACTCCAGGAGTCACGTCGTTTTTTATCCAGCTTGTAAAAAGAATAAAATCGCGCGGAGCTCATATTTATACATTCTAGATCATAAGCGGCTTTGCATTTAGTACAGCGCATAAATTCGGATTTAGGTACAGGCTTGTTACAGCCGGCACAGTTATCAGAAGCGGTCAGTTGATTCTGATTAGACATTTCTACTCCAATACTAGGTAAACAAACAATGCAACTTGCAGCGTCGCGCCCTCTATGACCAAACCGATGAACCACGCCAATACGCGGAAAGCAGTAATTGATTGCCGCGGTCAACCGCTAGTTCGTTCGACAGCTAACAGATGGCGTTACGGGTCGAACAATTTCTAGGCAAATAGGTACAGTTAGTTGTTTGTACGTTCTATCGACTACATTAAGTAGTACGACTAAAAGCACCACAAGCAGAAGCACCAAAAGCAACAATCGCTCGATATAAAAGCAGGTTGAAAATCGAAAGCGCATCAGTCAGTTACTCACTCAGTTCATTCCCGCGACAACAGATGACGACACGCGTCAAGCAATTTGTGAGGGGCAATAATTACCGTCGGATGTAGGTAATATTACAAACACAATTGAAAAATGAATAAGAGGTTATAAAGTCAAGACACTGTAAATACCACCAGCAAAAGCACCAAAATATAGCTGGGCGAAAATGATCAGAAAATAATCACTGATAAGTTAGGCACTTTATTGTCACTGCACCGAATTACTTTACTTGGGTGGGTTCCTATGATAAGTTATTATACGTGATAAATCCCATTTGAGACTGACGTTCACAGCACTTTCTTTTACACAACACCACACTGTACTAAACTTCAATATTTACTATCATTTCCGAGGTAAAATGCAGTTTAAATAAAATAAAATAAATTATAACAGGTTTACGTAGTATGCGTGCGCACAGTAGCGCCCTCTCGTTTGAAGGATAAGATATGGCACTGAAATTACTGGGTACCGTGACTTTACTTCTTAAGTCACAAGTTGGCAACGTACACTGTGGCCTTTGTGGGGGTTGCAGTTTTACTGCGAATGACACAGGAGCCACATGTATTATAGGTGACTGTTACCACTTACCATCAGGTGGGCAGTTTGCTTTGATGCCAACTTAGTAGCAATAAAAAAAAAGAAGAAGGAATCTTGGAATTTCTTGGTACGGTGTGAAAAGGAGGATACAGTGTAAGGATGACTCCGTAGACCCTTACTCGTGTTTCTGTTAAGGAATGGAGAGGGAGGGATAAGGTTAAAGAGCTCCTCAGAGCATTCCCCGTGGAACATTCGGTAAAAAGCGCTAAGAGAGGCGATGTCACGACAAAGTTGTAGAGGCTCGAGGGTGTTAGTTGCCTTTACATCGCCAATTATTTGAATAGCGCGACGCTGCAATCTGTCCAGAGCATCGAGGAGGTACTGAGCGGAGCCGGAGTGCGAGCAATATTCCACGCAAGACCTAACCTGAGTTTTATACAACAGGCATAGTTGGTCCGGCGCAAAATACCTACGCACCTTGTTCAGGACACCGAGTTTCCGTGAGGCAGCAGTTATAACGGATTCGAGTTTTTCAAAAAAGGGATCATATATGCATTTAAATTTCAGGACTGCACAGCATTGTCATGTGTGTATGACAATGCTGTACAAAACGTTATTTATTACAAAAAAATAAATATAATAATCAAGTTAAATTGTTTTATTGTTTATCCTAATTCTCGGGACAAGCTTTTATATTTTTATTAGAAAATATATCTTGTAATTTAATAAAGTTTATTTTCCTCTTTTGAGGCATTATAATATAAGCTTGTTTTTAAAAAAACTTTTTTTAAACTAATTGCTCAAATAATACGAAATATTTTAATGACTACTGAGTTCTTTATTGTTAGTTGTATCTACAATTATTTTATATAATATACATATGTATACAGGCCCATATTGTGGGGATTGTACATGTAAAAATAATCTGTCAATTTGTGACGGCGGCCATCTTGGATTAGATTGTCTTTCAGAATATACTATATTCTACAATTTATTCTACAATTCAAGTTCATTCATTTGACACCTAAAGGGGAAGGTCGCACAAAAGAAATTGATGGGTTTGCGTATGGATATTATCTAGGCTAGGCTCAAAAAACTCATCAAGAAAAATCATATAGGACCAAAGTACTCGTCAATACGAATCAAGCAAGCCCAAACTCGATGGGGTTGCGTCGTTTTATTTCGAAGTTCCTTTGGCCACCTTCCAACTTCAGCATCAGACCCTGGTTACCATATAGGACCAAAGTACTCGTCAGTACGAATCAAACGAGCCCAAACTCGATGGGGTTGTGTCCTTTTATTGCGGAGTTCCTATGGCTATCTTCCAGCTCCAGCATCAGACCCTGGTTACCACATAGGTCCAAAGTACTCGTCAATACGAATCAAGCAAGCCCAAACTCGATGGGGTTGCATTGTTTGATTGCGGAGTTCCTATGGCAAACTTCCAGATCCAGTATCAGACCCTGGTTACCATATAGGACCAAAGTACTCGTCAGTACGAATCAAACGAGCCCAAACTCGATGGGGTTGTGTCCTTTTATTGCGGAGTTCCTATGGCTACCTTCCAGCTCCAGCATCAGACCCTGGTTACCACATAGGTCCAAAGTACTCGTCAATACGAATCAAGCAAGCCCAAACTCGATGGGGTTGCGTCGTTTTATTTCGGAGTTCCTTTGGCCACCTTCCAATTTCAGCATCAGACCCTGGTCACCATATAGGACCAAAGTACTCGTCAATACGAATCAAACGAGCCCAAATTCGATGGGGTTGTGTCCTTTTATTGCGGAGTTCCTATGGCTACCTTCCAGCTCCAGCATCAGACCCTGGTTACCACATAGGTCCAAAGTACTCGTCAATACGAATCAAACGAGCCCAAACTCGATGGGGTTGCGTTGTTTGATTGCGGAGTTCCTATGGCCACCTTCCAGTTCCAGGATCAGACCCTGGTTACCCTATAGGACCAAAGTACTCGTCAATACGAATCAAACGAGCCCAAATTCGATGGGCTTGTGTCCTTTTATTGCGGAGTTCCTATGGCTACCTTCCAGCTCCAGCATCAGACCCTGGTTACCACATAGGTCCAAAATACTCGTCAATACGAATCAAACGAGCCCAAACTCGATGGGGTTGCGTTGTTTGATTGCGGAGTTCCTATGGCCACCTTCCAGTTCCAGGATCAGACCCTGGTTACCCTATAGGACCAAAGTACTCGTTAATACGAATCAAACGAGCCCAAACTCGACGGGGTTCTGTCGTTTTATTGCGGAGTTCCTTTGGCTACCTTCCAGCTCCAGCATCAGACCCTGGTTACCACATAGGACTAAATTACTCGTCAATACGAATCAAACGAGCCCAAACTCGATGGGGTTGCGTTGTTTAATTGCGGAGTTCCTATGGCCACCTTCCAGCTCCAGCATCAGACGCTGGTTACCACATAGGTCCAAAGTACTCGTCAATACGAATCAAACGAGCCCAAACTCGATGGGGTTCTGTCCTTTTATTGCGGAGTTCCTATGGCTACCTTCGAGCTCCAGCATCAGACCCTGGTTACCACATAGGTCCAAAGTACTCGTCAATACGAATCAAATGAGCTCAAACTCGATGGGGCTATGTCGTTTTATTGCGGAGTTCCTATGGCCACCCTACAGCTCCAACATCAGATCAGCTCCATGTCGTCATCATAATATATTTATACATATGCATGCAAAATTTCAGCTTTATCGGAAATCGGGAAGTGAGTCAAATTTAACTCGCAAGATTAGACCCGAACATGCAAAAGATAAATAAAAGCTTGTAAAAAGGTTGAATGTTTTTCGTACGGCAGCCACAAATAACAAAATTGTTAGTTATCAACTTCTCTGCTTACTCCGTAGGACTTCGCGTCGTATACATACACAAATAATTACGCGACCGGGAGCTAGCTCAAAGCGACGTGCTCTCACTTCGAGTCTTGATTGCACACTGAATTTCGACGCGCCCGAACCAAGTATTTGTAAGAACATCGATAAATGTATTTTAAAAAATTCAAATAAAAATCAATGTACGATAATTTAAAAAAATACCACGGTGTCAGTGTTTTGCTTACCTTTGTTCTATATATTTGTTAAACTAAAATATAATAGGGTTAATTAATTAAGCTAAAAATCACGAACGGTATGTGGGTGTAACTTAAATTTTAAGTAAAATTGATGCAATTTTTTAACGAAATGGTATGTCAATATGAAAAATGGTGACGGTGATTGTGTAGACACATAATTTAAGAATTTAAATTTATTTTTTCCCGGTCAGTTAACTGGAACGTTAACGTAAAATATCAAAAACGCCAACGGCCTTTTTGCTATTTTTCGCGCCATGGGCCCTTAAGGCATGGAGATTATGTCACTGAAATTGTGAGATAGTGCGTGACTCGAGTCCAGTCTTGGCAGCCCGTGCTACGCCTGCAGGATTGATTAAGTAGAGCCATTGGTTGGTTAGAGGGTTTGCCCCCAATGACTGCGGAGAGTCCGGAGTAATGTAGGAAGTATTCAGAACTGTGAATTCGAAACCCATAATAACGTCAAGATGTTGACAAGTTTATATTTAAGCATTCATTTAGAAATTGAGATTTGATGAATTATCAATGAATAAATGAGACTCACAAGCACAGATTTCATGATATTCCCGAGGAAAGTTATGGTAATAATTCAATTGCTTCAAACCTTTTTTATCTTTTTCCACGAGTATTTTTCGTAACTACATTGGGTAAAACACAGCACCTATGCTGTGTTGGTAAAACATTTTAAGCATGAAAGTGAGCGTCTTTCTAGTGCAAAGAAATATATACGAAAGACAAATTGAATGTAGTGTGAATGACGCATATATCCGATCGCAATTGTAATAAAATTGACGAAACCTGTGAGAAAGAATGAGCACAATGACACAGTTCCCTTCGAATATTCATTTATTCAGCTTTTTCCTGGAACAAATAAGTACCTACTCAAGGCAGAAATTAGTTGCAATAATATTTAAGTGCTCTGTTATTGCAAGATTTTTACGTGCCTAATTTTGGTATCGTATATAAAAAGTTCTTTGATATTACGTTCATTTTAAGTCGAGTTTTGATCTTATTTTTTAAGTGCGCTGATTTATTTTGAATAGTTGTCATTAAGGCGCATAGTAGAGTCAATCATAAAAAAATCACTGCAGAAAAAACCGGTTTTCTTCATAAATATTGAATAAAAAATCTTTAAAAAGATATGTTATTATTCAACGCATTCTTTAGAGGATGGTCTATTTAATTTTTTGATAAATTAATTAAAACTTGGTTAAAATGTGACCCAAATATGCCTCGATTTTAAAACTTTAAACCTAATCGCGTCGTTAATATCATATACTTTCGATTTCAATAAATAAAGTGACCAATATTCTAGCGGATGGTCTTTTAGATTTTTCTTATTCGCCATTATTAATTTTTAATTGAAATAATTCATTTTACGCGTAAAGGTTTGCTTAAATATTCCCCTAACTCTCGCTTACTCACTCCTATGTAATCAGTGCGGGACGATCGACGCAAGGTCATTGGGACCACTATGCGCCTTAAAATGATCTTTTCTCATCTGACTATAGTGAAACAAGGATTACTATTACTACTACTATTACAAAATCTCTTGACAAGGATTCTAAATCTTGTGTCAGGATAAATGGGGCTTTCAAAGCCTGGTTTAACATCGGAAAATTATCAGAAGGAATTTGTAGCACCATGGCTATTCAATCTATTCATGGATGATTATTTGAATATTAACTTTTAAGTGTCTCCTAAGCGCTGACGATTCAATAATTTTCCTAAATAAAAAATTTATTAAAGTGTTAAATGTATAAAATATTTTATTATCCAGTTTCGACTCAAATTGCTCTTTTAATGCTAAATCCAATTTCTGAAGGTTAATGCAAAATAGTAAATATGACCAATGTTCTACTGCAAACCCCATTTTTTCTAGTGCTTTACCCTTTTTTAATCAAAGTATTTAAAAATAACCTAAGTAAATTCAAATGTTTAGAAAATCATATTAAAAATATTACCTAACAAACGGTCCGCTAAGTTTCTTTTATCTAGTAATTCTAATGCAATTGAGTAATTATCCCTAATAATATTTATGTGTTGTTTAATGTTTTTGGTTCTCCGGAGAGTCTACTTAACTAATAGTATAATTTTTCATTGTATGAAATTGTTAAAACCAATCCAGTTAAAGTTTCAATAACTAATTCCAGTGTTTCTTCTCATTGAAATGATTGACATTGTAAAGGGTCATAATAACACTCATAATTATATTTCATACGCTTCATTCGAAGATATAAGCAACACACATGTAGTCCTTTTATCATACAGGCAACTCCGCACGTAATTCAATATTTAAAAATATATTTTTTAAAGGTATCTCTAGAATTTCCAACGCCCAACCGGAGCCGGGCTCCCCGCTGTCAAACTTTAAGTTTAAACCTTCCTTGAGCCTATTCTGATGAGGTTTATGTACTTTGGATGACTATAAAATTGTCTACGGAATTTAAAATTGACATGAGTAGGTATTGTGATGTTGTCAACTTTGTTTATCTAAGATGAGTCGGTTATATTTAAATAAAGAGAAGATGTTCGAATAATATAACGTGGTTTATTCATAGAAACGGAATATGATGTCTTCCACCTAATTGCAGCAATCTAACAGGTTATGGGCCGCCTCATATTTCTCATATTGGTATTGTATTATTTCTATATATACTCGTAGACATGTTCAACATGCAAACTTCCAAAATTGATATCCCAATAACTCGATTGGAAAACGGTGATAATTTCCACAATCGGAAATTTAGAGTTGGCTTAATTTTGGAAGAGAAGGGATTAAATGATGTAGTGTCGTGTGATGATTTGAAAGCTTAAGATAAAATTAAAGATGCAATGGCTCGATCACTATCACATCGTACAATTAATAGGAGATAATTTATTGGAGTTAGTCAAAAGTTGAAAAACTTCGAAAGAAATGATGGATGCATTACAAAATATGTTCAATAGGAAAAGCGTTATGAACAAACTTTATCTAAAGAAAAAGCTTATAGAACTAAAATGTGACAATGACGAAAAATTACAAAAATTTTTCATGAAGTTTAACAAATTAGTTAGTGACAATGAAGTTATATCCAAAATAGATGAATCGGACAAAATTGAACGCCATTTACTCTCTTTACAGGAAAAATATAATGATGTTACCACTGCTTTAGAAATAATGAATGACAAATTAACTTTAGAAACAATAAAATCAAAATTATTAGACGCAGAAATAAGACTATCAGAAAATAATGGAGCCATGATATTATTTGCTGGAAGTGCAACGAAAAAGGGCACAAAGCGATATATTGTCAAAAGTTTGTCAACAATAAGCCGCAATTCAGCCAACAGCGTGGATTTTTTGGACGAGGTGATACATATTACAGACGGGGTATTACCAGAGGCAGAGGTCGTGGAAGAGTAATTGAGAGAGCGACTACGTCAAGAGACGAGGCAACCATGGGCAATGATGAAATGGGGTGCATGGTGGACGGAGAACCATTGAACCTTTCACCTTGATATGTAAGACATTTAATAGAAACATTTCTTTTGTAGTAGATTCTGGTGCATCACTAAATTTTATATCGGATGGTTATGTTCAATTTATGACAAACATTAATAAATTACGGTATCCGGTACGGTACGAAAATAACGTCAAACAGTGATAACAAAGAATATTACTATTTATTTTATTTTATTTACAGAATCATAACAATAATTGTGTTATTGTTATGATTCTGTTGCTTTTATAAAAGTGAAACTTTTCTAGTGGAAGGATCAATTGTATATAAAAGGAACTACTTACTTAGAAAATTTTAACATACAAAAGTATTTAAGTTCCTTGCTAATAAATATCAAACAAATTTATTTTAATAATGATGTTTGGTCAGACTCTTGAAGGTTTGACTTGTAACTAAGTAAGATAACACATATTTGAACTAAAATAGATTTTACTTTACTGACTTTGACGTGACTTTGAAATAATTTACTGGTTTAATTAACGAACTTACAGAAAAAATTGCAGCTTCAGCTACTGTAAAATTTTAACAAAGAAACTTTTTTTTAAACAATATTATTTTTATTACTTTTTAAGCTTGAAGTTGTTATAAATTCAAGAACAAATTTAACTATATCCATGTAAAATAAAATACCGAGGAATAGTTATCAAGATCTACAGAAAAATTTTGAATGTTCATTTTTTTCATCATAATGTTCTACTTTAAATTATAGAAAGCAAAATACCCTGTAATTTTAAACAATTTACCATTTAGAAAAAACACAAAAATCTGTGGTTGCCAACCCCTGACTTCGCACAAAAATGATAAAACAGTCGTAACATGTTGGCAAAGGAGCCACTATTAGTTTTCTTTACTACCTCTGTTGACAAATGTGGCACCCGATTCGTGTCATCCCCAATATGACATCCCGCCGAATAGCTTTTTTTACTATCCGAACATCTGAACATACAACAATCATAATTAAGAGGAACGTATGAGAATCATTCAATAATTTTCATTGTCGAAATAATATCAGAAAAATTTTGGTAAGCTCTATTGACTGTTTGTCAACATATTATGTCCTGTCAAGATGACTTCATTATCACCGATTATTGCTTTGAAGAATTACCTATTGTCTTGGTTTTACGAAGACGCCTGCAAAGTCTATCTTTAAATTCCGATTGCCTGCCACCATCAACATACACATCGTGGTTCCAGTTTTTGTTTTCAGTGCCAATACTTTGCGTACATTATCCAAGGAATTCCATTTTAGCCTGGATACTTAATATGTTTTAATTTTATAGTTTAGTCTTTATAATTTAACTGTTTAATAATTTTAGTTTTACGTTATTTGTTAATATGAATGATAATAAGCTCTGTCACCAGTGTCAGTACTGTCCCAGATGTTTCACAGGCTCTAGAGGCCTCAAAATTCACATTTCCAAAGTTCATAAAGCAAATTTAAGCCATTCCACTCTTCCTTATAACTTCTCAGCGACAAATAATGTACAATCTATGCAAGAAGTACAAACACAGCAAGCACTTCAATTTCAAGCCGAGCTCGGAAAATTAAAGAACGACTCCTATCGTGAAGAGGATTCCACGTGGTGCGAGGATTTCCGTCGCCTCAAAACTATCCTCATTAATTAACAATTGCATTTCGAGCAACTCTGTCTACGATTGGCAATCTCTTTTTACATTTTCATACACAACTCTCCATAGCAATCATAAGCACAATACATCTTTGGCTCAAAATGTTAAAAATAACTGTACGAGCATAAATACTCGCATCATTCCACCAACAAATAGTTTGCCTTCCACTTATAATACTGCGAAGAAGGTAGAATCCAAAGTTTACGATGGAGACCTTACGGGCGCTGCTAGGCTTCTTTTCACTTCTGACACTATTGCACCTAACTCTCCTGATACGGTTAATGCTCTCAAAAGTAAACATCCACCAGCGCCCTCAATAACATCTCCTTTTCCTACTCTTCTAAGCTCGCAGACCTGTCTTCAAGCCACCGATAAGGATATTACTAGCGCAATTTTTTTTTCAAGCCTGGTTCAGCTGCTGTATTAGATGAAATCTCGCCACAACATCTTAAAGACTTGATAGGTGACTTGATAGGAAAAAAAAGGTGCTACTGTTGGCGACACTGGAAAACGCCTTGTAACATCTATTAAAAATCTGGTAAACTTCATGCTTATTGGAAACCTTAACCCTGAAATTACTCCGATTCTGTACAGTGCCAATCTTATAGCCCTCAAGAAGAAAGATGGCGGAGTAAGGCCTATTGCAGTAGGATCTACCTTTCGACGTCTCTGCTCCAAAATTTGTTGTAAATACATATTGCCGAAATTATCTGACCTTTTCAACTCGATTCAACTAGGGTTTGGGACAAAGGGCGGTTGCGAAACTGCTGTGCATGCCACCCGCACATTCGTTAACAGCAGTCAGTGCGAGGTACTGCTAAAAATTGATGTAAAAAATGCATTTAACACAATTAGTAGGGAAACCTTACTAAATGAAGTAAATTCATCTATCCCAGAAATATACAATTATTTATTTCAATGCTACCCATGAAATATCTTCAGCTCAAGGCTGCCAACAAGGAGATCCTCTGGGACCGGCAATATTTAGCCTCTCAATTAATTCTTTTATTCAGAACCTTAAATCTAAATTCAATGTCTGGTATTTGGACGACGGAACCCTAGGGGGCCAGGTAGATGTTGTCATATCTGTTTTAAAAATATTATTGAAAAATTCCATTCAGTTAACCTAGAATTAAACACTTCGAAATGTGAAAAAATAATGACCCAATTGTTATAGAAAAATTTAACGCATTAGCCCCAGGAATCAAAATTTTATCCAGGTCCACTCTTAGCCTCTTAGGTTCCCCCGTATTTGACGATTCTGTCATCCCCCACTTGCAAAATTCACTATCTAAATTTGAAGAAAACTGTATCCGCCTTACAACCATCAACACACATTCTTCTTATACTATTTTAAAATTCTGCGTATTTATACCTAAATTCATATATTTATTACGGTGTTGTCCAGTTTGGAAATTTAATAAGCTTTTAGATTCTGCCGACCTTTTAGTCAAAAAACAAATTGAATTTTTTTTAAATATCAAGTTTGAGGACCAAACCTGGGACCAAGCCTCTCTTCCTATACCTAAGGTATGGTGGTCTAGGGTTAAGAAAAATTTCTGAAGTAAGCTTACCTGCCTTTCTATCCTCTACACATGCTACAGAAAAACTTGTTAAAAAGATTTTGAGTCCATCCTTGTTCCCGTTTGAGATAGCATGTATGGAGGATGCAAGGAAAGCCTGGAATACTACAGTTCCAATTTGCCCTTCTCCTTTAAGCCCCTGCAGTCAGAGGAGCTGGGATGACATCATATGCTCACAAATATATGACCGCCTTCTCCAAAACAGTACTGACACTGATATAGCTAGACTCCGAGCAGTCCGCACCTGGGAGTCAGGTCAGTGGTTACAAGCCCTGCCATCTCCCAACACTGGCACATTTTTAGATACTGAGACCTTACCACTGGGTATCGGACTGCGTCTAGGTGCAAATGTTTGCGCACTCCATTTCTGCAGTTGCGGTGATGCTGTTGGGCACACAGGTGTTCACGGTCTATCTTGTATTAAAAGTGCAGGGCGTATTCCGCGGCATGCAGCTCTCAATGACATCCTACATCGGGCGCTCTCCTCCGCTCACGTACCGGCTATTTTAGAGCCGAACGGCATTGTGCGTAGCGATGGAAAGCGTCCGGACGGTATGTCACTGGTTCCGTGGAAGATGGGACGAGCGCTGGTGTGGGACGCAACTTGCTGTGATACATTAGCTCCGTCACATCTACACGGCACCACTAAAAATGCAGGCGCTGCTGCGGAAGCAGCCGAAAATTCTAAATTTAATAAGTACGTGGGTATCGGCACGGAATATCTATTCCTGCCTTTCGGTGTCGAAACCCTTGGACCGTGGGGACCTTGTGCTCATCGGCTCTACCGAGAAATCAGGAAGCGCCTACTCGAGGTGACTGGGAACCTAAGAGCTGGCAGCTTTCTCGCGCAAAGGTTAAGCATCGCAATTCAAAGAGGGAACGCTGCCAGCATTCTTGGAACTCTTCCGCGGTCACCACGTTTGGAGGAGTGCTAAAATGTTTTTTTTTTATAATTATTTTTAGTTATGTAATTTATAAAGGCCTTATAATTTATCACGCTATTTGTATTTGAATAAATTGAACAAAAAGTTATACAATAAAATTACGGTATCCTATACAAATAAATACCACTAATGGTGAAAAGTTAGTTGCATATTACAGTGGATGTTTAACAATAAAATGTGAGAAAACTAGGATTAGAATAGATGGTCTTATAGTGAAAAACTTAGCATATAATTTACTGTCAGTGAGAAAACTACTTGAGAAACCAAATGAGATTGTGTTTAGAAATAAGTATGCCAAAATTTCATTCTATAACGGTTTCACCGTGTGGGCATATAATAATGGAAATGGAAAACTTTATATTTTACAGGGTGAAATTGAATCGGAAGATGGTGCTGCAGCTATACATTCAACAGAAGGCATGTTGTGACATAGACGCTTAGGTCATACTAGCTCAAAACTACAAATGCTACAGTTACCATTTATTAATAACAAATGCAATGCATGCATGAAAATGGCAAGGCAACAAGGTTACCACTTAAAAGGTTAGAACGACCAAGGTCAAGTCAAATTTTAGAGTTAATACATAGTGACATAGCGGGCCCATATAGCATACTATCTATAAATGGTGAAGTATATTTTTGACTGTAATTGATGACTATTCTCACTTCTGCGTTGTTTTTTTACTAAAACAAAAATCTGAAGTGACTGATAATATTATAAATTATATTAGACGATACGAAAATGAGTTTGAGACGACGGTTAAAAGAATCCGTTGTGATAATGGGGGTGAATACACTTGCCTAAAGTTACGTAAGTTTTGTAATGAAAAAGGAATTTATTTAGAATATAGCTTACCATATTCACCAGCAAGCAATGGAGTTGCAGAAAAAATGAATCAAAGCTCGTATAATAAAGCAAGAACTATGCTCATCGAAACTGACTTACCAAAGACTTTGTGGGGTGAAACTATCAAATGTGCAGCCTATCAAACAAATCGTTGTACATCTGTAGCTACTAATTTTAGGACTCCATGTGAACTACTTTACGGAAAAAAGGGCTTAGATAAACTTAACTTTGTGTATTTGGTGCAAAAGCGTAGGCTTGTATTTTACCAAAACCAAATAAATTTTCAGAAAGGGCATATGTATGTAGAATAGTAGGATATAGCAGAACAGGGTATAATTTATGGGACCCTAAAGAAAATAAAATTTTGATATCACGAGATGTTAGATTTGATGAAGATGATATTGTCTATGATGAGAAAAAACAATATAAAAATCTAATTGAGTGGCGAAAAGTTATGGTATCTGATATTGGACAGCCAAATAATATACATAATTGTGAGGTAGAACAGAAGAGTGTAGATGAAGTGCTAGACAGAGATGAGGTTACAATGGATAATAATAATATTGAAAATGAAATAGCAGAATCCCCTGAAATATTTGAAAATTATATTGAAGAAAACGTACGTGACACAGATAATAGTGAAGGTCAAGGTCCTGTTACTGGCAGAAGAAATGATGATAGTAATAGAACGTAATAAAATCAAGAAGTGGAAGAATAATAAAACCCCCAAAAATATTAGAACACTATGAAACACACGTTGCTTACTGTTTGTGCACTGATGACCCGAGCTCGTACAAAGAGGCAGTTGAAAGAGGCGAGGAATTGCAAGCTGTCATAGACAAAGAATTGAATTCTCTAAAATGCTTAGAGACTTGGGAAGAAACAGAATTGCCTAAAGATAAGAAGGCCATTGACACTAAATGGGTCTTTAATACAAAGAAAGATGGCACAAAAAAGGCCAGACTAGTAGCAAAGGGATTCCAAGAAGAGACCTTGATCAATGTTTACTCCCTAGTCGAACGTATGCCTACAATTCGAATGATGTCAAGCTATACAAAACAATATGTTGATGAAACAACTAGATGTCCCAACTGCCTTTTTGAATGGATACTTAAAAGAGGATGTTTATATCAAACCACATTTAGGAATAATTGTAAGAAAAGGTAGAGTGCTAAAATTAAAAAGATCTCTCTATGGATTAAAACAAGCACCAAAATGTTGGAATGAGAGATTGCATAAATTCCTTACAGATAAAGGCTTTACACAATCAACATATGACTTTTGTTTATATATTTTAGAAGAAAACGTTTATTTATTAGTATATGTGGATGATATAATTTTAATGTCAAATTGTACCTTAAATTTAAATAAGGCATAATGAGTTATTGAATATGGAATTCAATGTAATCTCGGATCTCGGTGACGTCAACACGTATTTAGGATTGAATATTACCAGAACTACAGAAATGATATCAATCAATCAAGAGCAAGCAATAGAAAGGCTACTCGATAAATTTAACATGAATGATTGTATCGGAGCTGAGACACCAATGGAAGTGAATTTCTCAGTAGATGAAAGTGAATCACTAAATATGGATGTCCCATATCGCGAACGTATAGGGTGCCTTCTGTATTTGGCAACTTCTAATAGACCTGACATCTGTTTCGCAGTTTCATATTTAAGTAGGTATTTGGATAAGCCCACTATGTCATTATGGAAGACCGCGAAACGTGTATTACGTTATCTCAAACGCACAAAATCGAAATCGCTAATTTATGAGCATGATAACATTTGTAACTTGGTCAGTTATTCTGATGCTGATTGGGCTGGAGATAAATCTGATAGGAAAAGTGTGAGTGGATGTGTTGTATATTAAGGTAGCAATTTATTGACCTGGTTCTGTAAGAAACAAAATATTGTAGCACTGTCAACTGCCGAAGCTGAATATATAGCTGCTGCACTAACATCCGCAGAGTTGATTTATTTAAAAGGTTTATTAAATGATTTCTATCGTCCATCAGAAACCGTTATAAACGTTGATAGTCAGAGTGCAATCAAGTTAATAGAATCAAATGAAAATAGTAAAAGCTCGAAACACATCGACATTAAATATCATTTTATTAAAGATCTAATTAGAAAAAAGGAAATTATTTTTAAATATGTCAATACAAATGAAAATTTCGCAGATATTCTAACTAAGGCTTTGTCAAAGGAGAAACATATTTATTGTTGTAAAAAGCTAGGGTTTAACGGATTTTAGTTTGTAATTTTTTTCAATGAAATAAAATTTAGGTCTTTATATAGTTATTAGAGTGGGTAAGTTTGAATTTTGAAAGGCAGTTCAATTTTAATATTAGTGATAAAGGTAGAGTATATATGAGTAGGTAGGTATGCTGAAGCATGTTTATGCACTTAGTTTGGATGCTTCAACATCATATATTTTTATGTTGCAATAATGTTAATAATTTAGAAACAATTCTTATTTTAATAAAATTAGAATTGAGGGGGGATGATGAGGCTTATGTACTTTGGATGACTATACAATTGTCTACGGAATTTAAAATTGACATGAGTAGGTATTGTGATGTTGTCAACTTTGTTTATCTAAGATGAGTCGGTTATATTTAAATAAAGAGATTTTCGAATAATATAACGTGGTTTATTTATAGAAACGGAATATGATGTCTTCCACCTAATTGCAGCATTCTAACATATTCAAACACACACAGAAAATTTCGTAAGAATCTGTCGAACCGTTTTTGAGTTTATATATACAGGATGGATTTTTGAGATGGGATTTAAAGGGCAGGTACATTAACCGTTATAGTTACAAGAAAACATTGTTAGGCAACCATCTTTTTAAGATATTCTGGGTGGTGATTTTATAACTCATCGATTGATTGGCAATCGTTATCAAACTGGGTGCGTTAAAGAAGAAAAGCGGAATTATGTTCATTAGCTATAAGTATTGGTTAATTTATTGAACAATTATACCAAAATCACTCAGACGACGACGTTACAGAATGTTAAACATATTAAAATTCAGTTTTAATCAAACAGAACTATCAAATCTATATGGCCGATTGCCGATGAGTTACAAAATCACCCACCAGATCTGCATTCACAGATTTTGGAAAAAAGTTACAGTCAACAAAAAAATGCTGAGATAGCAAAAAAAAATTTTTTATCCTAAATTCTAAATATTAAATATCATCGTTGTAAAGCACGTAAAGAGGAATGCATATTTATAATTATTTTCATAGCTACATTATTTTTTGTTGTTTGTGTGTTAGTCAGTCGGCCAGTCCGCCCTACTTCCGCGCTACATTATTTTTTGTTGTTTGTGTGTTAGTCAGTCGGCCAGTCCGCCCTACTTCCGCGGATGGGGCATATGCTTCACCTAAAACCGCGCATCTTGATGTGTTAGGCACGCCATGAAGTTGCGAGCTTTTCTTCACCACTCCCCTATTCTATCACTTCGGGATAGGATGCACAACCTTTCCTGGTCAATCACACACTTGGCGAACACATGAAGTTTGGTTTGATGGTGGCACTATTTCTATTTGGCACAACCTATTGGTGAAGATATCCCGTAGTGGCTACAAATCGCTGATGATGTAGACTCTTTTTTTTACAGGAGAATTATGTAACCACTAGTATGGGAAATTGACTTGGTTCTCGTTAGATGTCATTCGGGATCCCTAACTAACACTTTTTTTGAGGAAAACTTAAATATTATTTGTACATCGTTAAGTCAATGTTATGTGTGTACGAGACACACATAGCATTGACTTATCGATAGTGGAATAAGTAACTAAGCCAATCGGGTGTCCTCCATAAAAGATAAGTAGAATCCACGATCGAATTTACCGTGATATCTATAAGTTTATTATCATATCACCTAGGTATGGGATCACATAAAATAGAAGATGAAACAATAAATAGTATTACTTACAATCCCAAAAATGTATCACATTTATAATTATCGATACTCATAGTTAATTTTAACTCATCATATCTATTTTGTTGTCGCTTTAGATATGGGTCCTTCCTTATGTGAAGAGGGTTTTGGTTTTGTTTAGTTTTTTGTCATTTTCTATATGATTGCGGTAAAATAGCTTAAGTGGGTTCTGACGACATCCACGAGAAGAAAGGGCGACAATTTAAAGTTCGTCACCACGCAGACGAAACTTCATTATAAAATACTTACCCATAGTGAAACTATATAAAAGTGAAACAGTAAAAATTAATGTTAATATTCACACAAATATTTAAATCAAAAATATATTACACTTCAGAATTATCGACAGAAAAAGTTCGCCGCTTAGCTGTATCGACATGTAATGTGGATCCAGTAAACAAAGAATTGTATTATACAAAACAAATTATAAGTGCGTTGTGGTGCTAGCCAAATACAGTTTATGTTATCCAACAAGAAGAAACATTATCAAAAGAGCACTTTAATACCTTTACTCGCAATGCATTCGAGAAAAGTTGCACAATAAAATGTTCCGGCCTCGGCATGGCAGCAGGGCTTTATAACTTGAGTAAAGTCCTATTTTTACGATCAGGCGATGTGCCAAACACATATTATGAGATATTAACAACATTCAATAACGTTGCTATGAGAAAGCTTTAAAAGAGCGTTAACACTTACCTCATATTTTATTTGTTTTAATTTCATCGCTTTTATGGTGTGGCAAAAGCAATTTCTGTAGCCCGTCTGCGATTTTCTAGCGCGTACAAGCAATGTCTACAATTTTCACAGAGCTTTAATACAAAAATTTTATACATAAGAAATTGTGTGTAATCTTGATATCATCATATCAGCCAATAGACGCCCACTGTTGGACATAGGCCTCCCCCAAGGATCTCCATACCGATCGGTCCTGCGCCTCCCGCATCCAGCGGCTTCCCGCGACCTTCACCAGATCGTCGGTCCACCTTGTACCTTTCCGCCCCAACGGCCGTCAGTCCTACGAGCGATGTGTCCTGCCCACTGCCACTTAAGGTTTGCAATTCTTTGGGCTATGTCGGTAACTCTAGTTCTTCTACGGATCTCATCATTTCTGATGTGATCACGTAGAGAAACCCCGAGCATAGCCCGCTCCATTGCCCTTTGGGTGACTTTGAGCCTTCTGATGAGACCCATTGTAAGCGGCCATGTCTCAGTTCCGTATGTCATCACTGGCAACACGCACGAATTGAAGACTTTCGTCTTGAGACTCTGCGGTAGATGGGCCGAGAATATGCTGCGTAGCTTCCCGAACGCTGCCCAGCCGAGTTGGATTCGCCGATTTACCTCTTTCTGGAAGTTGGACTTACCGAGCTGGACTATTTGCCCCAGGTAAACATAATCTTGATATACACACATCTTTTTTATATGTGTTTTTATATTTTCTTTGATTTCGAAAATTAGTAGCTTAGCGTAAGCCTTAGGCGATTCTCACACTGACATTACGCCCCGCCGCCGCCGCGGTGCGCGGAGCGGCAGATCCCACGCTAGGTAGAGGAGGAGCAGCCCCCTAACCATGATCGCTTAAAACAATATTATAACCGCGCTGAGAGCGGGATGGCGCTATTCGCAGCAAGAGCGGTGTCTCTGTTTCAATATTGTTGAAACCATGATATAAGCGATCATGGTAGGTCCAGGTCTGCGTCACCGAGCGGTCTTAGTGTGTTGTGTTGAACAGGTTTTAATACATACACAATTAAAATCTGACATCCCGCGCTACTACTGGACGGAGCGTGGTGCAGTGTATGAATCGCCTTAATCGTCAAGAAGATAAGCGGCTGACGTTCTTTAGAGAAGCATTACGAGGTTCGAAGTGAAGCCATACAGACAGATGTTGTCGAAGCTTGGCACTCAAAATTATTAGACTATAACCTGTTGCCCGCGACTTAGTCCGCGTAGTAATTCTGTTCCTTCCTGACATGTCTAAACTATACTTCCAATTTTCAGGTACAAAAAGCCTAGGACTTCATATTAACTTGCTAGAGCCCTTAGTTAAGCCCTGTCACATAATTCTTTCTTAGCTAATGTCTCCTACTCATAAACTCTAGTGCTTAGTCCTCTTTAATCCGGCCCTGTCGCAAAATCCGTTCTTATAGCCAACGTTTACTAACTATTAACTGCCTCCCTGCCAAATTTCTATTGAAAGCTCATTATCTATCGACAATGTAGTTTATTACTTTATTGTTTATCTGTTTACATTAGTATATTTATTTGATTCATTAAATTATTCTTGTTTAAGTATTCATTTTTCTTGTCTTGTTTGTTTGTGTTAACACAGTGCACTACCATTTTCTAGCAATTTCTATGAGTGCGACAGGGCTGCTGGAAGACGTTTCGCTAAGAAATAAGCAGTACCTTTATACATTGTCACCATCCGCCTTATTACAAAATATGGACTAAAGTTAGTGCTGGTTTCAACCAGGACTAAGTTGACGCTGTTTCTATCTATGTATATTGACACAAGTGAAAGCGCACTACTTTTAAACCAAGACTAACTTTAGACCAGGTTTAAACCAGGTTTTGTTGCTGTTTTTGTATGTGTGTACATAAATTGTAAAGTAGGAAACAAATAAATGAAATAAATAAATATATTTTATAAAAACATATTTTTTTAAAAAACTTACCAATGTCGAGATCAAGTTAAATAGGTAGGTATTGTATCAGGAGGAGATGACCGCGGGAGGGGAAGTCTCCCGCATTATAAATACTCCCCAACTCCAAGGCACCCAATGCCGGGATATCGGGGTGAAGAGCGGCGCACACCATCAACGCCGCTGACAAAGCAGCAGAGTCAGTGTCATAATAAATTAACATTTATTTTTCTCTTTTTATAGAATTAAAATAAAAGCTTGTTTTTAAAAATCTTTTAACTATTAATTTTTATTGATTATTTAGTATTTATTTCATTCTATAATGTAGCTTCTCGATGCAGTATGTGTGATCAGTAGTTGGCCAGTATGTTGATCTTCTTAATGAATTATCTATCAAAGGAGGAAACTTCAAGTATGCTCGAAATTAATTATTCATGTTGTTAATTATGGTGAATTTCATTGCGTGTTTCAGCTCGAAAGTGAACGCGTGCCTTAACTTAATAAGATCTAAGCGGACGAGGTGTTGTAATTATCGCTTGTTTCACTACAGCTTAGCATTGTGGCTTTATTAACAGAATTGTCGCTGTATTTTACTTATTCATTGTGTAGAATTGGAGTGATCCAATCTCTCGATATAAAATGATTCAGTAAGTTTTGTTTGAAAGTTTGTATGTTTTATTTTTTACCGAACCACGCATAATACTCAACATCTATAAAAATCAATGTATGTAAGTGTTCCGAAACCATTCATCAGATTGTATGTGTAACACTATTTCTTTTTAACACTAGGTAGTTAGCACAAATCATTGATTTTACTGTAATCAAAATTAGTGACAATATTTTTTCAGGTCCGTGGACATTATAGCATTTTTCTTGTCACTCTGACATAAAACATTAAACTCATAAAAACAATCTTGAATTTATTAATCATTGTTTTTTTATTATTAAAGCTTTGGCTACAAGGCCATTAGCTTCAATTATTTACCAAAATGTAATAATAAATTAACATTTATTTTTCTCTTTTTATAGAATTAAAATAAAAGCTTGTTTTTAAAAATCTTTTAACTATTAATTTTTATTGATTATTTAGTATTTATTTCATTCTATAATGTAGCTTCTCGATGCAGTATGTGTGATCAGTAGTTGGCCAGTATGTTGATCTTCTTATTGAATTATCTATCAAAGGAGGAAACTTCAAGTATGCTCGAAATTAATTATTCATGTTGTTAATTATGGTGAATTTCATTGCGTGTTTCAGCTCGAAAGTGAACGCGTGCCTTAACTTAATAAGATCTAAGCGGACGAGGTGTTGTAATTATCGCTTGTTTCACTACAGCTTAGCATTGTGGCTTTATTAACAGAATTGTCGCTGTATTTTACTTATTCATTGTGTAGAATTGGAGTGATCCAATCTCTCGATATAAAATGATTCAGTAAGTTTTGTTTGAAAGTTTGTATGTTTTATTTTTTACCGAACCACGCATAATACTCAACATCTATAAAAATCAATGTATGTAAGTGTTCCGAAACCATTCATCAGATTGTATGTGTAACACTATTTCTTTTTAACACTAGGTAGTTAGCACAAATCATTGATTTTACTGTAATCAAAATTAGTGACAATATTTTTTCAGGTCCGTGGACATTATAGCATTTTTCTTGTCACTCTGACATAAAACATTAAACTCATAAAAACAATCTTGAATTTATTAATCATTGTTTTTTTATTATTAAAGCTTTGGCTACAAGGCCATTAGCTTCAATTATTTACCAAAATGTAAAAAAGTCAACAAACAGAAAAAATAAAAACTAAACACAAAAAAACAAAGGATGGATGAAGGAAAAAGGACAACAAATAACAATGAAATTATTAAAAATAATAATTAAAAAAATAATCTCAAATATCAAGTGTAACTTAATAATTATCTTAAGGAAAGTAATAAGCAACTGGGGCAAATTACTTAAACAAACATAAATACATTTCATAAGGGAGCGAAATGTACTGGAGTAAAAGTTATAAATGTTTTTATACAGTTCTCTAATCTTAAGCAAATTTTGTACATTAAGTGGAAAATATTTTAATTTTATAGTGTCTTTATAAATACAGATAAAAAGTAGTCATTGAAAGTTAAAATAAACACAATTAAAGAATGAATGCTCACAGTGAAATGAAATGAATGAAAGATCACAGTTTTCTTTTTTACACTATTTACAATTAGAATTATGACTCAATCTGAGACGGTGAAGATGAGATGGAAATTTACAAATTACCTATTCTTAATCTACTTAAACTAGATGTGAAATTTCCGTTTAAGAAACAAGATTTATCAAACCAAGCTTTAGTACTTGGTACAGGGACAACCTCTGCATGCCATTTGCCTTTAACTTGTCGAGAAATATCTAAAGACTGTATCCAACGATTAATTGAATTATTCTTCAAATTAATTACTAAATCAGAATGAGGAACCTTATATTCACTTATTGTAACAATATTTGGCGCAAACCGCGCCATCTTATCGACAAGCTCGTTACCAGAATGCCAGAGTGTCCCGAAACCCAGCAGAACCCGACTAAAATATTTATTCTGTACAGTAAATCTACTAGATGTCTCAATTCATATATTAGATAATTACAATTATTAGTAATACATTTTTCTGCAATGCTCGAAGAGCACTCATAGAGTCACACAAAATTAAGAATTTACAATTGCATGAACCAAAATTTAACATTATAATTATACTGAGTAGCATATATCATACCTAAAATCTCAGCAGACAAAATTGAAAAATTATTATCACAGGAAAAACCTTGCCAAATTTATTTGTAGTTCTGTTATACCTCTTAGAGGATTAAATTAGTCTCTAGGTTCTTGGAAACCCCGTGGCGCCAAAAGGTGAATATTGTTGGGCTATGTGCTGGTATTAAATATGGCAGAATAGGTCACCTTGTGCTGACCTTAATAACTTAATATTTTAATTCAAACCTATCACGGGCTGGACTAAATTTCTTAACTCTTTTTAAAACCAATGGAGAACATGGTAAGTCGTAGTTTTTATCGCAATTGTGCTGTAGCGTAGGTCCGCCATTTGCGACCACGTTCTAACATTCATGTTACTTTGTTTTAGGGCTCCTTATTCCTGTTATCATAATACTATGTTTTAGAAGTTAACCAATTTCCGGGAGCCCCTCAACCCCCTTTAATTGCACATATTTTTTTTTATAGCGTAACTGGTGGATACAAATCCATGAATTCGACGTGGCTAATAAATCTTTGAAGTGAAGACGGTATTAGTCGCCGTCTCATTCTTTTTTTACTTACATTCGAGTTTGCTTTGAGGAAACAATTAGAAGACAATCTGAAGAAGATGGTTCCTCGGGTTTAAATCTACTTATACATCCCTCTAATTTAAATAAGGTGGTAAATTTTTCTTATATACACCTCGCTCTCCATGTTCCAAAGTTAATAAAATTGCATGTTAAATATAAATTGTGTACTTTATTAGATCCTTCCCACATTTGACGTCTGCTTGCATCTGTATGGAGGCGCCCATCATAAATATATCCATACACTTCTCCAGGTAGGCTCTTATACAATTTTTTAAATAATGATCCACAACCTGACTTCTCTTAAATTCCATCTCATACTCACCGGAAAAAGGTTACAAATGAAACTTTGGTAGGGTGTTCTGGGGACGCCCGCGAGGGGTATTGCAATACATGTACAGCTAGTAGTTTATAAACTTTGGTTACATTATGGAATAACATCAAATGTTCTCACTGATTTCCCTTATACCAGATGCCCATATTTAGTAATATTAATAACCAATCTGATCCACAGTAATACGTAGATACACATACCTAGTAAAGTGAAAACGATTCGAGATTGAGGATTCGCTTTCATAAGCGAAGGTCAAACGGACTATCAAACTGGGTGTCGTGTCATAGAAAGGATATTTTGACTTTACGTAGTCCCTTCTGACAAAGGCGGCCTTCATCAGAGTGTTATTCATGTCACGTTTTATTATATTTAATGTGTTACAAAATGCCGAGATCACTTTGGGTGCCATGTAATATTGTTTGACATATGCTGAAAGAGTTGTTTTAAGCGGGCGTGCTGATTAATTATGTTCAAAATTCAATAAATGGCCTCATTAAATATTATGAGCGTTACGAATACAAGAAGTGTTATAAGATTTTTTATTATTATTTAATTTACTTAGATAATCTTAATATTGACAAAATTTAAAATACCTATTATCGGACACGCTTGAAGGTTGTAGTTCTATTCGGTAGGTTGTCTCTTCCCACAGATATTGTAAACTGCCTTTAAATTAAAACACTTGCTAAAAAGTACAAGTAACAGATACAACAAATAACAGTCACAATTAGTCTAGAGTAAAGTGGGCGTGAGAGTGCTGAAATAGAAACGTTTTCCCCCCAAGGGCAGAAAACGAATATTTAGGTTTCAGCCGAAGCTTGACTCACTAGTGAGATTACCTCTTTGAATTTCACGATGTTGCAGTGTGTAACTACCCTCAATTATCGAGAATATTCCATCAACCACGTGGTGTCTGGATGGTTGTAGGCTAGACATCGTTGACAGCTCGCCACTTAAAAGTAAATACTCTCACGATTTCGCCAGCAAAGTCGGCAAAAAGGTGGACAAACTTCGACTAAAACCTAAATATTAGTTTTCTGCCCTTCAAGGGGAAAACAATTCTATTTAGGTGTTCGAGCCTTCGCTTGACCCACTAGTGAGATTTGTGTTTGGTGGCGACTATGGCTTGATGTATTGTGCTATTTTATCTTAAGCGGTTTATACGAAAGAAACCAGAATTGAATTTATTTTGTTTATTATAGAGCTACAAACTATTGCGATAAACCTGGTGAGTTATTGGTTTACTAAAATTTGACGGTTGATTTCTCTATAGTAATACCATAGGAATGTATCTTGGCTTCTCTAGTTACGTCTGTTTACACTTGTTCATTTGGAACAACGTTCCTATTTATCCAAAAATCACTATTGGTTGCCGATCTGCAACTTCCTGGAGAAGTCTGGATATTTTCTTTTTTAAAAATAGTGCGAATCTATCCCCTAATCACAGAGGGAGATTCTTTTTTAACCTGTCCTCGTGTAGTGACAAATAAGCTTTCCAACTTAGCTTCTGTTCTAAGGGGAAATAGGGAATTCTAGCTAATAGGGAATGACAATATTTTGTCTCTCAATATTACTACTTAACAACTTTCAACCTAACTGTCTGTACTTCGTGGAGTCCGTCTTAGACCCGAACTTAGGCAAAAAGATAACGAAATTATCAGCGAAACTCATGGAGTTGGAAACAGTCTCTAGCAGCGTCAGATCGTGAATCCAACGTCCAGAGGCTAACAAATGGAGGCGTATGACTATTCTTATCAATAGGGAACGTTTTCAGGTAATAAGGTGACTGACCTCCCAGATATAAGCTTTTTGAGCTGGCGGTCTGCTGAGAGAAACCGCTTTTAAAATTTGTTGAATAATTAGATGATTGCTCATGTAATCTCATTGCGTCGGGTTCGCAAAACTAAGGACAACAGCCCTACTAGACAAGACACATTTAAATAATCGCTAACGCAATCGCTAGAAAGAAACTGTATGCGATTTGACATAAGCCCTCGCTTAGTTTTCGAGCGCAATTGTCAAATGTCATACATTGCCCATTTAGCGATCGCGTTAGCGATTATCGAAAGACATCTTGTCTAGGGGGGCAGATTTATGCACGGCAATTTATCCTAACTATCCTGAACAAGGTCCTGAAAGATCCAAACTCCCCATCCCATCGCGCTCCCGTTTTCAATTGCTCCCTCCTCCATCCCGTCCTAAGCGTAGTTGTTGTGATGTGCGCATGTTGGTTGTCCCAAGCAGCAATTCACATATTTTTCGCAACTCTTTCAGCGTTCGTGCTGCTCACCTTTGGGACAGTCTCCCAAGTGACATTCAGCATAGCCAGTCACATACCAGCTTTAAGTCCCGCTTTAAATTACAAAACTATATGAATAAGTTCAATGATCGCAACATTATATTACAAAACTATATGAATAAGTTCAATGATCGTCAGGTATATTTTGTTTATTATTTATATATTCATAAGATATTTGTATAGGAATAGGTATTTATGAATAATTGTTATTTATGTATTGCTATTTATCCGTGTTGTTGTCTACTACATTTACGTACGCCACTAATGTTATGGGTTGACTTGCAGAGATCTCTATCTATATCTCTATCTATCGATAAGTCAACCCTTGCATACGATATTACTGTACAACATTTTTTCTTGTGTTTATGAAAAACAGAGTATATATTGTGGCGACGGCCTTACGCACTACGCCATCGACGCTCGAGAGGTTAATTCGCAGCCTTTGGTGTATGTTAAATGGTTCAAAGCTTTAGCTATCATTTAAGGAATTACCTTTTATGTATTCACGTAACGCGTAGACTGAATCACTTTACTAGATGTCACTTAGATGCTAAAGTCTAATTTTCTGAGAAGAAGAGAAAAAATGTTTTACAACATACTGCTAAGTGTGAAGTGCAAGGACGTATTGACTTTAAAATGGCAAGCTTTCAATGATGTACCTAGCCTACAACCATCCGGACGTCACGTGGTTGACGGAATATTCTTGATAAATTGACGGTAGTTACACACTCAGAGTAATCTCACTAGTGGGTCAGGCGAAGGCTCAAACACCTAAATTTTAAATATCGAAATGAAATAAACAAAAGACAGTACTTACTTACTTACTTATTTATGTCTTTTGTTTATTCAATTTCTATATTTTTATTACGAATTTATTCTATAGATTGTAAAACAGTGATGACTCGATTCACACAATACAGAAAAAAAAATACGCTTATTACCTAACACTAGTAACCACATAGTAAATTTTTAGCCTAAGTGGTAGTTGTGAAACCACTTTTACAGTTAAATATTAGCTCGCTATTTTAGATTATCGATGGAAGTTTAAGCTTACGAGCCCCTTGATCAATACTTGACTACGTATCAATGTACAGTCTGTTCATTAATATGGAAATTATAATGCTATTCTAACTTTGTTCAATATAAGACATATTATTACAGTTTCACTTCTACGAGACACATTCATAGCATATTGGGATTTATTCGATAGTATTATAATAACAAACAAACACGCTTTGATTAATCGTCAAACCTCGCAGCGGCAGGTATTAGCTTGTGGCAATTAACCTCAAACCGCCAAAATGATCCATGCGGTGTAAGTTACTTAACCGCCTGATGAATGTTCAAGCAGGCTTCACCCAATTTCGTATCGTTCAGGAAGTTGGATAATTTTTATTGAGTTTTATTTTTTGCAGTGAAAAATTGTTCCTTACGTGAGCATTTTGAATTTTATTTGTTAATTTGTTTTTACTTGCGATTTCCTTAGCGTACTCGTATATTTAAATTCAGTATTGGGAAATAAAGTATTAGATGTTTCTTGAGAATAATGATTTTTTTCATCATAATAATTATTTTGGTTCATGCGACTAATACATGAAAACTTTCCTTTTATAGCTTCTTCCTAGCTTCTGGAATTATCCGGACACCAAGTTTGATCCAATCCGTTTCGGGAAATTTGTGTTATTGTTATCACAAGCAGCAAAAATACTTGCATTTACACAGACACGTTACAAACATTAGCAAATTACGGATATAACTCAAGTCTAACGTAAATACGTGCTCGTTATGATTACGTGGTTTGAAAGTTGCGTAAACGCAATCGCAGTGCCCCTAGCACGAAACACTGTCGTTAATATAGTAATCGTATTTACTTACTATGCTATTACGATTAAGATATTAAGGGGACAGCTAGAAACACTATCGTAAGACTATCGTGAGCTCGTAACGTAACGATAGTTATCTCACTGTAAAGTATTAGGTGAGAGATATTTTATGATAGCTAGCTGTCGAATAAAACGATACGACATATCCAAAGAGAGTTCGTGCTGACGATTCTCATAATTTAGCTCTCGTTAACTATACCATTAATATTACGATACCATTTTGTTCCATAAACGACCGTAGCGGCGCTGCTATAGTTTTCATACAAATAATACGATTACGAGAACCATAACTATAGTTGTTCGTGCTTGGGGCACAATTGCAATGACGGCGACCGACAGCGCGTTGACCACGCTCTAGACTTGTGCAGAGTATATCACTGAGAGGAAAAGAGAGATATATATCTTTTGGAGCTGCTGATATGAATCACTCTTTTATATCACTATATCCTTTATATCTTTAGCTAGATCATTGACTCAGTGACTCAGTGTTTCTTTAATTTATCAGTGATATAATGAATGTGTGCTCTGTGTCTAAATTTGTTAATTAAATTTTATTAACTTATTTATTATTTGGAGTTTAGCATTCATAAAGAGATTTATAAATAATTTGTATTTATATATACTTCGAATAATTTTCTTAATACTGTTGTGAATATAAAAAATCAATCAGTGAAAGAGAAGAGTTACTGATTCAATGCAGTTTCAATGCTCTCGGACATCTCAGGCGACTGAAAGAGATACTGAGCTATTGATATATTTGAAACTGAAGTGATATACTGATATAATCACTCCTTGCGTCAGATATATATCTTTTGAATCAATCACTCCTGAGTAACACAACTCTACCACGCTCGTTGATTGCGCTGCAACTCGTTTCCTGATCCAGATTGTGTTTATGATCCTGTTGTCTGTCGACTACAGCTAATGTGGAATTGGATACTCAATATGATATTGATTGAAGTGATTTTTCAGCTTTCTGAACCACTGCACTGCGTCGACATCCTGATAATTTAGGTTTGTTTCGTTATGAAATAATGGACTTTAACAAAGTAGGCTTAAGCAACTCTCTGTTATGTCCCAAAACGTAGAAAACTTTTGTAGAGTTCTTAGTCACCGCAAGTTCGCTTTCATAGTTCTCCAGTGAATTGTCCGACACATAATAAACAAAAACCATCAGATGATTATAAAAAGGGTATCTTGGCTTTGAATATTTTATTAAACACTTTTAGTCACTTTTAGTCACAAAATTTATATATTTATATATCCAGCTTTATATATTATAGATATAAAGGAAGAAACTGACTGACTGACATATTACGTACAGCCCAAACCGCTACGCCGCGCCGGGTCTAAAGATGCAAAATTTGGATTTTGTATGGATGGATTTTTCAAGGGCCACCCTCTTAGGGGTTGAAACGAAAGTCGAAAATTTGTACCTATGGGAAAACAAAATTAGACTATTTTATTCGAAATTTCACAGGAGTACGTCTATCGATAAATGAATAAACACGTTTTATAAGTTTTCACAGAATGCAACCCCTAAAAAGGGAAATGATGTAAGAAAGTCTGAAAATCAATAATGGTATTTTTTTTGTGTTGTAAAAAGAAATTCCTGATATTATAATTCCAAAATAAAGTGTAATTGAACAGTTTTGCCAGTTCTCAAAATATACACTGGCTTTTATTCATATGTTAATGAAACACAACAATTATTACTACTTAGGCGCATAACACATTGCACCGGACACCGCGCCGGTGTGCGGTGCTGCGGTTTTTAATTTTGACTGGAGAATCTTAATTTGTATACAAAAACCGCAGGGTATAACACACTCGCACCGCATCACCGTGCGGTTGTGCGGCGCGCGCGACGGCACCGCACTCCCGGACGGTGATGCGGTGCGGTCCGCGGGGTATGCCACACTGTGCCGCAGTATCGTACGGATTTTTGCGTAGAAAGGACGTGCATACGCTTAATAGATCTCAACATAGATAATGCGGTGATGCGGGGCCACGTTGTGCACCGCAGCTCCGGACGGTGATACGGAGCAAACCGTACGGTGGCACGGTTCCGTGCCGCCACAGCCGCATGCGGTTTTCGTCCCTCCGTACACCACCGCAGCGGTGTCCGGTGCAATGCGTTATGCGCCTTATACTGACCAATCTCTCTTAAGCTATCACATCCCTATTATATCATATATTTTATATATTATATTTATACTTTGATACCTCAGCGGGTGGATTCAGGTGGCGAAAAATTTAGTCGAAGGAGTCTGTTGATGAATCCAAGTGAATGGAGGAGATTTTTCATTTATTTTCAAATATTTTTTCTGACCGATCTTTAAAGTATACACTATTAAATTTTATTTGGCGCAATTAACTTAATTTTTTAAGAACTAAGAGGTAATATTGAATATCTCTAGGAATTTTGTTGTGAAAGTAATAATGTAATGCATCTCTAGGAATTGTGCCGCAAAAGTGACTACCCATTGCCAATGAGTTTCATTCTTTATGGAGCCTCGTAAAATAAGAAACTAGTTTACCTTGCCCCGTTTAAATCGTGACGGTCGCATTTTTTTAATTTGGCCCTAAAATACGTTTTAATAAATAAGTATATTATAATGCCAAATTGCCAATGTAAGAATTTAAACCCTTGTTCCTCATTCAAAAATTGTTTTATCTTAGCGATCTTGCAATACGAAGATTCTGTTTATTAGAATCGTGGCAATGAAATTTACATTGAATCTTGACTATATTTATTAATTTTTACAAGCTTATTAATTTTATTTAACTTGCAATGTATGTATGTTCGGGTGGAATCTTGCAACTCAATTTTGAAGCAGATATCTTTAACCGATTGAGCTGTAATTTTGTATACACGTTCAGTTTGGATGACAATGCATGGTTAACTGTGTGACGTCATTTTAAATCTAAGATGGCGGCATACCCAAGATGGCGGATCAATTATTTTTAATGCACCCCTACAATATGGGTATCATATAAAAGGTCTTGCTAAGAGTAACTCGAAAAATAATATGACATCACTATTTATCCAATATGGCGGACTTCTAAAGCTTGAAAATCAATTTTGAAGTAGATATCTTTAACATTGAGCTGAAATTTTGTATACACACAGTTTGGATGAAAATGCACGGTTAACTGTGTGACGTCATTCTAAATCCAAGATGGCTGCATACCCAAGATGGCGGACCAATTATTTTTAATGCACTCCTACAACATGGGTATCAAATAAAAGGTCTTGCTAAGAATAACTTGAAAAATTAAGTGATGTCACTATTAATCCAATATATCGTACTTCTAAAGCTAAAATCAATTTTGAAGTAGATATCTTAAACCGATTGAGTTGAAATTCTGTATAGACGTTCCGGCAAACGACCTTGCAATAATGATGCGTTGAATGAGATGAACAGACTGAGAAACGTGTCCAGTGATAACTAAAAAGTAAAAAATAAATTAAATGTAAAAAACCCTTTTTAAAAACAAGCTTTTATTTAAATGCGCTAAAAAGAATTAATAAACTTTTACACTAAAACTTTTACTTATAACGTCATTTCACATTTGACACAATTTATATGACATAAAAGCTTGTCGCGAGATTTACTTTTGTAGATAAACAAGTAAATTAAATAATTTGATGTGAATAATTTTATACATTACAATTTTCAAAGTAAATACGAGTAGGTACTTAAAAGTACTCTTTTAAGTACTTTTAAGTTACTACACACAAGTAAATCTCGCGACAAGCTTTTATGTCATATAAATTGTGTCAAGTGTGAAATGACGTTATAAGTAAAAGTTTTAGTGTAAAAGTCATCCCTGAGTACGCCTGTAGGCTCTAACAGGGCCGGCACATTAGATGACGCAAGAGCCCGGCGGATTATTTCATTAAGGGCAGCGTGTCTATAGAAGCGGCCTGCGCTTCGTTGGCATGAAAGTCCGTGGTGCCCTAGGCGCTCGACGTCACTTCCACAGGGGCATTGATGAGGGGTGCAGACTGGGACCCCGAGACGCAGACAAATGGCGATTCTTAATGTATTCGGATCCAAGAAAGTACCGGTCATTGGTGAAGGGTGAGCATGGAGCCAGTATCCGGCTTCCTTGGTACCCGAGGCAAGAAGCCTAGCCTGACTTGCAGTGCAAGATTAGCTTAGGAGCCTGTCTATTGTTAATTTACAACTTACATCATCCTAGCACCTTTGGGAATTTAGGTTTAACGGGAAATTTTGACCGGGTAAGCAATTTTCCAAACATTTTTGGCGTCGTCCATGCCGGAGATCACATAGTTTGTTCGTAGGATTTTACCTATGAGTCTCTCAGAGCTATAGACAGGCGACAAAAGAGCCGGTAAAGCAACGCTGCAAATTTTGCGAACTCCCAACCCCCCGTATCGGATGGGCAGAGATGCTTGGCAGAAGAGTCTTCATTGAGCTGGATGTTGAAAATGCATTCTAAATTATTTTTGATGAAAACGTCTATTTGTGATTTGATGTTTCCAAAACGGGCAGCAGCGAAGGACGTATGTCAATTTAGGTACAAAAAGGCAAAATTTAACTATTGATAATGAGTAGTGTGGGCTGATTTCGAGTAATCGATGAGAGTGACTTTGGAATTTTGAATATACTTCGAAAAAGATTCGTCAAAAATAGGGAACCCTAGGAGGGAAAGGTTGCTCTTGTCTAGAATTTTGAAGTTAGGTGCAAGTTTATTGAATTTTTCTTTGATGTTATCGATGTTTTTGGAATTTGTACAGTTCGCACTTATTATATTACGTTAAATTCAATATTATAATAATAAAAAAGTTAATGATGCACTTTGGCACAGATCCAGTTCGCACTGCTGAAGTAACTAATATTTAATGGAAATAAAGGTTCCTATATTAAAATGTGGGGCCTTATTCTGCTAGCGTTAACGCATTTGTGGCGTGGCAATAACACTTCAATAGCATCGCTTTTTGAGACAGTTATTGTTGGTTAACCGATTACTAACTAAAACATTTGCCACTATTGAGTTATCATGTAATTGCAATACAAATAATTTGCACCAGGAAATGCGTATAAATAAGCGACAAATATAATAAGCGACAAAAGCAGTTTTATTAAAACGCTATCAAGCAAGACACGACAACGACGTTAAGATTAGCGGAATTAGGCCCCTGATCTCTGGTTTGTATAAAACATATTTTTTTCATTTATTTTATGCTTCACTAATAAGGTATTCAGGCCTTAAAAACAAGTTATAATGGGTTGTGTCAAAGACTCAAGTTTAAAAAAAAACCGGCCAAGCGCGAGTCGGACTCGCCCATGAAGGGTTCCGTAGGATTTATGACGTATTAAAAAAACTCGTTCAAACCAATTTTCGGTGGAAGTTTGCATGGTAATGTACATCATATATTTTTTTCAGTTTTATCATTCTCTTATTTTAGAAGTAACAGAGGGGGGGGGGGGGGGGGGCACACGTTTTACCACTTTGGACGTGTCTCTCGCGCAAACTATTCAGTTTAGAAAAAAATGATATTAGAAACCTCAATATGATTTTTTAAGACCTATCCATTTATACCCCACACGTATGGGTTTGATGAAAAAAGAATTGAGTTTCAGTTCTATGTATGGGGAAACCCCCAAAATTTATTGCTTTTATCTATTTTTGTGTGAAAATCTTAATGCGGTTAAAAGAATACATCTACTTACCAAGTTTCAACAAGGTAGTTCTTATAGTTTCGGAGAAAAGTGGCTGTGACATACGGACGGACAGACAGACATGACGAATCTATAAGGGTTCCGTTATTTGCCATTTGGCTACGGAACCCTAAAAAATGAGTTAAAACTAAGTTCTGTTGATTAATCAATTCGTTATTGCTCCTGAAATTCACATCAAGTTGACAGTTGTTTTTAAAGATGTAGACGTGATTTGTGTATTTTCATCAAAACAATATTTCCGTCATATACTTACAGGTTAGCTGGAAGAAATCTTTGTGAGAGATAGAGATAAGTCCAACTTTGTATACATTAACTGTAAACATTATCATAATGTGATTTTTGGGCAATACAGAATAATAAGCATAGAAAATATACACCTATCCTGGCTACGATAGAAGATATGGGACAATTTTTTCGTTCCGTCGCGAATGGTCAAATTCTCAATCGGTCAAGTGACTGAAAAACCGTCAAAATCGCTTTTGGTCAAAATAGCGATTGGTCTATATCTCGTACTGTCAAAAAAGCAATTGGTCCATATCGCGAATGGTCATATTCGCATTATGTTCTAATCGCAAACGGTCAAATTCTCCAACAGTCAAGATCGCAATCGGTCGAATATTTTACTTCACATGTAGCTCGTAGTTATTATAAAAAACGATCACTTCTTTGCAACGTTTTACTTATAAACGACACATAAACCTTAGCATTACTCATAACGAACGATGCAACAAACTGCTACGTCAAAGGAATGACAAACAAGAACATCCGCAGTAAATAATATTTCTAAATACCCTCAATTTATATTATTCTACATTACGGTTAGTTTCTGCTAATACTTATAGTAAAATTTGCTATAAAACTTATTTATTACAGTTATCCTCTAGTAAAATAAAATTATTTTTTATATTAAGTATAAATGTGAAAGTAGACGAAAGATGTTTAGATAGAAAGATGTTTATTTGTTCTGGTTTCATGCTAAACGGCGGAATGGTTTTGGAAAATTGTGGTAAACAGATAACGTAAGACCCTTGAATAATACATAAATACATTTTTTAGTATACGTATAAACGAATCATAGCAGACAAACTCACGTACAACAGCTTGACTGTTTGCTACTTGACGGTTTGCTAATTAGACGCTTTGCTATAATGATGCTTTGTTTTATTGACGGTTTGCTATAATGACGCTTTGCTATATTGACGCTTCGCTATTTTGACTAACTGCTATTTTGGCTAGTTGCGATTTTTATGAATTTGACCGATTGCGAATTTGACCATACGCGACGGAACGAATTTTTTTTGTAGACACATTTTCTACTCGTCCAGTAGATCACTTTGTTAGATCGATCTGACCACGGAGACCCGGGGAATTTTGTGTACTTTTTAACCGACTTCAAAAAAGGAGGAGGTTCTCAATTCGATGCATAGGTATTTTTTTGTGTGTATGTTACGCGATTACGCTGCCAATTGTGGACCGATTTTCAAAATTATTTTTGTATTCGATAGAGTATACTCCAAGGGTGGTCCCATGGTCACCAAAGTTAGGATCTGATAATGGGAAGTGTGAATGTTGTTTGTACCTATTCTTATATTATTTTTAACTTTTCAGTGTTTTTGAAGTCGGTTTTTATTTTTTGTAAAATATATTTTATAATTGCATGTATTTCACTGACTGTAACTGATTTTATTAGTACAACATGACTTTAATGTTATATTAGACAGCATGAAAAATAATATCAAGTGTATCAGATGACCTTAATTTAGTTTCTTATATGACGGACGATTTCTTACTAGTCTTGTTTATTGAGAACAAGCCGTAGTTTTAACTGCCTTGCAATAGGTGTATTAATTGAATCCCTATAGCGATATATACAGTTTCTTAAATCCCTCGGTTCATTATACAAGTTTATTTTTTAATTACCAAAAAAATTTTGTGTGCTTGTTCAGATAAGCAAACTGAACAACATTCACTATGGGACCAACTTTGAAATCGCAAAAAAAATCAGCTGCTCCATACAAATGTTCAACATTCACTGAACCTAGATGTACGGAACAGCTGCTTTTTTTCCGATTTCAAAGTTGGTCCCATAGTAAAAGTTGTTCAGTTTGCTTGTCTGAACAAGCACGCAAATTTTTTTTGGTAATTAAAAAATAATCTTGTATAGCAAAGGGCCTTGTGTTTATTTTCACTGCTGTCGGCTTAAAAAATAATGTAATCAACGTCAGCTGACTTTTCAATGGATCTCTGAAAGCAAATACAAAATAGCATAAAGCGTTAAGTGGATACATGGTAATGTTTTAGGGGCTTTACCGTGATCGCTTATAAAAAGGTTAAAGCAACATTGAAACAGAGACACCGCTCTTGCTGCGTATGGCGCCATCCCGCTCTCAGTGCGATGTTAATGTTGTTTTGAGCTATCATGGTTGGGGGGCTGGTATGTTTTCATTTTTTAAAGTCCTTTTGATCGTCGTCCGTGAACGGCTTACGAATATGTGATAAATATGCGCATAATCTCAAATCACAACTCTGTTTGTAACGCTGCAAAACGTTTTTAATGAAACTAGCCCATTAAAACTCATAACCTGAAAATGGGCTAATGAATGGATTTTTAGTTTGAATAATATAGATTAAATGTTGTAAAATTAAAATAAAAACATTTTATTTCGTTATGGGCTATATTTCTTTTTGTCCGTGTTTTACTTTTTGAACTCTTATACCGTTTATGGTAAATGCTCTAAGTTTGAACTTGATCCAAACTCCTGAACGTATTAATTATTTTTCCTAATGTAGTTAACGATGAGTAGATAGGTAGGTCGGTAGCTAGCTTATATTGGATTAGCAAATTTTTGGTATCAATATTATGCTGCCTTTGTCATTGGTTGAAGCATGTTTTAAGAGGCTTAGAAGATTTACGCTTCTGTCACGTATATGAAACATCTGTGGGATGGAAATAACGTACGCAAATAAACAAATATTGTTGTACAGTGCGCTTGGCGTGTGGCTCAGAATATACGTAGGTATATTCTGAGCTGATATCTGTATTTGGAATTGAGATATACCTTTGGAGTTGGATCACAAGCAACTAACAGATAGACAATTTTCCGTCTTCCGATCTGTGTTAAGGATAAGATAGGTGCATATCTCTAGAAATGCGATGATAGACCAACATCTCTGGTGCACCCTGGGCAACACGGCAGATTTTCTGCCGCGGGCTAGGAAGCTGTCCGCCCTCGGGCCGCGTGGAAGAAACCACAGTAAAAAATATCATCCCATTGGTGCCCTAGGAGATCCCTCTCCATTTTGGAATGGGGCGTGAGGGGCTCGCTATTGGCGAGCAGACGCCATCGACGAGTGTGGTGTGGTAGTATCTGTAAGGTTTCCCATGACCTCGTCCGGTATCGGCGTGTCCCTTGGACGTGCTCGCGCCAGGCGTCACGGACGGTATTCAGGCGTTTAGTGGGTAGTCGCGTCACTCAGCTGCAAAATCCTCTCTCTTTTTGGGGTTTGAACGGTGCATTCATGCATTGCTGTTTGCGTGCATGCGTGCATTGCACTGTTTCTTTAATATGGACTGGCGACCACTTGTGGTTTAAAGCCAAAATAACATTTTACTTCAACTGCGTATAAAAATCTTACACAAAAGAAAGCCTTAGAATTTTCGAAGTTGCGACCCTTACAGCTAGATATGCGGCATATTTAATAAATAGACAGTTTCTAAACAAGAAATACATTATAATTTTTGTAGCATTAAGTATGAAAAGTACTAAAGCCTAGAAGTTAATATTATCCTAAAATGAAAGCGAATGACAGTTACTTTAAGTTTTAATTGGAAATTGAGTATTACCATATTACCCTACTTCTTTATTTTACTTTCATGCCCAAATTCATCTCACTAAGTATTTTATAGCGGCCCTTGAGGGTTTAAAGCTCAATTTAATATTTGAGATCGTGTTGGATAAGTAAATGTTATCATAAAAAGTTCCTCTCTACACGCAAAGTCAACCCTGAATATTTTAAGGAAAGATTTTATTAATTCACGTCAGTGTACGTTGTTTTTGCTCTATCGTTCTTCTACGTTTTTATTTTAAAGCTTATATGAGTCTTTTCTTGATTCGCATTTGTATAATTTAATTAGGCGTTCATCGTATGGTCTGTAAGGTGGGATACATTCTATTTTGTCAAACAAAAAGAAATCTTTTAAAGTCGTGAGTCGGGATTTTAAAGAAGCCATCATAGATGTTTGCTCAGTTTTATATTTAAGGTTTTCGATTATAGACGAATCACGTATGAAAGCCATAACTTTTCTATGACCATTGCAAATCATTAGCTTGCTCGTATTGGTTTGAACATTATTTGTATCTATTACCTTTACACTGACACAGGACATGGCAGTGTGGCATTCGACGTGATCAATTCGTGACGTGCTTGTAGTTCTGCTTAATGTCTTACTAATATCCCGACACTGAGTTGAATTATGGCGATTTCTTACGATCCCAGGCCCTATTTGGATGGCAATAGATCTTACTTTGGATGTATAAGATTTTTTGCTTGTTGACATTGAAATTTTCGTATTATGCCGATTGGCATCATTGTTATTATCGTTGCTATTTTCTTCTTTAATAATTATAGATACAGGAGAAGGAGAACAGGGGACACTTGATGTAGCACATGCACACTTTTGTTGATTTTTCAATATATGCCTCTGTATAATGTTAAGCAATTCAGGCGGTGGATCGTTGACTAGTTGGCCGATACCCCAAAGACATTCAGACATTGATGAATACTAAAAGTCTGTTCTGAAATCAATAATAAATTTGATTTTAAATGACTACAAAGAAATTGATGGCTCAAGGTTGATTACGTTTTATCTCTATATAGTTTGTGATTACGTTGATTACGCCTTTGACATTGACTCTTATTTTGATTGATGTCAAATGCATGATTCTGAGATGGCAGGGTATAACAATGAAATTGGAAGAATTTTTCGGTATAAAACAACACTGAAAATCATCAACCAACAAAATCATTGATCAAATATCACAGACATAGTAGTCATATAGCTAGGAAATGAAAAGGTTCGCAATTTTTAAAGTGATTTGATTGACGTCTCATGTACACATGTTACCTTTTGAAACTCTAACGATGTACAGACTATTACATAAAAATATATTTGAGTGTTCGGTGATAAAGTTCAAATTTGAATGTAGTCATCGTTATTCTTTGTGCACCAGATAATATTATTTGTCATAGACATGCGCATCGACGTTTGAAATTATTGGCATTTTCAGTGAATCTACAACTATTAGTATAAGGCAGAGCTACTGGCGACCGAAAACGCGACGAGCTATGCGGTGCGCGATGCTTTTTTTATACAACTAAGTTGACAAACAAGCCATCCGTACGAGCTTCGGCGAACATCCCTGAAGCACTACATCGCCATGGCAGCCCCAACAGCATCCTTAAGGCTATTGTTGTACTGTACACGTAAAGCGTTATAGGCCCGCCGCGTATATTCCACCCACAGGCCACTCGAGTAAAAGGACTGACAAAAACTTATTTATTTTTTTATCATATTTTTGTAGTGTCATTTGTGCATTAATGATAAATTCCAATTTCTCAATCTAAATACGTCAGTGCTCAGATTTTATTACTTGTACTGCACCAATTCACAATCGTACATTTTATTACTAGAGAAAATGATCTAGGATAATGTTTTTGTGTGTTTGGCACAGTCAATAAAATGAACTAAATACTTGGGACTTTATTAGCTCTTTTATATTTTGGCATATGTTTTTTTCATGAGCTTTTCTTTCCAAGTGTTCATTTGATTCAGTAATTACTGTGCTTGGTCTTGCTAAGAGTAACTCGAAAAATAATGTGACGTCACTATTAATCCATAATGGCGGACTTGAGCTGCGGTTGAGCTGAAATTTTGTATGCACACACAGTTTGGATGAAGATGCACGGTTAACTGTGTGACGTCATTCTAAATCCAAGATGGCGGCATACACAAGATGGCGGATCAATTATTTTTAATGCACCCCTACAATGTGGGTATCAAATAAAAGGTCTTGCTAAGAATAACTTACATTGAATTGAATCTCGCGACAAGCTTTCATGTCATATAAATTGTGTCAAATGTGAAATGACGTTATAAGTGAAAGTTTTAGTGTAAAAGTTTATTTTTTCTTTTTAGCGCATTTAAATAAAAGCTTGTTTTTAAAAAGGTTTTTTTATCTTATTTACACCCTGCAGTATTTTTACAATGTTTAGTTTTTTAGGAGTGTTCCTAGTTAGGGTAATCTGGCAGTGTTATTTTATTACTATTATAAAGTACAATTTTATGGTTGTGCAGATTTGTTTGTGTTCTGTGTGCCTTGTTTGCTTCTAAGTGTGTTGATGCGTGTGTGTGTACGAGTATGTGTGTGTGTATGTGCCCTATGACTTATTCGATATATATAATATATCTTCGGTTGTCATGAAAGCGATGTTGTTTAATACATTTAAATCACTTCGGCTTTACTTTGTGTTGTTAAATTGCGAGAGCAAGAGCGGCCTAGCTGAGATAGCTATAGGCCACTCTTGCTCACGCAATGCTGTCCCATTTCCTTCGAATGGGACAGCATTCACTAAAAGCGTTGTGTGCCATGTCGGTGTTTTTGGCAGTATTGCAATTAACACAGGTTGGCGCGGCTCCACTCCGCGATTCTTTACACTCGGACTCCTGTGTGGTCCGCCGCAGTGGCTACATCTCTCTACTTTTCCCTTCCTACTGTGCCCATAGCCTAAACATATGGAGCACTGCACCAGAGGCGATGTGTCCTCCGCTCTGACCATTTGAAGCTCCCCTCGCACTCTTCCTTTCGCAGTATTCTTTGCCATACACTTGGAAATTTTCGAAAAATACAAAAGCAATAAATATCTCTGAAACCGTGATATTTTCACTAAGGTCAAAATTTGTGGTAAGGAAGGCCATGATGAAGTCCATATAAAGTTACAGGTTTATCCATTGATTTAGGGACACTAGTATATAAGACAATGCGTATTTTATGATCTGCTTTATTTATCTCAAACCTGTGAAATTAGATCCATTTTACGAGCAAGTGTGTTGAAAAAGATTATCTTCTAGGTAGTTAGTTTAATTAGGTATGCAAAATATGTCACTATAGAATACTTAGTTATTATTATTAGTTCAGTTAGTGAGTGATACGAATACGCTATGCAACTTAACTAACAGCAATAACAATATGAAAATTTGTTTGTACATACTATACCTTGATTAGTTTAATTGCAGGTAAATACACAAATGGGCAGGTTGATAGGTAGACAAATTTTGTCGGCAGTTAATATCTACAAAGGAATCCCCATTACCGTATATCTTGTGATGACGCTATTGGTTGACAAAGGAAATTAATTTAGCTGTGATTTGATTACTAGTCTGCTGATTCTAATTAGTTAATTATACTGAGCTACGCCGAAATCTATTCACAGCAAAATTAAAAAAATAAAGTAGAAACGAGTTCGCGTATCACTGGTCATTTTCCTAATTTGTCAGTTTCCCTAATTTCCAGTTTACTTATTCGTCAGTTTCGATAGGTTGACATTTTCGCTAGTTTGTCATTTTCCTGATTCGTCAGTTTTCTCGGTCGCTAGTTTTTGTAGGCTGGCCATTTCGTAAATTCGTCAGTTTCCTTGTGTGCTAGTTTACTTATTCTTCAAATTGTCTAGGTTGTCATTATTACTATTTTATCAGTTTCCATACTAACCTATTTCAAAACATACAAATAAATATATGGACATGCTTAAACAGGCTGGAAATGATCAACGTTACAAGACGTATGTATAAACGGACTTATTAAAGTTGGCTGAGTCTGCTTTTTTAAAGAAGAAAATTATATTTAAGTTTAATGTTTTCAGTAGGTTAATTTCTATAGAATGTCTAAGAACACAATGTTAAATAAGTAAATAAAATGTCCATGATTAAAATCTGTTTATTTTTAACCGACTTCAAAAAAGGAGGATGTTCTCAATTCGATTCGTATGTTTTTTTCGTGTGTATGTTACGCGATTACGTCGCCAATTGTGAACCGATTTTCAAAATTCTTTTTGTATTCGATAGAGTATACTCCAAGGGTGGTCTCATGATTACCAAAGTTAGGATCTGATGATGGGATCCCATGAAAATCGTGGAAAACCCTTAAATTTTAAGGTGTGTCTAACGTGTTTTGTGTGTATGTTACGCGACTACTCCGCCAATTGGCGACCGATTTTCAAAACTCTTTTTGTATTCGATAGAGTATACTCCTAGGGTAGTCCCAAGTTAGGATCTGTTGATGGGATCCCATGAAAATCAAGGGAAACGCTAATTTAATACCAGCTCACCGAAGGTGTGCTGGTATCAAATTAGGGCTTCTTTCATTAAAAAGATTTAATTCACAAAAAAGATAAAAATAAAAACCGACTTCAAAAACACTGAAAAGTTAAAAATAATATAAGAATAGGTACCGACAACATCACACTTCTATATTGAAGTCGGTGACAAATTTTAAGTCTTTCTAGGAGATCATCGTTTGGCACCGACTTCAATATAGAAGTGTGATGCTGTCTGTACCTATTATATTATACGTTTCAGTGTTTTTGAAGTCGGTTTTGAATTTTTATAATTATGTTAAAAAGTAGCTATGCAAAAATATGAGAGCGGCTAGGTGATACGCTAATACTATAGTGAAAAATATTTGATTGACGACCTAAACTACCCGACAGATAAGGAAACTAACGTGTTGAGAACATGACAAAGTAGCAATATTGAGAACCTAAAATAAGTGACGAATAAAGAAACTAACGAACAAGGAAATTGACTTATTATATAAAACAGACAACTTGGCGGAACTGGTAAATAAGGTAATTGACGAATCAAGGAATTGTCGAATAAGTAAACTGGCAAATTAGCGAAACTGACAAATTAGGAAAATGACCAGTGATACGCTAAGTCATACTAATTATTTTGTTTAATATTCGGATTTTACCCAAAGAGCTTGGGTAATACTATATTTAACTGATACTATTTTGTGGAAAGTTAAGAGTCTTGAAGACATGAAGAGCACTTAATATGCTTACATTAACGGAACAGATCATGCCGTGCTTAAAAATGTATCTCCAGAAATAGCGCCAAAGGAGAATGGCAAACTCCCTAACAAATTTTTGTTGATATATATTTTTTTGTGTCTAAGCATGAACAATATACTAAACTAAAGAGATTTAATTTTTAAGTAAAATGATAGTAGAATGTATATTCTACGAAGTCTGGTCAAAAAGTTATAGATGCATAAACTTTAAGAGATTATTTCCTAAAACGGTAAATAACGTCGCCAGGAATCGAAATCCTTTGGCTAGCAGTACTCAGCAGTCATGATATGAGATCTCGGTAGTACAGTTAAGTAGCAGTCCAGGGTTACTCAAAAGTACGAAATTCAACAGCAATGCAAAGCAACGCACAATCAAAACAAAACAGCGAAATTCGGACCACATTCTGACTTAACAAGCGAGAACGATGTCATGTCAATGTCAAATAGACAATGCGTCCGAATTGATTTTACGCGTCTGAGCGCGCTCACGCTAGCTGTGACTTAAGTTATCGCTATCAATTATAATAATTTTCCACATTCACAGTGATATTGCTGCAACGCAAAACGCTGTATTCGCGCTGACACGAGAGATCTGCGGTACTAATTACTCTCAACGCAATATTAATTCGAACAGACATTGCCAGGTAATCGGCAAATCGGATCGCGGTGATTATTATTGAAGGAACTGATAACTAACTTTTGGTCATTTGTCGTACATACAAATGTTACTTTTTTTCCAGACTTTATCACGTTTTTGTGTATTTTGGAAAAATCATAAGATATCATTTTAAGCACATTTGTAATTATGGAATTCGTAGACGCTAAATGATTTTTTCAGATATTGTTCTGAGTCTGACATTGTCCTTTATATATTGTCCAGTATTGTCAGTTGACGTAGACAGGTTGTTTTCTGGGGGCTCAATGTCTAAGAAAAAATCTGTCACAATCGTATGTACTAGTCATTGCTCCGTTAATACAATACCCTGAGCTGTGTCAAGTGTCTGATAAAAAATAGTGATGGCCGCAATTGGACTGTCAAAATTGATAACAATCGCGATAGACTTTTACTACACAGTCAAGGGGCCGGTTATTACCATCAGTTTTATTTTTTGTTCTATTAACTGGGTGACAAACTTCACAACTTTTCTGTCGAAATATATTGCATTGTATTGTCACTACAACTATGTATAATTTGTTCATTTCGCTGTTTTATGTCGTTGTTTTAATTAATTTGCTTTGTAAATATTTTATAGCCATATTAAGAGCTATTAGTGCACATTTCGGCTTTATAGTATATACTTGCATGCATATTTTGACAGTTAGGGTGTTGAGGCCTGTCAACCTGCATACATTTCTTCGCGGATGTATGCAGAGTGCCTCACGATGTTTTCGTTTATCGTCGGTATGTCGAATAAATGTACATATGAAATTCGAAAAACGAAAAACACATTGGTACATGGCAGGATCGAACCCCGGACCTCCCGATTGGAAGGCCAGTGCCGAGTCCGCAGCGCCACCAGAGCTTTAGAACAGTCGAATGTGGAATAGCGTATGTGGACATTTCTACATTTCTTCTGTAGTTGTCGTTTAAATGGGCAATGAAAGGCTGCTGAAAATGTATAGGTATAATTTTTTTCTTCACAGCTATTGGAAATGTTATATTATCATCATCACAACAGCTCATATCTTATGTCCCCACCGAGGGGCTCGAGTCTACTTTAAGTTAGTGTGGATTGATCGACTTCACATACACCTTGGAATTTCTTCGCAGATGTATGCAGGTTGCCTCACGATGTTTTCCTTCACCGTAGAAGCGTCAGACAAATGTATGTACAAATGAAATTCCAAATCGAAAAACACATCGGTACATAGCGGTCTCGAACTTGAAATTTTATATCATTATAATAAAGAATTCATTACTTAGCTATGAATCTAATTCCTTTTAGCGCTCCATACCTTAAAGTCTCCCGGAGTTTCTGGCTTGCTCTTTTCGGGGAGGTCAGCATTCCGAGCGAGTCAATTTTGTGTATTATAATAATATCAAGTGTATTCTTCATACCAACGAAATAATAGTACATTATGGTACAAGTGTGTAATGTTGGTGATTACCGCTGAGGCGCATTGAGGCCCGAGCCGTCAGGCGATGGTCTTAAGAAGCCGAGGACGGTAACCATCAATACACACGTGTATCATACAACGTTTTTCAACACACTTCTGAATAAAACAATACTTAAATAAAAAACCATTTTACATAGTAGATAAAAAGTTTACTTAGAGAAACAATTAGTAAATGTGCAGTTAGTAAAATTATAATTAACTATTTTTGATGACATAAGTAGCGGTCTCATCAGATAGATTATTTATTGAAATACTTTCATGTTCTATTGTTATTTGTGATGGTTCATTATTCGTGTAGGTAGGTGAAATCCAATCATTGGACATACTTGGTATTTCGCCAGTAGGATGCATCTCAGAATCAAGTTGAATTCTTTTTGTGATTTTTGCACAAATTTCCTTCTTGTTTTGTATGGAATCTTCTACGTCGCTTCAAAGTCATTATATCAGCTCCTGAATTTGCCAGCAATGTAGCTGAAGTTCTTCTGAAACTATGTCCAGTGTAGCTCTCAGCATCTACTAATCCCAAAAACTTAGCGATTTCTTTAGGCATAGAACCAAATTTGTTTATACCTATAGGCTGACAGGTACATTTACCATTCTGGTAATTTAGAAAGAAACGGTCATTTTTTGTTTTTGGCGAACGCAAACTTTCATACTTCTTAACAATATCATAGAATGGACCGTGTATGGTGAATGACCTAGGTATTTTATTTTTCGTGATAGGTATCTTCACTAAAAGCATCTGGCCATGGTTCTCTATATCTTTTACAGTTATATTTGTTAATTCTTGTATCCTACAGGCACCAGTTACACCAAATATTAAAGCAACCTGAAACAAAAGAAACAAAAATTAAGGTCAACACACAACACAAGCTGCTATTAAATATTTAATTAAAATTAATTTAACTAACCTTTGTAGCCAAATATTGGTTATCTGGAGCATCTTTAATAAATTTTTCAATATCATCAGATGATAAAACCTTTGATTTTTTGCTTCTAAATCCATCAGTTAGTCTCTTTAGATAAGCTGACAAATTCGAGTATGTTTTTAAGTCCACTCCATTCTTTGTACGGACTGTACTTTTTAACATTGAGTAAATACACCACAAAGAGCTAGGTTTGTACTTAGAAGATAGTTCTTTAAAGTACGCCATGAACACATTTTCTGAAAAAGACTGCGTATTCTTGTTGTTCTGCCATTGTATGAAATTTTGGTACGCTAATAGATATTTTTCCTTTGAGTTTTCTGGTAGTAAACTTTCCATAACGTTCTGGGCTTCACATCTTATATCGGGCGGTGTACAACATAAATAATTTTCTTCATAAATTGTATTTGCAGACATCTTAATTAATAACTAACTAAATAACTTCAAAAGAGAAAACGAGACGAGTTGTGAAAAATGTTTCGTAATGGCGGGAAAAATTAATCAGTTTTCCTATGCGCGCGCATCGGCCATAGACTAATAAATTTCGTAATGGCGGGAAAAAATAATCAGTTTTCCTATGCGCGCGCATCGGCCATAGACTAAAAAATGAGGTTTCTTTTTTTTGGGCTTTTCGCGGATAGCATTTTAGCGCAAGTGTAAGCGTAACTCAACCAATAATATTAAAAAAAAACTATTACTCACTCGTGAATAATAGTAATGAAAAAGTCACAGTTTGATTATAGGTGTCATTATGTGCCTAATTGCCATGGGATTAGAGCCACTTTATGAGGAAGTGTGTTGAAAAATATTTTAATATCATTTCAGTTTATTTCAAAAAACAAACCTGGAAAACCTTGTTTGTCTGTCAGCGGGGAACGTACCTAAACAATAAAAGGAACCCACCTCCTTTTTGGGAAGTCGGTTAAAAAATAATTACCTATAGAGTCAACGGGAAATACCGTTGACCTGGAATCATGTAATTCGGCGTAAGAAATGACAAATGTAAAAGAATATATAAAGCCTCGGTGCGTAAACCAACTAGCACTTGGCTGGATTTTAATGCACCAGCTGATAAAATTAGAAAAATGAAGAAATATATTTTTAGAGCTGATCAACCAGTGCATAATGATCTTTCGATTGCATAGAAAAAACTAGTTTCACTATATCGGAATCAAACTTAAGGCCGTTTATTTATTGTACCGCAGCGGCAGCGGCGCAGTGGCAACACTGCCTGCGCCGCCGTAGCCCTGCTTCTACCGTTGCAGTACAGACACTCGGCGCCGCCAATTGCCCCTCCGTGGTTTCATACAAATTCATGAGGGACTAGCAAAGCGGAGCTGCGGCAGTGGTGGTCCCGCTGGCCTGACAAACGCAGGCGGAAGCGGGACGGTAGTGGAGCTGTGGTAAGGCGGTTATCACATTGCCGCCGCATCACGCTGCGGTGTACGGAGGGACGAAATATACGCATGCGGCTGCGGAGGCACAGAAGCCAACGTTTTGTCTGCATCCCCGTCCGGAGCTGCGGTGCACGACACCCCGCATTCATTTCCGTCCTTCGTTCATTTAACATTCGAACATCGAGGTAAAAGCAGATCCTAGTGGTTGATAAAATGGATACAGAACTTATTCAAAACGCTGTGCTGCTCCATTATGCGTATGTACGTCCTTTCTACACAACAATCCGTACGATACTGCGGCAGTCAGTGTGGCATACCGCGCGGACCGCACCGCATCTCTGTCCGGGAGTGCGGTACCTTCACGCGCGCCGCACCCCCACAAGGAGATGCGGTGCGAGTGTGTGTTTTTGTATGTAAATTGAGATTCTACAGTCAAAGTTAAAAACCGCAGCAACGCACACGGAGCGGTGCCCCGTGCAGTGCGATAACCGCCTAAGCGATTTACTTGCGCCGCGCCACATTCGCGGGCGGTTTCTCTTTTGTATTGTCCATAGTAACACGAACATTTAAAAAAATTTCGTTCCGTTCAGTCCCGCTTCCCGCCTCTGTGTGTGTGTGGCGCTTAAATATTTATAGCCGGCTGCGGAGCGGGAGCGGTAAAAAGGTTGTGGGTGTCATCTCACGTACATTCGTAGGCGGTCTCCAATTTTCCTAGAAGTTGGCGAGAGGTAAATCCAGTCGAGTGATCACCGATTAGGAGATATCGCCGGTGATCACAAACGAGTTTGAATGCCTGCAGTGACCGGACCTTCTTTAATGTCGTAATAATGGTATGTTGTGACTGGTCAAATGCAACTATTTATTTTATTTTGGCTTAGTTTTTGTTTATTAATGGAACCAACCTTCAGAACGTATAAAAAAGAAAATTTTGTTCTGTTTATTGTAAGAATGTCTAATACATTTTATCCCACTTGTAATCTAGGTATATAAATAAAAATCAATGTAAACTATGTATGTTTGTCCTCTATGCGTTCCGAAACCAATCATCAGATTGTAATGAAACTTTGGTAGGGTGTTCTGTGTGCGTATGGATTGAGGAGCCACATCACGAAATTAATCGAAATCCCGCCCAGATTTAGTAGCAAATTAGATAATTTTGTAGGCGAAATCCTGGAATTTGTAGCAACACACATCAAGAGTTACATCAATTTAAAGGTGGCTCCTCAATTCAAACATCTGGATTGAGGAGCCACCTAGAACTCGGAAACTATTATATGTACATTTTTGAAAATTTAGTATCATTTAGTAGTAATTTTGTTTGGAACCTACAAAAAATTTGGTTCGGATACTGCTGAAACTCGAGAAGATACAATACAAAATGTGTGGCTCCTCAGTCCATACACGTACAAAACTTGTCAACGGGAATTTCCACGAAACTAATTGAGCAATTTTATTTTGGAGTGCATGATCATTTAGTAGTAATTTTGCTAGAATTTGTAGTATAGAAATAATGTTGGAGGACTTAGTGAAATTAAAAATATAAAGCAATATATGTGGCTCCTCAATCCAGACGTTTTGCATATAAATGATTGACTGTATCATCGCGAAATCACAATGGAATCAAAAGCTTGGGGCGCCAACATTTAGTAGAAATTTCTACTAAATAAGTACGTACAATTTATCAGTGTACATATTAAGGATCTGAATAAAAACACACTTTCCGATATTCCATAGGAAATTGCTGTTAAGGGTGACCATAATATTAATGAAATCAGGATAACTGTTTCATGTTTATTTCTTTTAACATCAGTCATATAAAAATAACATTGATTTCGCTATAATTAATTAGTGACATTATAGCACTTTTCTTAATATTCTGAAATGAAAGTATTCAACATTGAGCTCATCAAAAACTCAGAAGAATTTTATTTATCATTGTTATGACAGCGCTGACATCTGTTGTGGTTTTTTTTGCAACTTTCTCATTCTTTGTGAGCAAAGGTTCACCGCCATACAGCCTACCCTTTGCTCCGAGTTGATATAATCATGTAAACATTTTAGGCGAACTAAAATAGATTGTATCCGGTTTTTATGTATAGAATAGAACAGAATATTCACTTAGTTAATAATAATTTTATGCCTTCCCTTTGCTCCGAGTTGATATAATCATGAAAATATTTTAGGTGAACTAAAGTAGATTGTATCCGGTTTTTATGTATAGAATAGAACAGAATATTTACTTAGTTATTAATAATTTTATTCTTAAATGAACAAAACCTTCAATTTGGTTTCTTTCTGTGAACAATCTTGTTGGCTAATGTTGATTCCGTGGATAGGATGTTATTGTCTTGATCATCTGTGGAATTAGTGCCGCGGTATAGATTTACAAGAAATAGCGTCTTATCGAGTAGGCGGTTATCAAAAGTGCATTAATGTGCTTTAAAAACTTCTCATTAAAAGATTTATTTTATTTTCCTTTTCTCGTCAAGGTGGCAAATCGGCCCAGAGGCTCTAGACAAATGCCACACGCTAACTTTTCCGCAGTCGTTCCACAGAAAAAATGTATGGAAATGACATTAGCTTACGACAACCTCACGCTATTTTTTCCGCAGCTAATGTCATCTTCATACATTTTTTCTGAGGAACGACTGCGGAAAAGTTAGCGTGTGGCATTTGTCTAGGGGGTCTGATACTTAATTAATTCCAGCTACATATTATACTATGCTTGGAGTATTTTACCTATACATATGTCGCCATTCGATTAGTGTATCGATAGTATTTCCGGTGGTTGAGTTGTGACCCATCTCTCAACCCCACTTTCTCTTTGCAATAATGACTCTTCATGATGAAGTAGGATAAATCTGGTCTTTTCCCGTTTTATGGCATGGAAGAGCAGCCGCTCGAAAACGAGATGGACTTAATATTTTGATACTTATCATCACAGCTCATATACGTCCCCACCGAGGGACACGAGCCATCCTTAGCTAGTTAGGGCGATTATGCCTTAGTCAAACCTCGCCCGCCCAGTGCGGATTGGTTGACTTCACAAAACCTTTGAACTACTTCGCAGGTGGTTGCAGGTGTCCTCACGATGTTTTCCTTCACCGTACGAGCGTCAGATAAATGTACATATAAAATTCATGAAATGAAAAACACATTTGTACATGGCAGGATCGATCGCAGGTCTCCCGATTCTCCTCGGAGCACAGTCCAGTGCCAAGGCCAAAAGTATCAGAAGAATCAGAGCTTCGATGACCCTGAGCCACCGACGCTCTGATACTTTGATACTTCTTAAAATATAAAACCTATGGAGAACATGGTAATTCGTAATTTTTATCGCAATTGTACTGTGTCGTAGGTCCGCTATTACGTGACCACGTTCTAACAATTGTTATGTTGTGTTAGAGTTTTTCTCCTTTGTTTCATTTGCCACATTATAACCGCTGCTTGGGAGGCTTCGGACACCTATTTATGACGTTTCCTTTGGATTTGGATGGCGTATTATGAAATGTCTACAGCTTTCACACTAAGTACTGATATAAATAAACATTTTCGTTTAATAAATAAAATGCATTTTATTTTATAGTTATTGACATGTATGCCAGTGAACAACGTTTCGCCATAATAATTAAAAAACACCTTTATTACATAGGGTTCTAAAAAATTGTTTACGACCTATTCTCAGGCTTTACCGAATATACACAAAGAAAATCATAAAAATCGGTCAAGCCGCTTCGGAGGAGATATTAAAGGAAAGAAGATAAGCATAGTATGCTGGTCTGTGGTGGGCACCCACCTATGTCAGTGTAAGTGAGACTCCAACTGTGAAGATTGCTATTGCAGCCATCGCTATATGTGCAGTGTATGGTAAAAAAGAGCTTTCATTATAGAAATAGGATATACATATAAAAGTGAACTGAAAAGAAAAGAAATAAAAAAAAATGAACGATGACTCGGTAACGCAGACTGGCTGATCCATTCACCACGGCTCGATGGCAAGTAAAAACTTGCCTTCCTGCCCATCCCAAGCGTATCCCAATACCTGCACACGCGAAAACCTTCAAAGATAACAGACAACATAATATCCGTGGCGGAGTACTGTATCTGAATCGACACGGAAGAATTGAAATGAAATGAAATAAAAAATCGCCTTTTCCATTTAACCCTATATAATGTATAATGGGCAATCTTAAACTGTTTTCATCAAATCACCGTAAACGAACGGAGTGAGATTTGCGGCGCTAGAGCGCAGCGAAGCGTAGCTCAAATCTCACTCCGTTCGTTTTCGGTGTTTTGATGAAAATTGTTTTAGAATGCCCAATATACACCTACTATTAGTACCTGTTACGCAAAAGCTATACCTAAAGTTTGCCTGTGTAGGTAGTTGGTTCTTAACCTATAAAATAACGTTTTACTTGTTTCTTTTTTTTTTTCAAAATAAGTAATACTTAGCGCGTGAAGTATCTCCCTCTTCAACATTATGGTACACAATAGGTATAACAACGTCGGTAAGCCAAAATGTCGAATGTTTTGCCAAAAATACGGCTATTATGCTATGTGGATAGATATAACATAATAGCATATATTAATACACATTATAATTCCTCAGTTGCTGTGGAGTCCAGATAAAGCTCGCTCCCACCTTCGGTTTTATCATTACTTACCATCAGGTGAGATGAAGGCCGAGAAATTGCCTGTTGTATGTAAACAAAAATAATAATTTGTTTTTTTTTGTTTGTCCTAGATTTTAGTCTCGTTATGGTCACCCTTAACAGCAATTTCTTATGGAATATCGGAAAGTGTGTTTTTCTTCAGATCCTTAATATGTACACTGATAAATTGTACGTAGTTATTTAGTAGAAATTTCTACTAAATGTTGGCGCCCCAAGCTTTTGATTCCATTGTGATTTCGCGAAGATACAGTCAATCATTTATATGCAAAACGTCTGGATTGAGGAGCCACATATATTGCTTTATATTTTTAATTTCACTAAGTCCTCCAACATTATTTCTATACTACAAATTCTAGCAAAATTACTACTAAATGATCATGCACTCCAAAATAAAATTGCTCAATTAGTTTCGTGGAAATTCACGTTGACAAGTTTTGTACGTGTATGGACTGAGGAGCCACACATTTTGTATTGTATCTTCTCGAGTTTCAGCAGTATCCGAACCAAATTTTTTGTAGGTTCTAGACAAAATTACTACTAAATGATACTAAATTTTCAAAAATGTACATATAATAGTTTCCGAGTTCTAGGTGGCTCCTCAATCCAGATGTTTGAATTGAGGAGCCACCTTTAAATTGATGTAACTCTTGATGTGTGTTGCTACAAATTCCAGGATTTCGCCTACAAAATTATCTAATTTGCTACTAAATCTGGGCGGGATTTCGATTGATTTCGTGATGTGGCTCCTCAATCCATACGCACACGGTGTTCTGGGGGGGGACGGGGGACGACGACGACGCCCGTGAGGGTTTCTATAGCAAAAAAAGGCATTTACGTGGCATTGCAACGCATGCCGGGTACAGCTGGTAAGCTTAAAAAAAAAACCACTCCCTTATATAGCATACTTAACTGGCAATATTACCATGTATTTATGCTTTGGTTCTTCCCGAGAAGAACAGGCAAGAAACTCAAAAGGTGAAAATTTTTTATCTCCGCTTTTAAATCGCCATTTACAATATTGGTTTTGTTACAGAATCGTCAATTGGAGACTGATCTCAAAGCAAAAGTTTGAGCTCAACTTCCATTACAAGATTAGATGTGTTAGTTCACATTATATAAGATAAAGACTTTATTAACATATCAATCAAAAAATGGAGAGTTGACCTTATGTCCAAATAGTTTTATTATCCAAATAATCACTAATAATACCAATCTAAAAGTGCGTGAACTTAGCATATAAATTGCTCTCACTGAACGTTTCTTTAAAACAAAACGCAGTATATTGTTAAATATTAGAATTGAGAGTTCAAACCCAAGCTTTTTTGTCTGTCGTGTAATCAGACACTTTATAATATGATTTTTTAATAAGTACAGCTTTGATTGTAACTTAAAATTTATTTAAGCTAAGTTCTTGTAAACAACTTGGGATGTTATTGTAGAAAAAACGTATACACAGGCCTCTAAAAGAATTATTGATTTTTTGGAGTCTGGTATTTGGTAAAGCTAACATATTCTTTTGTCTAGTATTAACAGAATGAATATCACTATTTTTACAAAACAAAAGAACATTTTTACTAGTATTATCTGAATGAATATCACTATTTTTAAAAACCGCGAGTCGGACTCGCCCATGAAGGGTTCCGTAGGATTTATGACGTATTAAAAAAACTACTTACTAGATCTCCTTCAAACCAATTTTCGGTGGAAGTTTGCATGGTAATGTACATCAAATATTTTTTTTAGTTTTATCATTCTCTTATTTTAGAAGTTACAGGGGGGGACACACATTTTACCACTTTGGACGTGTCTCTCGCGCAAACTATTCAGTTTAGAAAAAAATGACATTAGAAACCTCAATATGATTTTTGAAGACCTATCCATAGACATCACACGTATGGGTTTGATGAAAAAAAAAATTTAAGTTTCAGTTCTATGTATGGGGAACCCCCAAAATTTATAGCTTTTTTCTATTTTTGTATGAAAATCTTAATGCGGTTCACAGAATACATCTACTTACTAAGATTCATCAGTGTAGTTCTTATACTTTCGGAGAAAAGTGGCTGTGACATACGGACGGACAGACAGACAGACAGACATGACGAATCTATAAGGGTTCCGTTTTTTGCCATTTGGCTACGGAACCTTAATAAAAAGCAAATGAATATTTTTACGAACATATATATTAGATTCTCATGAATATATTGTGACGCTACTGTCAATACCAATTTCTTTAAACTTTTCTCGCAAAGAATTTCTTATTTTAAGGTTATAAATAGTGTGTGGGCGAGCGGTAAAAGAAATAGAAAGGAAAGCACCGTACCTTTAAAGCAGCAACACTCACTCTTCAGCCGGCCGGCACTATAGCTCGCTATTTCTTGTTTCTTCGATAGCTTTATTATACACACAAGTCGCTAATTATTTATTGAGTATAATTAAACACTCGCGGCGAAATCAAATAGAGATTTATCAACTTTTGCGAATTTTTATTGCGGAGCGGTGCGTTTGCGTATAGCAAGATCGGTACTCGAGAGAATGAGAGGAAGGGTCGGGGAAGGATATTATATAAGGAAAGTTTTGTTGTGTGCGTGTGCATGTGAGGGTGCGTGTATTTAATTGCGTAAATCTTATAAAAAATCTACCGTCGTTCAACGGCGTTAACAACTCCCCCGGCCTAGAGGTTCCCTCTACAAGAAAATTAAATAATAATTAAAAATAATAAATTAATAATAATAGCATGCGTTTAAATAAATTAGAATTATTGGAGCGGCAAAGGACAAACTCTTACCACTGGACGAACGAAACTACCACTGGCAGTTCGGACTCTCAGTGTGCGAATCACATCATCTTTACCTCGAAAAACCTCCTCAATCACTCCCAAAGGCCAGCAAAGAGGATGCGTATTATTTTCTTTAAGAATAACTACAGTTCCTTCTTGAATAGGAGTAGACGGATTATTCCATTTTTGTCTTTGTTGGAGGGACGTGAGATATTCTTGGCTCCAGCGTTGCCAAAAACTATGAGTAAGTTTTGTAAGAAGCTGATAACGTGATAAGCGATTATCTTCTATGTGAGTGAGATCCTCAGCGGGAAGAAACTTAAGCGGAGTTAAATTTAAAAAATGATTTGGAGTTAATGCGTTTATATCTGAGGGATCTGAACTAAGAACACACAAAGGACGACTGTTAAGCAAGCCTTCTATTTGTGTTAAAATTGTGATAAATTCTTCATATGTGAGAATTTGGTTTCCAATGGTTTTATAAAGATGAGTTTTTACACAGCGTACATTAATTTCGTATAAACCATTGAAATGTGGGCCATAAGGCGGACTATGTTTGAATTGAATGCGTTGCTCAGCCAATTGCTGACCAATAAAATTTTTATGGGATTTCGATTCTAGCAATGCGTATATTTCGTTTAATTTGCGTTTGGCTCCTATGAAATTGGTACCTCCGTCGCTATAAATCATAGACACGGGGCCTCTGCGAGAGATAAAACGCTTGAAAGCGGCAAGAAAGAGATCAGAACTCAAATCAGTGACAAGTTCAAGGTGAATCGCTTTGGTTGTCAAACAGACAAAAAGACAAATGTATGCCTTTTGACTTTTAACACCACGGTGCCTAATGTGCGTGATATAAAAAGGTCCAGCGTAGTCAACTGCAGTGTAAACAAAAGCTTTCGCTTCCGAAACACGAAAAGCGGGCAAATCACCCATAATAGGTGTAGGTGATTTAGGGTTCATTTTAAAACATATGTTACACTGATGAACTCTCTGGCGTATCAAATTTCTGGCACCAAGAATCCAGAATTTTTGTCTCACGAGTGATAGTAAAAGTGCGGGGCCAGTATGAAGATTTACAATATGATAATCATCAACAATTAACTGAGTGAGGCGATCCTTCGCGGGTAAAATTATTGGGTGTTTTTGACCATAACTAAGTTGAGAATGAGTTAATCGACCACCAACGCGTAATATGTTATCACTATCAATGAAAGGATGAAGTTTTAACAAAGATTTAGAGACATTTTTATTATTTTTTAATGCGAAAATATCACTAGAAAAATGTTTGCGTTGAATAAAATGAATAATATAAATCTCCGCGGAATCATAATCAGATTTTTGAAATGAACCAGAGGTTTTTAAAATTTTAATGAAGCGTAGAATATAAATCATAACGCGAAGTAATTTTTTATAACTAGATAATTTATCGACTAATTTTTGAATTGGATTATTATCGAGTGATTCAATAGTTGAAACCTGCGTATGTAATGTAATAGTTTTGGTTTCAAAAAAATCACTGCCAGTATCGCTGGGCTTGAAGGGAACCAAAGGCCAAATCGAGAAAGGTTCTGATATCCACTGAGGTCCATGAAACCAAAATAAATTATTTAATATATTGCAAGGCGTAACAGGGCGAGATATATCTGCCGGGTTATCATGGCCGCTTATATGATACCAGTGTTCAGCGGGAAGGTGAGTATTAATTTCAGTTATTCGATTTGCGACGAAAGTATGAAATTTGTAAGCGGGTGAATGAATCCAAGTCAAAGCGACAGTGGAATCTGAAAAGGCGTATTTTTCATCTATTTTGCAGCGCAAGCTCAATGTTTCCATAACAGAAGTCATTAATTTGCTCAAAAGAAGAGCAGCGCAAAGCTCTAGGCGTGCGAGTGAAACCTTTTTCAATGGCGCTAATCGAGACTTTGAAGCATAAAGATTCGTGGTGATTCTATTTTGTTTATAATTACAAACCCTAATATACACTGCGGCTCCATAGCATTTTTCACTAGCGTCAGCGAAACCAATTAAAGAAATGTGAGTACCTGCGGTTATACCTATATGTCTAGGAATTTTTAATTTTTGGAGATAAGGCATTTCGACGCGAAATTGATTCCACCTTTGAAGAATGCTATCAGGGACGGGATCATCCCATCCGAGATTGAGTTGCCAACACTGCTGCACTAACAATTTTAAAAAAGCGGTAACTGGGCCTATCAATCCGAGCGGGTCAAACAAGCGAGCGGTTTCTGATAAGATTGTGCGTTTTGTGCACAACTGTACATTATTATTTGGATTGACTTGAAATAATAAAAAATCATCACTAGGACACCAATGCATTCCTATTATTTTTGTGTGAGACGTGTCATCAAAGTTAACGAGATGCGAAATCTTTTTATACGACTCAGGAATTTTATTTAAAACATTAGGGTCACTGGACATCCACTTAACTAACTTAAAGCCCCCGACCCTGAACATGTCGACCATTTCTTGACATATTTTTTCAGCGTTCTCTGAACCATCAATAGAAGCTACGTAGTCGTCCATGTACATGTGGTTTTCGGCCTCATAAGCGGCGAGCGGAAAGCGATCGCGTTCGTCAGCGGCTAGTTGCCGTACGACACGCATTGCGAGATAAGGAGAACTGGATATTCCAAATGAAACCCTATTAAACTCATATGTATCAATATTTGAGTCGGTCTCAAACCTATACAAGATGCGTTGGTACGGCTGATGTTCTTTCGATAGTTTAACCTGAAAGTACATCTTTTCGATGTCTGCGGACAAAGCGATGTTGAACATTCGTAAATTAATTAAAAGTGAAAATATATTTTGTTGAAGATTAGGTCCGACATATAATAAATCATTAAGCGATTTTCCCGAAGTTGTTTTACAGCTGGCGTCAAGAACTACTCTAAGCTTAGAGGTTTCTTTGTCCGGGCGAATAACAGCCCTATGCGGTATGTAATAAGAGCTATCTTGCGGGGAAGCGTTACTTACTTTTGACAAATAACCTTTATCAATGTAATCTTGAATAGTAACGTTATATTCTAACCGTAAGTTAGGCGAAGCGTTTAATTTCTTTTCTAATGATAACAAGCGCCGTTTAGCAATACTAACAGAATCGCCCAGCTCTGTCGGCTGAGACTTGAATGGTAGCGACACAGTATATCTACCGGTATCATCACGTGAGTATGAAGAGAGAAAACTACGTTCACACTGCTCATCATCGGGGCTAACGTGTTTTTTATTAGGAACATTTTCGAGTTCCCAAAAGCGTTGCGTTAAATTATTCAAGCGTTGAATTTCCGTGTCATAAATAAAAGCGTTATTTTTATCGAGTGCAGAACAACAAAGAGACGCATCACAATCAGCCCGTCCCATAACAACATAACCAAGCGTAGACTCAAAAGCGACAACCGATGAGTTGGTCGAACTAACTTTTCTACCCCCGAGTAAGAACGGAATGAGTTCATTACCTATGAGACAATCGATACCCAAAGGCGAAAAATAATTATCATCGGCCATAGGTAAATTGCGCAAATGAGCTAACTGCGATACATCTATCGGCGCGCTAGGTAAGCGATCGGTGATGGTGTCCATCACTCGAGCTTCAATTGTGTATTGACAGCGTTCGTCATAGCGGGACTGAATTGTGAGTTTTACACATCCTAGCGAAGCACTTTTCGTACAGCCGATACCTTGAATAGTAGACGAAGCGGGAGTGATCAATAAATTCAAGCGATCACAACAATCTTTTGTTATAAAATGACTGGTCGAGCCAGTGTCTAAAAATACGCGCAGCGATTGTACCTGCCGAGCGTTATTATCAAATGCAAATGCATAGACTGATGCGGTAGGCAAAAGAACGGCTGTATGTTTATTTGTCAATTGAGTAGTGGTAACTGACAGCGAAACGTTCCTAATACCATCTACATTTAAATTTGAGTCTTGGGTACTAGGGCGATTAGGCTGGGAATCGCTTGGCGTGTGAGTTGCAACCGGTTCGCTCGACATACCCTGCCTCGAACGAATATTATTGGTGTTATGCGAATTGAAATTAGATTGCGAGTGATAATTATCAACATGTAATAAGGTATGGTGTTTGCGGCGACAAATAGAACAAACATTTTGAGATTTGCAGTTTTTGATATGATGAAAACCTAAGCAATTTATGCAAAAACTATTTTTAATTACTAAATCGTTTCTTATTTTTGCGTTACAAGATAAGAACTTAGCACATTTATATAAGCCGTGTGAAGGCTGACTTTTACATACTAAACAATTGCGTGATAAATGACTATTATATGCGTTATAGGGTTGCTGCACATTACTATCGGTATTTACAAGAAAAGAATGTGTTGGTTTTGATACTTTATATGAGCTTGAGGTTTTTGTGACATTATTATAAGTTTGTTTATTATTTGTAAGCGTACGTAAAGTGTGAATTTTGTTTTGTTCTTTGACAAATTCTTTGAGATGAGAGAACTTTGGAATTTTAACCTGCCTATTAGTTTGTTCAAAAAGAGTGAGGGTATCTTTATCTAATTTACTAAGTGCAATATGCGTTATTATGAAATCAGCAAGGTCATCGAATTCCAGGCGACGTAAGGCAGCCTCAGCAGAACAAAACTGATCTATGAATGCGTCCAATGACTGCGATTTAAAATGCAACATTTGCTCCAAATAAGCAGACCCTTGAACTCTTATGTCTTGGTATTTTTCAATGAGTGCGTTCCAAATAATCATATAATTTTCACCTGTAGGCGGAATACCTGAGCACACTGATAACGCTTTTCCTGAGAGTTTCCCTATTAAATACTGAGCCTTTTCGGCTGCAGTGAGCTGAGCATTATCATGAATGAGGCTTTTGAAGTTTTGATAAAAGACGGTCCACCTATTAGGGGTACCATCGAAGGAGGCTAACTCCAAAGGAGGCAATTTTTTATTAAAATTAGTATTGCTCTGTATGCCAGCCCTGAGTTGAGTAAGGGATTTTACAACAACTTTGATGTTACAATATAAATCGTCAAATGCGTTAACCGTCGAGTAAGAAGGCTTGACCTCCGCATTCGACTCCATATAGGCCAAATTTAGATCATCGACAATTTGAAGAAATTCCGTTCTAGTACTTTCTAATGAATGTATGCGGGTGAGAAATTTAGATTCATTTTCGGGATCAGAAACCTTTAGGCCGAGATTGTACAGTTGTTGAACTCTTTCAAACAACGTTTCCTGTTTAGCTTCTAATAAATTAATTTTACGCCTTAATTGTGCCATCTTGCGAAATAAATTTGCGTGTGAAAATAAAATTGCGTTACTATTAAACTATAAATGCGATTATTACAATAAAAATATTAAAACGAGAGTTTAATTGAGAAATGAGTGAGTGAGAAATAAATTGAAAATGCGGTTGAGTGGAGTTAGCTGTAGTGAAGACTAGCTGAGCGTGTGTTGCTGGTTTGTGACTTCTGATGTTATTGTCACTGTACCCAGTAATTTAACTGCCTGTCTTACCCTTCGAACCGTATCACAGTAATGCAAATACACCACTGCTTAGCGGTAAGAAATAGGTAAGATAGAGGTACCCACGCAGGCGACCCAGTACCGAGTCTCCCTCTGGTGGAATGGGCAGTTAAATAAATGCGGAATATGAAAAATGCGTAGTAATATCGATAAATATGCCTTAAAAAATATATAAATATGCGTTAAAATATAATGCGTGTGTGAAACAGTTGCGGTTTTAACAATTTTGTAAATGGGGAGGTAGATAGCAAAAAAATCAACACGGAGAAAAGGACTATTGAATTTAAATATATGTGTATTTGTGGAGTGTATTTTGCGGAATCCGGGGACAGAAGGACCAAGAACTTGTGTGGGCGAGCGGTAAAAGAAATAGAAAGGAAAGCACCGTACCTTTAAAGCAGCAACACTCACTCTTCAGCCGGCCGGCACTATAGCTCGCTATTTCTTGTTTCTTCGATAGCTTTATTATACACACAAGTCGCTAATTATTTATTGAGTATAATTAAACACTCGCGGCGAAATCAAATAGAGATTTATCAACTTTTGCGAATTTTTATTGCGGAGCGGTGCGTTTGCGTATAGCAAGATCGGTACTCGAGAGAATGAGAGGAAGGGTCGGGGAAGGATATTATATAAGGAAAGTTTTGTTGTGTGCGTGTGCATGTGAGGGTGCGTGTATTTAATTGCGTAAATCTTATAAAAAATCTACCGTCGTTCAACGGCGTTAACAAATAGCTTGAATAGTCCTCTTCTGCAGCACAAAAACGATCTGAATGACAGCACCATTTCCCGACAACAAAATACCATACGACATCACACTATGAAAGTAAGAAAAGTATACAAGTCTTGCTGTATCAACGTATTTTCCATACAGCGTAAGCTGCAGAATTACTAAGTCTCTTTGACAATGTATCGATATGTGGGCCCCATTGCAGCTTAGAATTAAGAGTCATCATCATCACAGCTCATATACGTCCCCACCGAGGGGCACGAGCCTACCCTAACTAGTTATGGTAGGGCGATTAGGCCTTAGTCAAACCACGCTGGCCCAGTGCGGATTGGTTGACTTCACATACACCTTTCAATTACTTCGCAGGTGTATGCAGGTTTCCTCACGATATTTTCCTTCACCGTAGGAGCATCAGATAATGTAGATTATGTAATTCGTGAAACGAAAAACACATTAGTACATGGCAGGATCGATCGCGGGCCTCTCGATTCTACTCGGAGCACAGTCCAGTGCCGAGTCCACAGCGCCACCGACGCTCTCGGTGGCGCTGTGTCCTCGGCAGTAATCAAGTGTGATCCCAAGAAATACTGTGGTGTCCACAAGGTCAACACCTCTATATCCTTTATTTTTACAGTGGTGTGAACCTCTTTCACATTGGGTAAAACAAATTTTTTATTTTGTTTTCCCTTCATTAAGAGACAGGTTGTTTACGTTAAACCAATGAACAATTCTTGAGATAGAATTGAAGATGACTATTATATCATTTGTTCCTCGTAAAATTTGGAATTGGTATTGAAAATTGACATTGAAACATCAATAAATATAAATTTATTTTTAAGAGTACGATTACGAGCCATTATGTTCGCTCAGAGAAAACATCAATCGGCGGGATCACAAATAAACGGGTAATTTATTTTAACTATAACCCTATTAATGTAAAGTACTTTTACACTGAAAAAAATAATCGCTAAACAAGTTGCAATCTCGCATGATTGAAAAAAATATGACTGAGTCATTCAAGAAAATTTTAAAAACAACAATTCACGGTTTATTGTCACAATAAAGTTAAAATGATTGAACGTCTATCAAGTCAAATGTGTTGAATTCAATAACTTTACTTGATTGATGTCGAGACATGGTCAATTCTACCATAAACTTCTTTAGGTTTATCAAGTTGCTTTATCAATACTTCCACATCACAAATATTCCATCTAAAAAAGAATTTTATTAATTCAAATAATATAGCCTATTTACTTAAATAATGTAAGATTATTGAATTGATGTCGAGACTTGGTCAATTCTATCATGACTTCTTTAGGTCTATCAAGTTGGGGTGCGATGTCAGACAACCTCCTTGTGGTGCACCCTGGGCAACCCGGCAGATTCTCTGCCGCGGGCTAATAGTCTGACGAGAGGACCCCCATGGAGGGGGGGCGTGGGATGGCCGGGTTTAACCTGGCGGGCCACTTCGTGTGGCCACCCGCTTCATGCGGGGAAGGGCGAAGTCCCCTCTTCTTATGTTAAGAAGAGGTGTGGCTCTCGCTGGAAGCCGATCCCGGCGGCTACCTCTGGTGGTAGTAGGGACGAGGTGAGTTTCTCGCCATGGCGCTTCGCGCCCGTTGGGGATTTCCCCGAGCTTCGGCTCACCCGCGCGGCGGTGGATCCAGTGGGATCTGCCGTCGGGCAACCCGTTACCCGCACTGAGCGGGCCGGGGGCCCGGCGCACTGAGCGTCGGGCCACGTGGAAGACAACCACAGTAAAAAACCAGTTGCGGGGTGTAGAGCGGCGCAATTCGCCGCTCCACAAAGCAGCAGAGCCAGGCGGAGAGTCCGGCAACGGACATGTCACGGGCAGGGGGTCAGCGGGAATAAGGCCTGGCTGTTGTCCCCTTCCCTCTGTCTTGTGACGGACGGAGGAGCTGCTGGGGGGGTTTTTAGTGGGTAGGCCCGGGCCGGGTACGGTCTGGGGAGTCCCACATATCCTCGTGGTTTGGCTCGACCACGAGGAATGCGTAAATGCATTTTCCCCCCTCCCTAAAAAAAAAAAAAAAAAAAAAAAAAAAAGGTCTATCAAGTTGGGGTGCGATGTCAGACAACCTCCTTGTGGTGCACCCTGGGCAACCCGGCAGATTCTCTGCCGCGGGCTAATAGTCTGACGAGAGGACCCCCATATGGGGCGTGGGATGGCCGGGTTCAACCCGGCGAGCCACTTCGTGTGGCCACCCGCTTCATGCGGGGAAGGGCGAAGTCCCCTCTTCTTATGATAAGAAGAGGTGTGGCTCTCGCTGGAAGCCGATCCCGGCGGCTACCTCTGGTGGTAGTAGGGACGAGGCGAGTTTCTCGCCATGGCGCTTCGCGCCCGTTGGGGATGGATCGGCGAGCGGCGGTGGATCCAGTGGGATCTGCCGTCGGGCAACCCGTTACCCGCACTGAGCGGGCCGGGGGCCCGGCGCACTGAGCGTCGGGCCGCGTGGAAGACAACCACAGTAAAAAACCAGTTGCGGGGTGTAGAGCGGCGCAATTCTGCGCCGCTCCACAAAGCAGCAGAGCCAGGCGGAGAGTCCGGCAATGGACATGTCACGGGCAGGGGGTCAGCGGGAATAAGGCCTGGCTGTTGTCCCCTTCCCTCTGTCTTGTGACGGACGGAGGAGCTGCTGGGGGGGTTTTTAGTGGGTAGGCCCGGGCCGGGTACGGTCTGGGGAGTCCCACATATCCTCGTGGTTTGGCTCGACCACGAGGAATGCGTAAATGCATTTTCCCCTCTCCCAAAAAAAAAAAAAAAAAAGGTCTATCAAGTTGGGGGTGCGATGTCAGAACACCTCCTCGTGGTGCACCCTGGGCAACCCGGCAGATTTTCTGCCGCGGGCTAAGAGTCTGACAGCTGCCCCGTGGAGGGGGCGTGGTGTGGCCGGGTTTAACCCGGCGGGTCACTCCACGTGGCCATGTGGGGCGTCACCTCCCCTTCTTTTTGAAGATGGGGTTGTGTGTCGCCTGGGGACCCGCTCGCGGGTCATGGCGCGTTGCGCCTTGTGCCGTTGCCCTTTTGATCGGGTTGGTGCGGGTCCTTGTTGAGCTTCGGCATGTCATTGTTCCGAGGCTGGAAGACTCGTAGAGCTCCGGCGTGTCGTTGTTCCAAGGACTGAGGCTGACCCGATCAACGTGTGGCTTCGGCACACTTGTGCGGCCCCCACGAGGGGGGCGTGGGATGGCCGAGTGCTACTCGGCGGGCCACCTCGTGTGGCCACCGTGGCCACACGAGGTGGCCCGCCGAAAGAAGGGGAGGTGACGCCCCACATGGCCACGTGGAGTGACCCGCCGGGTTAAACCCGGCCACACCACGCCCCCTCCACGGGGCAGCTGTCAGACTCTTAGCCCGCGGCAGAAAATCTGCCGGGTTGCCCAGGGTGCACCACGAGGAGGTGTTCTGACATCGCACCCCCAACTTGATAGACCTAAAGAAGTCATGATAGAATTGACCAAGTCTCGACATCAATTCAATAATCTTACATTATTTAAGTAAATAGGCTATATTATTTGAATTAATAAAATTCTTTTTTAGATGGAATATTTGTGATGTGTAAGTATTGATAAAGCAACTTGATAAACCTAAAGAAGTTTATGGTAGAATTGACCATGTCTCGACATCAATCAAGTAAAGTTATTGAATTCAACACATTTGACTTGATAGACGTTCAATCATTTTAGCTTTATTGTGACAATAAACCGTGAATTGTTGTTTTTAAAATTTTCTTGAATGACTCAGTCATATTTTTTTCAATCATGCGAGATTGCAACTTGTTTAGCGATTATTTTTTTCAGTGTAAAAGTACTTAGGGTTATAGTTAAAATAAATTACCCGTTTATTTGTGATCCCGCCGATTGATGTTTTCTCTGAGCGAACATAATGGCTCGTAATCGTACTCTTAAAAATAAATTTATATTTATTGATGTTTCAATGTCAATTTTCAATACCTGGTGGTGCCCCAAGTAGACTCCACCACGTTGGCGTTTCACCGAATAAGGAGTTTTGGGTTGATTGCTGATGCCGCCACTACAATCAAAGAATTTCACAACTTACTTGGATCCGTTCGGTCTCCGTATGTAGCCGGTGGACTTCCTGAGCTAGCTCGAAGGAAGTCGCGGCTCCTGAAGTTCTGCTGTCTGACCGAACCGGATGGTACACTTGCCTATTAGGCCACCACGGCTCACACACGCGACGAGAACACAAAGCGGGCACTCTTTTGCACAACACAAAGCGGGCTTTCGCACCCCGATATTAGGTGCGCCGCGCAAATCACTATAATGCTTAATTATTGTGTATTATATTTTATGGATGCCCGGACATCATCCTAACCTAATTCAATGTCATGACATTTCGACTCGACTCAATTGACATCTTACATGCGGCCGGCCGCCAAAAAGGCTCTCACTGCACAGACTAAAATGCTGTGTTGCCACTCGCTCTTCCTCGAGCGTGAACATCCCCCCGCTCCGGACTTCGGTGTTAGCCACCGTACGCGCCGGACGTGTTTTCTACGCTCCGAGTGTGCTCGCGCCGCTAATATTTTCCGAGGCTGTTTTCCTCAGTTTTTCTTCGATATTATTATTTTGTGTTAGTTGTATTTTATTTGTGCCGTCTTTTTCGCGAGTTGAGACGCTGGATTAGTGGTTTAAGTTAGTTTATAAGCTAGCTTAAGTTTAAGTGATAGTGACGCTCCCCATTTTTCTCTTTATTGGGAAAAATACCACCTCCACGGAGCAGGAACCGTGCCAGTTTGATAGTGTTTAGTGAAACTGTGATATTGACATTTTTCCCGTGAAAATCGGCCAACTGTACGGGAAGATTCGGTGGAAACGGTGTTTTTCACCGGCGTGGTCGCGCCGCCATATTGCGCGCCGCCATTGACCGCGTGGAGCGGGCTGACATTTGACGCGGCGTTGACGTGTGACGTCGACGGGTGACGCTGTCAGCCGTCACTTGGACGGCGCCATCTTGCCGGGCCGCGGTCCAACACACAGGGAGTACTCCTTTGATATGTGGTTTCTTGTGACTTTGACTTTTATTGCTGTGCGCCTTGTTTATTTTTGCTGAACTATTAATTGTGGGTGTGTAATCGTGCTTCGGACACCGGGCCTTACGCTTTTACGCTTTTCTGTGCCGTCATCCGTCATCCAGTGACGTTTGACTTTGACTTTAGTGTTGTGACTTTTGTTACGTCTGTGCGGCAAAATTTGCCACCTGTCACTTTTTGACACTTTTTGTCACATTTGACGTTGGCAGGTGGACTGACGTCCCCTCTGGGAGCCCAGGAACACACGTGCGAGTTTGGTGCGGCTTTTATCGGAGACATTTATTCGCCGGTATATGGCCCCTTAGCTGCAATATACCAGTCGCGACGTCAATCTCACGTTGCCGGAACCCCTAGAGAACTTAGAAATATTTTCGCCACAAAATAATTTTTTTTTTTTTTTTTTGGAATACCAATTTTTGTGCTGTGGTTATTAAGTGGGTGTAGACCGGTGTGATGAGTGGGTCAGAAGGGGGCGGACCCCCCCCTCTTGGTCCTTCGAACGCTTTTCGTCCGCGAAGCTCGCTTCAGCGTACCCCGCCTCAGCGCGGGGAAGGCGACCCGCCGACGGTGTCGTCGCCCCCCCGGCGTATTATTGAAATTGCTGGAGCCGCCTACAACCGCGTGATGGCCGAGATATCGCCGAGGAAGAATCCTTCGACTACGCCGGCGCCTATGATGCCCCCGAAGACCGCGCAGGAGACTGGCGCCGCGAAGCGTGTTTTGTCGCCGGATGACCCCGCTACGACAGCGAATCCCAAAAGGCGGCCGGTCAGATCGCTGGCCAGGACCCAGCGCGGACTCTCCATCGCACCGACGCCCACTACGGAGTATGGCACGCCGGCATCATCGTCCGATGACGAGCAGGAGGAGATAAATCTTGATCTTTCTAGGGCCACCACACGTCAGCTGCTGTCGCAGGCCAATGCAGCAGGGAGGGTCATAACGGCCATTGCGGGGGGCTCGTCGAAAATGAATAAGGCAGATCTGGCGGCCATTAATGCAAAGTTGTCGACGGTGCTGGAGGTTGTGGGCCACTTGGGGCTGTTGGTAGAGCAGCAACAGGCGGATGCCGCCATTCTGAGGTCCAAACTGGAGACGACAGCAGCCGAGTGCCGGAGGGAACGGGACAGGGCCAACTCGTCTGAGGCGGCTTTGGAAAGTGCAAGGGACGAGACCTTGGCGGTCGCTACCAGGGCCGCGGAGGCCGCAGCAGCTGCCGCCGCCGCCGCCGTGGCGGGGTCGCCGGGGGCCGCACCCCTGGACGTTGGACCGCCAGCACCGGGAGGATCGTACGCCGACCGAACTCGTCGGTCTGCGCCGGCGGGACCAGTTGTAGCCGTCTACCCCGTTGAGGGGTCGGAGATTAAAACTTCGGAGGACACTCGGAAGGTACTAAAGACCTCTATTGCCCCCGCCACTCTACAGATAAATGTGGATAGGGTACGTCGCGTCGGGAATGGGGGGATTGTGATACAGGGGAGAACAAAGGAGGATATTGACAAGATAAAAGCAGCCCTCCCAGAGTCGCTGAGAGCCAACGACCTAAAAGGTAGGTCCCCACTGGTGGTCATAAGGGATTTAGTGGGGAGGGAACCACAATTGGAGGAGATTCTCAAGGCTGTTCACGACCAGAACTTCAGGGAGACCCAGTGGACCTACGAAAAAATGAAGAGCGAATGCCGGTTGGCCTTCAGGAAGAGCAAGCAGGGTTCTGCGTATTCGGCGATGGTCCTGGCATGCTCGCCTGACCTGAGGAGGGCCCTAGTTGGGAAAGGCCGACTGTACGTGGGATGGGAAGTGTGCAGAGTGGAGGACTTTACAACTGCCATCTGCTGCAACAAGTGCTGTACATATGGGCACGGGGAAAAGAAGTGCAGACAGGAGAGACCGACATGTATTCGCTGCGGGGTGGTGGGACACAAGATGGAGGAATGTAAGGAGGAGATACCTCGTTGTGCCACCTGTCACCGATTTGGGCACAAGGGCGCGAACGCCCACGAGACAGGAGCAAGAGACTGCCCCGCGCGGATACACGCTGAGCGCAGAATGGCAGAATCTACGGCCTACTAATGGCTTCGTCGTGCAAACTGACAGTCGGCCAGATAAATCTGGCGGGGGCACAACTTGCCACTCTAGAGCTACCCCGAGTAGCAGAAGACCTGGGGCTAGACGTCGTTCTTGCTCAGGAGCATTACCCTGGTCCCCAGAGAGACGCTACCGCCTGCAGATTTCTGCAGTGCGGTACGAACGCCAAGGCGGCGATCTATGTTCGTCGTCAAGACCTCCCATGCGCCTTCTTGCAACATCTGTCGAACACGCACTGCACAGTGTGCCATGTACTTCTCGACGAAGAAGGTGTATATATGGTGTCCGCGTACTTCCAGTACAGTGACGATATAGACGTTCACCTGCAACATCTCGGCGTCGTCCTCGATTCCCTTCGTGGGAAGAGAGTTATTATTGGGGTAGACTCAAACGCACACTCGCCGATGTGGTACTGTCAACCGCGGCAGTATACGGGGCGAGGGCCAGACGTCAGGCACCGCCGCGAGCGTATGGAGGCGTTTATCCTGGCCCGAGGACTTAGGCTGGCGAAAGCAGAGGGCGAGCCACCTACATTCGCAACCGCGAATGGTGCCTCCAACATCGACCTCACATTGACCAGAGGCATCCTGGCGACAGGATGGCAAGTGTTGCCAGATCACATAGAGAGCGACCACCGGCTCATAACTTTCGAAGTGGCAAGTCGGCCCACTCCTCGCGCTGAACCGCCTGGGGAGGATCCGATGAAGCTGCGGGATCGTGGGGTCGATTGGGCACGTTTTGAGCGTGGGATCCATGGGCGGGTAGGAAGTATAAGGTGGAATCGGTCCGCCCAGGAGATCTGTGCTCAGTTCACCACCTTGGTAGGGAGCACCGCGAAGCAGACCCTGGGTGTCGTGCGTACGAAGTTGCACGGGCACGAGTGGTGGTCTCCACAACTCGACGAGCTTCGTAGGCGTAACAACCTTTTGCGTCGGACTTGGCAATCGACTCGCCGGGCCGGGGGGCCCATCGAGGCCGAGGCCAAGGACCGCTTCCATGCGCATAGGCGTTTATATAGGGGGGCCATGGAGGAGGCGCAACTTTTGCACTTTAAAAAAATCGCGGACTCGGGAAACCTGGACCCTTGGGGACAGGCGTACCGGCTCGCGAGCGGGCGGCATAGACCCCCAAGTAACGTAATTAACGGCATCGTTTACGCCCAAGGATATGCTGGCAGTGTGAATGAGGCCATGCACAGCCTCTTGTACTCACTTTGCCCAGACGACGATCTGTCCAGGGATACTCCCTACCACAGGCAGGTGCGTCTAATGGCCTCCATGTCACCGTCAGGAGAAGATGCGCCTCCTCCTTTCCAGGAAACTGTGAGGGACATAGTCCGGGATCTTCCCAACACGGCGCCGGGAGCCGACGGGATCAGTGCTCGCGTGATACAGCACACTTGGAAGGCCGCATCGGCGGAGTTCTCCGAGGTGTTTAGGCGATGTGTCCGGGAGGGCTGTTTTCCGGATGTCTGGAAGGTCGGTAAGCTGATTGCCATCCCGAAAGGGAACGGCAAGCCCCTTACCGACCCGAAAGCATACCGCCCAGTTACTTTGTTGCCGATCTTTGGTAAGATTCTCGAACGCATAATATTGAGCTGCGCTCCGCAGATTACCAGGGGGTTATCGGATCGCCAGCACGGATTCACTCGAGGCCGGTCGACGGTGTCTGCCCTAAATACCATCTTCAGGGCGGCGCGAGAGAGCTCGTCGAAGTATTTGCAGGTAGTCTTTCTGAATATCTCTGGGGCCTTCGACAACGCGTGGTGGCCGATGGTGTTGCTCAAGGTGAAGCAGGGGGGGTGTCCACCAAACATCTTTAAGATGCTGGTGGACTACTTCCTTGAGCGTCACGTGAGCCTGTCCGTAGGGCATTACAAGGTGTCGAAGGCGGCAACGATGGGTTGCCCGCAGGGATCGGTGCTGGGACCCACGCTCTGGAACGTGCTAATGGACGACTTGCTTCGACTCCCATTCCCTGGGGGGGTTAGCGTCGTGGCTTACGCCGACGACGTGACGATTCTGATCGAGGCCAATTCCCGGGCGAGCATAGAGGCCTCGGCCTCTACCACTTTGCAGCTCGTCGGCGACTGGGGGGCCCGTAATCGTCTGGAATTTGCTCCTAGTAAGTCTGCAACTATGACGATCAGGGGCAAATTCCAGAGGCCACCAGTCATCAAGTTCGGTGGGGTCTCTATCAGAAGCGTCACGTCGACCACGGTGCTGGGGGTGGTAGTCGACGCAAGTTTATCGTTCGCACAGCATGCGACATCGATAGGGGAGCGGGCGGCAAATTGCTTCGGCAAGATGTCGAGAGTGTCGGCGTCCTCTTGGGGTATTCGACACAAGGCGCTCAAGATCTTGTACCATGTGGCGACGGTGACGTATGCTGCTGCATGCTGGTCACAGCGCGCGTCCCTTCATGTTGTGCGGAGCGCGTTACTGCGCACCCAGAGACCCGCCTTGATCCTTCTGACCAAGGCGTACCGATCGACGAGCTCTGTCGCATTACCGGTTTTGGCCGGTGTATTACCGGCCGACCTCGAGGTGATCCGGGCAGGTGAACTAGGCGGAGTGCGCGAAGGCCGCGCCACCAAAGAGGAGCTACGGAGTGCCCGACTCCGAACATCTGAGTCCGCTCTTGCCTCCTGGCAGGAGCGTTGGGGCACATCGGAACAAGGGAGGGAAACGTATCGGTTCTTTCCGGACGTGGCGGCCCGGCTCAGGTTTACCTGGGTCGAGCCGGATTACGAAGTCTCACAGCTACTGACGGGGCATGGTCATTTCAATGGTAGGCTGTTTAGGTTCTCACTGGTCGACAGTGCTAGGTGTCCTTGTGGGGAGTGCGAGGATGAGGACCTGCATCACGCACTATGGGAGTGTAGGTTGTACAGCGAGGCGCGTAGGGACTTGGTCGATAAGGTGAAAGCGCTTGAGACGGGTCCGATTTATTACTGCGATCTCGTGGGGACGGAGGCGAATTTCCAGCGGTTACGGGACTTCGCGCGACTTCGGTGGTACTCGATTAGGAGTGGGTTCGATAATAGAGGCGAAGCAAGGAGAGGGCAACCGCCCGAAGAAAGAAGAGACTAGATAGTAGACGAAGCCGGCGGTACCACGATCGGTGGGCACACGGCGACCTGGTGGCGGACACCGAAGGCGTGACGTGTGTTGTCCAACCCGTAAGGGAAGAGGGACACAGGGACAAACAGGAGAAAGGTTTAAATAACTTGTAGGGAGTCAAGAAGTGTGCGCGGCTAGAGTGCGATTACGCAGGATCCGCGTACATCTCCCGCTGTTTCGGCCCGTATAACCACGATTGGTTGAGTAGGGCCATGGGTTGGTGGAGGGGTAAAGTCCCGGACTGTCCGCCAAATCAGTCTAAGGGGAGGCGAGAAAGAGTAGCGACCGCGCGCTTCAAAACAGAATCCCCAACTAGGACCTCGGCAAACCTGGGCACACCATCAGACCCTAGAGTAAGTTGGACAATGCGTCCGCGACGCCAACGTAAGGGTGGCAGGTTTGGGTCCTTCACTAACACGAGGTCTCCAACCCTCGGTGGGTTTGTCTTATCTGACCACTTAACGCGCTGTTGCAAAATGTGTAAATATTCAAGGTGCCAGCGGCGCCAGAAGCTCTGGGTAAGCTGCTGGAGCAACTCAAACCGCGAAAGGCGTCCTGGATTGACATCTCTATAAGGATACTCGGGCAGGGCGTTAAGTGGTCTGCCTATCAAGAAATGGCCCGGCGTGAGGGCCTGCAAATCGTTCGCATCGGTAGACAACGGACATAACGGACGCGAGTTGAGAACCGCCTCAATCTTATGAAACACCGTCGCGAGTTCCTCGAACGTGAGAATAGTCTCCCCAATAACGCGGCGAAGGTGAGTCTTGGCGGCCTTTACAACAGATTCAAAAATCCCTCCCCAGTGAGGGCAAGACGGCGGGGAGTATCGCCATGTTACCCCCCTACGGGAGAGTGTGGATCCGATCTCAATATTATTTTTATCTAAAAATTCACAAACTTCTCTTATATGTCTATCAGTGCCCTTGAAGTTCGTCCCACAATCGGACCGAATTAGAGAAGGCAGTCCCCGGCGGGAGACAAATCTGCCTAACGCTGCTAAGAAAGCGTCCATGGTGAGCGCACTCACCACCTCCAAATGAACGGCTTTAGTGGCCAAACAAACAAACACACACAAGTAAGCCTTTTCAGTCTTAGCATTACGGAGTCGCGACGTTTTTATAGTGAACGGTCCCGCGAAATCAGTTCCAACTCCTAAGAAGGTCATCGATTCATTCACACGATCAGCAGGCAAATCACCCATTTGGGGCTGCATCGTCTCGGGGCGTAAACGATAGCAGGGCAGACATCGAAAGATAACAGATCGGATTATTCTTCGCGCTGACAAAATCCAAAACTCCCGTTGGAGGAGCGTGGTCAATGCATTACATCCGGCATGAGCATTCTTTACATGGCGATCAATGATCAACAATCGCACCAATGGTCCGTCCTTGGGGAGCAACAGGGGATGACGTGATCTATAAGGCAAGTTAGCGTGCCTCAATCGGCCTCCTACACGCAACAATCCTTTATCATCCAGAAAGGGAGTCAAACGCACCAAGGGTCCCTTCAATTTGGACGTCCCGGTACGGAAAATCTTAAGTTCCGGTTCAAACGCTCTAGACTGGGTCATACGCACCCAATGCAAAAGAGCATCTTGGCGCTCCTGCGGTGAGAGGACCGGACACAAATCTTTGTCCTGAGGCCGGCGACAATTTCGAATAAATCTTCTTATCCAAGCGGTCACGCCGAGCAACTTGTCCAGAGAACTGTAGCGGTCTAATAAAAATTCCCGCTCTGGGGCCGCCATAGTCTCGACAGCGTGAACACGCAAGCCCGGATTTGGTACCTTCACCACAGCTGGTGTGGAAGGCCAAGACGGTTGCAACAACCATTCGGGACCCCACCACAGAGTGTGGTCAATAAGCTGAGGGGCTTCGCTGCCACGTGATGCACAGTCAGCAGGGTTTATTTCACCTGGCACGTGGCGCCAAATCAACGTGGCCTTCGAGGCCTGTATTTGGGATACCCGATTGGCCACAAATACTTCCAGGGAGTGGACGGAGTTCTTAATCCAACACAGGACAACCTGACTGTCGGACCAAGCAAAGAGCGACTCAAAGTCCACACTACGTCCCAGGGTGTCAACAACGTGGTTCATCAAACGAACCAGAAGAGTAGCTCCAGACAATTCTAACTTCGGAATCGTTAATCGAGTCCGAAGTGGAGCAACCTTACTCTTAGCAATTAGCAAGTGGAGCTTAACAGCTCCTCTATCATCAACCGTCCGGATATATACGACGGCTGCGTATCCACTCTCAGACGCGTCACAAAAGCCATGAAGGCTGGCCGTAAACCGTCCCTTAGGCAGTATATGTCTAGGGATACTAACACGGTTAATGTCGGGGAGAGACGACATGAAGGACTCCCAATCTCGCAGCAAACGGCCCGAGAGGGGCTCATCCCACGACACTTCGGCTGACCAAAGTTCCTGTAGGAAGCACTTCATCCAAAACACGACGGGACTAATCCAGCCATTTGGGTCAAAGGTACGAGCTACTGTAGACAAAACCAACCGTTTCGTCCAGACCTTGGGGCTTGGCAGCTCCAATCGATAGGTGAACGTGTCCTGGACAGGTCTGTATTGCACTCCCAAAACAGATAGAAAATCTGGAGTGTTGGCATTCTCAAAAATATGAGGCTCCTGCTGGTGGTCGTCTGGCAAGTCACACAAAAGCTGAGGTGAGTTGGACATCCACTTCCTCAGTTCATAACCACCAGCCCCGAGAAGAGCAATTAGTTCATCTCGCAAAATCAAGGCTTCCTCGACACTAGAGGAGCCCATACAAATATCATCCACAAATGCATCCTCCTTGAGAACCAAGGATGCGCGAGGGTATCGTAACCGCTCACGTTCAGCGAGTTCCACAAGTGAGCGAATTGCCACAAAGGGGCTCGAACGCAGACCGTATGTATTGGTGTTCAGCTCGTAGACTAGCGTGGGATCTCTGGGATCCTTCCTCCATAATATGAGCTGATATCGTCTATCGTCCGGGTGAATCACAGTCTGCCGAAACATCATCCGGATATCGGTCACAAAGACGACGGCATGGCGACGGAAGTTGGTCAATACATCACCCACCTCGTGGTGCAACTTCGGTCCAGCATGCAGACATTGATTCAGCGAAACTCCGGTAGACGTGGGAGCTGACCCATCAAAAACAACGCGTATCTTCCCGGTGGAAGGTTTCAAAACCGCGTGGTGAGGAAGAAAATTATGTTCCTCGTTTCGCCAGTCCAGTCGCGAGACCGACATGTGCCCCAGTTGCTCATATTCTCGCATGAAGTCGACATACTTCTGTTTGAGGTCGGAGTTCCTACTCATACGACGCTCCATGGACAGCAGCCGCTTCTCGGCCAACGGCCGGGAGCTGCCAAGTGAGGGGCGAACTGACAAAAAGGGCAAACGAGTGATCAGCCGTCCCGAGTGAAGGCGACCTGTATTGTTCTGGTAGAACAACTCACACTCCTCTTCCAAGGGGTTCACTCGCTTCACGGTAGGTGGCTCTTCCACCTCCCAAAACCGTTGAAGGACATCCGATAAGGTGGAGCTAACAGTTATGTAACTGTCCACCGATGGAGATGGTGGGTTATGCCTAACTGGTCCCATCACTACAAACCCAAGCGATGTAGATAAGGCTACCAGCCCACCCGTCTGTAACTCTCTCCTCTTCCCACAATACACGCGGCCTAGAACATCGGCACCGAGCAATAAGTGAATCGGACCGGTTCGGTGGAAGGAAGGGTCAGCCAAGGTCAATCCTGATGTCGCATCAACGACAGCGCGCGAAACGTGCTGTTGCGGAAGCTGACCAACAACCTTCTAATAAACAATCGCGGTAGCGCCAATTTTGGGCGCTGAAGAGAAGTGGGGGGGAGAAGGAGAACAAAACCTGACCGATCGGATCCGGGATCCGCAGGTCTCCGATTCCTCGTACCGATTCAAGGTATGGAGATGTGTTCAAACTCAACTGCCGGACCAGCCAGCTGGAGGCAATGCAACCCTGAGCTGCCGTATCCAAAAGGGCGCGAACTAAAACAAAGGTGCCCCTCGGGCCCCACACCTGTACGGAGGCTGTTGGTAACAGCACCTGCTCCTGTGGGGGGGTTGCAGCCGACAGTTGGTTTAGTGAAAATCCTCCCGCATTCCCCGCAACGGGGGGGAAGGGGGGTCCGAAGAAAAATGCGTGCGCGGCGGAGGAATAGGGCGCTCAAGGCGCTCGAGCGGGTCCCAATCCGGCACGTACTGGCCCCGATCAAAGCGGCATCGGGGGGCCGGACGGTGCCCATGATGAGCGAAAGTTGGGGGAGCCCGTGACAAACGGGGTCTCTCCATCAGAGGGGGAGAGAAGCGTATCGGCTCCCGGCGTGGCTCCGTAATAACCGCGGCCCAATCCCGCGGTGGCGCCTCATAAGCGGCGCGTCGATCCCCCCCGCCCGTAGGGGGGATGGGGTGCCCAATCCTCTCACTGGAGGGGGGGCGCCTGTCCAATCTCCGCGGAGGGGTGGCACGCCCCTCCGATCTCCTCGGAGATGTGGGTAACCTACGAGGGCCCCCGCCCGTGTGCGAGTCCCTCTCTCTCACCACCCCACGAGTGTCTCTATTGTTGAAGCACAAAAGGGGGTGATGGGCCCCTCCACAACAGTGGCAATCTCGTGGGTGGGGGCAAGCCGATGCCATATGGGCCCCCAGGCAGCGGTAGCACCAATTCCGCTGCTTGGCCATATTTCTACGCCCCTCGGTGCGTAGGCCAACAAATTTGGGACAGGCCGGCAAACGATGGCCATCGCGCTTGCAACACTTACAAGGCAGCGGCCTCTCCCCTTGTGGAGAGTTGTGCCGCACGGCAGTATATTGCTTGTACGGGCGGCGCTCTCTCCGTGGCGCTGCCCGGGTCGCCTCAAAGCGGCCTGTACTCGGTCCCGGTATAGGAGCCAGATCCAAGTGGTCGGTCATCCGACACTCATCCTCCAAAAATCTGAGGAGATCCGAGAAGGGGGGGAGGTACGAGGCACTATTGCCCCCGTATCTTTGTTCAAAGCGCCCCTTCATCTCCATGGGAAGCTTATTGAGGATGAGGTGGAGCAATATGAAGGACCACTGGTCCACCGGTAGGTCAAGTCGTTTGAGCGCATTAATGGCGCTTAGCAGCGGGTTCAAAATCTCCTTCCTTAATGAGGAGACCCGCGATACTCGTGGCAGCCCTAAAATGGCAGCCACATGTGTGTCCGCTAGCAAGCGAACATTCTGCTACCGGGCGGTCAACAACGCCCTTGCAATCTCATAACTGTCATCGTTGACAGGTAGATGCTGGACAAGCACAGCAGCCTCTCTACGTAAGGCAGAGAGCAAATAGGCCAATTTCTGGCTAGGGAACAGGTCGTCCCGCGAGTGAACCAGGCTATCAAAGAGGTTAATGAACCCCATCCAAGAAGCCAGGTTCCCATCAAAGGTTGGGATGTCTAAAGTGGGTAGTCTGCCCAGCAAGCCGGCCGGGGTAGGCTTGACCTCCCCGGGCGTGCACGACTCACCCCTCCGGGCGGATAGGATTGCCTGAGCCTTGTTTATAATCACATCCGCCTGTTCAAAACACTGATCATAATCGGCATTAAATTGGTCGACTGCCCGCAACTCAGCGGCACCCTCGGCTGGGTGGTCGAGCAAATATTGTTGATGAAGAACGAAAAGCTGCTCCAATTCCTTCAAGCGAGCAGGTACTCCCTCATGCCGAATTAACAAAGCCTGTTCTCGGTCTGGTCGGTCTACCAAAGCGACGGCACTAGCAAACCATCTCAAACTCTTTTGTGCACCCGTGCGGGCACCACTAAGCGGGCTGACTGGCGGGACCATTTTGCACCAAAATTAATAAACACTATAATAATACACGGACAAACAGACCGACAACCGCAGACAATAAAACAGATCGGGAGGAACTTCAAAGGCAGAACAAACTATATAAACAAACCAAAATCAAGTATAAATGCTAGAACTTTAACAACAGAATTTTTCAAACAAATTAAATTCAAGCATTAGGTCAATAACTTAACAAACATAATATTCAAAGGCAAACAAAACAAAATCAAATGTAAATACTAAACTTAACACAGCAAAATAGTGTATTACAACAACAGCAAAGTCATTTAGCAGCAAAATCTTTTAAACAAATTAAATTCAATTATAAGTTTACAACTTAACAAACAAAATAGTCAAGGGCAAAACAAAGATATGAAAAAACAAACCAAAATCAAATATAGGTAAATGCTAGAACTTAACTAGAACAACAAAGGCATTTAACCCCAATTTTTCATATACAATGACAATGACAACTAGTTAGGGAGATCGGTCCACAAATGAGATTGTAGTCGGTTTAAAATCAGCAATCAAAACCAATTAATATGTATTGCCTGTTTGGACAACCAACAAGATTACAATATTAATTGTACAATACTAATCACCACTCAAATCTAAAAACCACGCTCTGCTACCAAGAGATGGTGGTGCCCCAAGTAGACTCCACCACGTCGGCGTTTCACCGAATAAGGAGTTTTGGGTTGATTGCTGATGCCGCCACTACAATCAAAGAATTTCACAACTTACTTGGATCCGTTCGGTCTCCGTATGTAGCCGGTGGACTTCCTGAGCTAGCTCGAAGGAAGTCGCGGCTCCTGAAGTTCTGCTGTCTGACCGAACCGGAGGGTACACTTGCCTATTAGGCCACCACGGCTCACACACGCGACGAGAACACAAAGCGGGCACTCTTTTGCACAACACAAAGCGGGCTTTCGCACCCCGATATTAGGTGCGCCGCGCAAATCACTATAATGCTTAATTATTGTGTATTATATTTTATGGATGCCCGGACATCATCCTAACCTAATTCAATGTCATGACATTTCGACTCGACTCAACTGACATCTTACATGCGGCCGGCCGCCAAAAAGGCTGCACTGCACAGACTAAAATGCTGTGTTGCCACTCGCTCTTCCTCGAGCGTGAACAATACCAATTCCAAATTTTACGAGGAACAAATGATATAATAGTCATCTTCAATTCTATCTCAAGAATTGTTCATTGGTTTAACGTAAACAACCTGTCTCTTAATGAAGGGAAAACAAAATAAAAAATTTGTTTTACCCAATGTGAAAGAGGTTCACACCACTGTAAAAATAAAGGATATAGAGGTGTTGACCTTGTGGACACCACAGTATTTCTTGGGATCACACTTGATTACTGCCGAGGACACAGCGCCACCGAGAGCGTCGGTGGCGCTGTGGACTCGGCACTGGACTGTGCTCCGAGTAGAATCGAGAGGCCCGCGATCGATCCTGCCATGTACTAATGTGTTTTTCGTTTCACGAATTACATAATCTACATTATCTGATGCTCCTACGGTGAAGGAAAATATCGTGAGGAAACCTGCATACACCTGCGAAGTAATTGAAAGGTGTATGTGAAGTCAACCAATCCGCACTGGGCCTGGAGACTCGTAGAGCTCCGGCGTGTCGTTGTTCCAAGGACTGAGGCTGACCCGATCAACGTGTGGCTTCGGCACACTTGTGCGGCCCCCACGAGGGGGGCGTGGGATGGCCGAGTGCTACTCGGCGGGCCACCTCGTGTGGCCACCGTGGCCGCTTTTTGCGGTGGGTCGGCGCTTTGGCGCCGCTGAGCTTCGGCTCGTGTGCGCGTCGATGGATCCAGTGGGGTCTGTCGTCGGGCAAGCCCGTTACCCCGCACTGAGCGGGGCCGGGGGCCTGGCGCACTGAGCGTCGGGCCGCGTGGAAGAAAACCACAGTAAAAAATTACCACCCGGAGTATGCCCCGGGAACTCCTCTCCATCTCCATCTTGGAGAGGGCGTGAGGGGCCCGCCATTGGTGGGCAGGTGCCGCGGACGGGGTTATGGTCGGTCTGTAAGGGTTCCCACGACCTCGTTCGGCAGCGGCGCGTCCTTTGGACGTGACTGCGCTAGGCGCCAAAGAGGGCATATCGAGGGGTTTAGTGGGTAGTCGCTCGCTGCGGAGTCCCACACACCCTTGCCCCTGCGGGGGCTTGGACGGTGCGCAAACGCATTCCCCTCGTAAAAAAAAAAGGTCTATCAAGTTGCCGCGGTAGGGAAGTGGCCGCGGGAGGGAAGTGCCCCGCGTAAGAAATAGATCCCAGCTCCAAGGCACTTAGTGCCGGAACGTTTTGGGGCGAAGAGCGGTGCACACCATCTGCGCCGCTGACAAAGCAGCGGAGCCACGCGCCTTTTGGCGTAGCACGAGTCCGGCAACGGACCATTCACGGTCAGGGGGTCAGCGGGAACAAGGCCTCGCTGTTGTCCTCTTCCCCCTGTCCTGTGACGGACGGAGGATCTGCTGGGGGTTTTTAGTGAGTAGGCCTGGGCCCACCGGTCCGGGGAGTCCCACATACCCTTGTGGTTTGGCTCGACCACAGGGGATGCGTAAACGCATTTTCCCCTCCCAAAAAAAAGAAAAAAAAAGGTCTATCAAGTTGCTTTATCAACAATACACGTTACAAATATTCCGTCTTAAAAAGATTTTCATTAATTTAAATAATATAGCCTATTTATTTAGATAATTATAAGATTATTGATAAAATTAGTTTCTTATTTCAATCAATCACCAACGAACAACGCTTTTTTGTTTGAAAAATGTAATTTGACAGTTCAAACAACTACTTTATTGACAATTTCCGGGTGTATCACTTCAAATCCAAACGTGTTTAGTTTGGTGTCGGTTCGCTTGGCGTACACAACCTTTTTGGAAATTGTGTGTAAATTAAGTTATTATTCTCATTTAATGTTATCTAGTGTCACAGAGAGAACTAGGTCTAAATGGATAGAGAAGTGATGGATTTGCTCACAGCCTGGGGGCTCCCGGAGCTGGGGCCTCTTTATGCATGTAAGTACCTACCTCTGTAACTTTTTTCTGTTCCTAGTTCTTAGGAACACGTGATGTGAATTGGTAGTTCATTTTCATTCTTTTTAATAAACACTCTGGTAATATTACAGAAAATGAAATTAACCACAAGCGTTAGCGGCTCTGTCTATTGATGATATTAGGGAAATCATATTTTCTCAATTGGGGCTCTGAGCGCTGTTTGTTCGGTACTGGAAAGCGTAGGAGAAGATTTTTCAGACTCGGGTTTAAGCAATCAAATTTTAAATTTGAACAATATTTCTTTCGTAAGTAACAACTATTACCAACTTTTATTGACGCCTCTCCGTAGAAAATATAACTCCATATACTACCCAGAAAACCTATTTGTAAAACAACACATTGCATCCCTCCCGCACTCGTTGGATTGGAATGAAGCTAAGTGAATTTCATACATTATTATCATATCCACATTCTTCTAACGGCATTGCATTGCATTGCAGAAGCCTCGGGGATATAAATTGGTATGTGCCTAGTTTACATAGGTAACAGAAATGTAAATCATTAAAATAATTTTAAAATAATTTTTGACAAAGAAAATGATATTAATTTACTATTACATAGATAGGTATAGGTTGTTGTTGATGATTAGCAGAAAAGTATGAAATATGACATTATGATTTTATGTATTTATATTGTTTTTTTTTTGTTTCAGCTTGTTGACGACTTCAATAACAGCTATCCTGATCACGTCAACAATTTTTATATGAATTTTCCTACTGTCAAAAATAAATTAATTGAACTAGTAGGTATTAAAGAAGGAAACAACATACGATATTTATGTCACTCATTTGGCAAAAGGTAAGTGTTACAAACATTTAGATATAAAACAATTGATTTGAATTATAAATATCAATGTATTCACAGACATATTGACTGCGCATTTATTATTTTGAGTACACAAGCAATCACAGTAAGTGTAGTAAGTTATCGATAATTAAAATTAATGTAAAAAAACAAGATATTTTATTATACCTACTTATAAAATTCCTAATAATATTTATAACATTTTGCTTTGCCATTGGGGTGATATGTACTATATTAAATATGCATATCACTTACATGGCCACAAACAGAGGTTCTGCCTGAAAACCAGCGCTATTGCGGCTCCGTCGTCAATAGCATTAGCTGAGGCATGGACCTTTTTGGCCTCGAACAGCCGTCATTTTATTATTTTGTAATGTTTTTTGTGTGTTATATGTATTTCTATCTGTATTTTTTTGTGGCCAAATAAAATATTTCTTTCTTTCTTTCATTCTTTCTTTACAGAATAATCCAACTGCCGTGTCCGCGAAGTTAAGTTTTTTCCTAATAAAGATGTTTATGATTTCAGATACAAACGAAGAATACCGGAATCTCGTGGCTGTATTGAGTTTGCCCGAACTCATTACTTCCAGTATAGTTGCACTGCCTGATCAGTCTACTTTTTCAAGTTCCAGTAGTGGCGCCTCATCAGCTAAAAGGAAGAAGGGAAAGATAAGAGATGGAAGCTGACGAAATCCGAAAGCAGGGAAGCATTCGTCACGTACTTGATGACAGTTATTTAAAAATATTAATAAATTGTAATGAATTAAAGACGTTTCTACAAAAAATTGTAAAACTGCACCAGCTCATAGTTTAAATATGTAGTTATGAGCTATGTAATAGTAAATCTATTTGTAATAAACAATATGTCTACATATTAAATTAATTTGTTTTATTTTAAATTCAGTCTTAATCTGGTATTTTGTGTTAGCTATAAAAATATAGCTCCTAATTCTCTAATAAAATACCTGGGGTGTCTCAGAAATACCACATCACAGTGACAGAATATAATCAGTCAGTAAAATTATGCAACTTTTGTTTTACGACTTTTAGAAAATGGCAAAAAAATGGTTTTCCATATACGAGTATTTTTTTTTTTGTAGCCGCCCGCAGTAAAACCAAAATATGCGAATTTCTAACAGTCGTAGAACAAAAGTTGTTGAGTTTCACTGACTGATCATATCTTGTCACTGTGATGTGGTATTTCTGGAACACTCTTTATACCTACACCCAACAAATAAGTACAATACTAGAATATAACATATTCTTAGTTAATACAAATAAGAGTACTTGATTACATTGATACAGATTACATTTATTTTAAATATTATATAATAATATAAACAAAAACTGTACATACTTAACACATTCATATACTTGTTAAATCAATACAAATATAAGATTTTTTACGTTTGATTCTAGTAACAAACCCAATGGGATCATACAAGTTACTTGTTTAGGCTATACTTTACTTTATATAAGTAAATCAGTGAGAATATTACAGTCATCACACAACTTCATTAAGATTATCAAGTGTTGGTAACATGGACAAAGGGCAATGGATACCAATAATGACCAGACTTGATTAAGCCGACAATTATTTATTTGGATCTACTATGTCTGCTTGTTCCGTTTCTCAATCAAGAAGACTTGATTTCCAGAATCACAAAACTTTGTGCGCTCGTATATAATTATTTTTTTTGCCATATACATTTTTTTGTTGTATGTTAACAAGTTTTTTTTTCAGTGTAGCAGTTGTTTTTTTCTGATGTAATTAAGTTACTCACTTCCTAAAGTAAATAATAACTTCTATAATAATAGGGACACGTAAACATCACAAATTGTGAATTGAAATAAAAAGAAAGAAAAAGTTCTGCATACTTATTTACTGCCTCTTTCATGAAATGGTGTTTGAATAGTAGATTGTTTTATAAGGGCTGAACAGCGCCCATTACAGACGATATTTTGCCGCTCTCACGAAGAGACTGAAGTTGGCGTGTTCACCTGAATTAAACACTCTACTTTTCATTTCGAATAAGAGGAAAGTAAAACAAAGCTAATATTCCAAAAACACATTTGTTTTCGATGACATTGGCTTTCCCGCCTTTTTTTTCACGCACAACATTTAAGCGCTTTAACTCCATGACATTTATACGTATAAATTTTTAATATGTATTTGTGACTATTAAATCAGTTTCTAATATTTCCATAAATTTAAAACAAAGAAATTAGATAAATAAGCATATTTGACGAGTTCATAAAGTTTTCACGAATTTTAATTTTATTTATTTATGTCTGTCGGTTAATACATGCGTAACTATTAGAATATGAGCCAAGGTAAACACCAGTAAACACCAAGGTAAACAACATCTCTCGCTATACAGTTTTCAAAGAATTATTTCCGAACTCCTAATCTACCAGAATACCAGATGCAATTACCTGAATATCTTAAAAAACATGAAACACTTTGGATGTGCCTTTGAAATTTAAGGATTTCCCTCGATTTTCCTGGGATTCCATCATCCGATCCTGACATGGTGACAATGGGACCACCTCGGGAGTGTACTCTTTCGATTACAAAAAGAATTTCGATAATCGGCCCACAAAAGGCAGAGTGATCGGTGAACATACATAAAAAAAGGAAATAGATACGTCGAACATAGAACCTCCTCCTTTTTCGAAGGCGGTTAAAAATGGTCGCACTCGTCTGTCTAAGAGAGTGGTTCTTAACATTTTAGTGGCGAGGGTCATTTTACAAATATCTGTCTAGCCATGTACTACCAACCTTAGACCAATATATGTAGAGTAAGTATATGAATCATGGGTTGTTTGTTATAATCTTTTTTTTGTTATTTAATGCAACTTATTTTATTTTACAATTTTTGTGTACCCTTAACCCTCAATAAGTTTGTGTGAGTACACACAATCTATAATATTATTTTTCGGATGGCTTTGCGGTCCACTTCGGCTGCTTCTAGAAATATCAGTGGTCCGCGGACAACCAGTTAAGAAGCATTTCACGTGAACGCTCAATGCTTTCCTCGTTTGTGACGACCATTTTTGATTTATTTTATTCTTTCACAGAGACTCCGTTATGGCAAAACACTGTCCCTGTACTGTACCGAAAGTCCTCGGTGAATTTCGGCCCCTAAACGTAAAACATATTATTATTTTCAAAGACCATGTGCTGTGTATATTAGTGTAATAGTTATGTCAGAACATTTTTGCACCTATATGTACCATTTTAATTTAATTTGCTTATTCCAATCTATGGGTTGTTTGGTAGAGATTGCCTTTTTGTATTTTTTTGTAAGTTAGTTTTTTAAGGAATTATTATTGTACAAAATAATGAGTTATTCATTACTTAATTCATTCATTTTTTTAAACTTGGTCACCTTACCAAAATGTTTCTGTTAAAATAATAGATAGGTAAAATGGTTATAATTTATTTACAAGGAAATTGAATATAATGTAAATGGCTGCTGTTTCAGAGTCCGATGAATCAAGCAGAGACACTTTGAGGCGGTTGTCGTGACAAATCCCCGAGACAGAGACTTTGAAATTATTTAAATTGGTTTCTGAATAAAATTCAATCACGCTTTTTTTAACCAACATCGAAAAAGGAGGAGGTTCTATGTTCAACTGTATCTTTTTTTAATGTATATTCACTGATTACTGCCCCATTTGAGGGCCGATTGTCAAAATTATTTTTGTAATCGGAAGAGTATACTCCTGGAGAGCTATTTTTGAATTACGTATGCGACTTCGAAATCACCGATGTGACTAATAATCACCGATTTTCAATAATTCTTATTTTTGAATATCACTTATGTGACTACCTTAGTCACGGATGTGATTTCATTACGAGTGCCCTCACCCACTAGTAAACAAGTTATACATATACTGTGGAAACGCTATCTGTGTTTTGTATAGAGAACATATTGACAAGTTTGAAGTTGATGTGTGTTGATTTTGAGTTGGATTTAACAATTTTAAAATTTGTCAAATAAGTAAATATACACGATTATTTTTTATCACCCTGGAAAATTTAAGGGACGCTTCACGACATGGTATTAGAATGATTTAAATATAAATAAAAAAAAATAACTCACTTATTTTTTTTTTAAAATACAAAAAATGCTGCACTAGTTGAGAGCAGATTTTTTTAGTTTTTTTATATTTTTTTTTATTTTTTTTTATATTTTTATATAATATTGGATGTGTCCTGAAGCGTCCCTAACATTTTCCAGGGTGATAAAAAAATAACCGTGTATAAGTTTAAAATCTTTTAAATTTGTGTCACAAACTTATATGTCTGTGTCACAAACAAACTTAGACCAGTATTTTCTTATATTTTGGCCTAGTTGCAATGAATATTTAGCCGTATAATAACCGGTATATACCGAAAACCGCTACATTCTGCGTGGAACCGAACCCTTACCTTTATCTATGTTGGCAGCTCTGCGTTCGACTTTCAAAAATAGGATGTTTAGGAATTCGTGACTTCAAAGTCATCGCTGACTATTTAGTCAGCGGTGATTTCTAAATCGCATACGTAATTCAAAAATAGGTCTCCTGAAGTAGTCCCATTGTCACCAATCGTGATCAGGTAGGTGATTTTGTAACTCATCGGCAATCGGCTATCGTATAGATTTGATAATTATTTTTGATTAGAACTGATTTTTAATATGTTTAACATTTTGTAATGTCATCGTCTGAGTGGTCTTGGTATATTAGTTGAATAAATCAACCAATACTTATAGCTAATAAACGTAATTCCGCTTTTCTTCATTAAGTCATCCAGTCTGATAAAGATTGCCGATCAATCGATTAGTTACAAAATTACCATCCTGATTATAGGTTCCTAGGAAAATCAAGAGAAACCCTTAAATTTCATAGGCACGTCCAAAGTGTTTCATATTGTTTCAAAAAAAAAAATAAAACCGACTTCCAAAACACTGAAAAGTTAAAAATAATATCTGAAAAGTTAAAAATAATACAGACAACATCACACTTCTATATTGAAGTCGGTGCCAAACGATGATCTCCTAGAAAGTCTTAAAATTTGGCACCGACTTCAATATAGAAGTGTGATGTTGTCTGTACCTATTCTTATATTATTTTTAACTTTTCAGTGTTTTTGAAGTCGGTTTTTATTTTTTGTAAAATATTTTTTATTTTTAACTTTTTAGTGAATGAAATCTTTTTAGTGAAAGAAACCCCTAATTTAATACATAATTTAATACTTAACCCTAATTAAATAAATTTGCGTTTCCCTCGATTTTCATGGGATCCCATCATCATATCCTAGACCTTGGGACCACCCTAGGAGTATACTCTATTGAATACAAAAATAATTTTTAAAAACGGTCCACAACTGGCGGAGTAATCGCGTAACATACACACAAAACACGTTGGAAACACCTTAAAATTTAAGGGTTTTCCCCGATTTTCATGGGATCCCATCATCAGATCCTGACCTTGGTGACCATGGGACCACCCTTGGAGTAAGGTAAACGCTGGTGTACTCGTCAGATACCTATACCTACCCTTTAAAAGGGGCTTATAATATTTCTACCAACCCTAAATGAAAGAATTGTTATTGAAATACAATCACAGTAATATAATGTTCTATTATATTTGCAACACTGCATTAAAATTGTAATTGCGTCTAAAGTTCTGCGTCTAAAGGTGCTAAAAGTGTGTGCTCAGAAAAAAATGTGGAAAAGGTATAGTTCGGCAACTAAACTGAGCAACAACCGGCTTTTTTTACATAATATTCCGCTTGGGATATTTATACGGTAAGTGTGTTTATTTTTTAAAGATACTACAATACATTTTCTAATACTATACCTATTAATCTGTGCTATATCGTGAGAATTTATTTTTTTATTGCATGTGACATTAATTGGTGCTCGCTTATGACTGTTTTGCCCAATACTCGTCAAAATTTATGTAGTTTTGACGGATACTGGAGCGAGCATTACCAAAAGTACCTTAACCCGTCATTGTTACCTTATTTCTCGGTATTAAGTTTCATTTTCCATTGGCATTATAGAAAGTCTTATACTTAGATAACGACGGATAAGGGGACGTTCCTTACAATTGTACCTAAGCCCATCATAGCGCTCTTATTACCTTGAATTATGTACGATATTCGTTTGAATCAATTTGTTTTATTATTAGATAAAAAGTAGGTATCTCTATATGTACAACTTTTTTTAAATTCCAATAATTTTTTGAAATGTTGTATTAGTTATATTAGTATAATAGTTTCATTATTATGATTACATTTTTATATGGTTCAGTAACATTTATAGACGTCCTTTTTTATGGGACCTACTTTTAAATTACAAAAAATAATTAACTGTTTCATACATTTTGATCGAGCAAGTATTGAACTTTTCTATGAAAGAGATGATTTTTTCTTCATTTCGAGGTTGGTCTCATATTGAAAAGCAATCTGTAAATGCTAGATCGTATTAAAATTCCAGTATGTATAAATATTAGAATTCAAACTTACTAAAATTAAAGATCCATGACTCGTGAGATAAGAATTTTGGTTCATCATCATCATCATTTTAGCCATGAGACGCCCACTGTTGGACATAGTCCTTCTCGAAAGATCTCCATACCGATTGCTATGGAGATTCTTATACATCCGGTACCATCCGGTTTCCGCCCTAACGGCTGTCAGTCTTGCGAGCAATGTATCCCGCCACTGCTATTTAAGGTTTGCAATTCTTTGGATTGTTTTGGTAACTCTAGTTCTTCTACGGATTTCATTATTTCTGATGTGATCACGTAGAGAAAACCCGAGCATAGCTTTCTCCATTGCCCTTTGAGTTACTTTGAGCCTTCGTATGAGACCCATTGTAAGCAGCCACTTCTCATTTCCGTACGTCATCACTGGCAACACGCACGAATTAAAGACTTTCGTCTTGAGAAACTACGGCAGATGGACCGAGAATATGCTGCGTAGCTTCCTGAACGCTGCCCAGCCGAGTTGGATTCATCGACTTACCTCTTTCCGGAAGTTAGACTTACCGAGCTGGAGTATTTGCCCAAGGTAAACATATTCGTCAACAGCTTCCAGCGTAGAGTCTCCAACATGCGCAGGAGTGGGTACTACACGGGAATTCGACATTATTTTAGTCTTGTCCGTGTTCATTTTAAGACCCACTTGTTGGGAAACTCTACAGAGGTCTTCGACCATTGTGCCTAGATCGGCGGATCCAATGCAGCGTGAACAGTTTCGGCGATATAACGTTACCCTGTCTCACACTGCGCTGAAGTGGTACTGGTTTCGAGTTTTGGTCCTGAAGGCGGACTGACATGGTGGTGTTTTCGTATAATGACTGCAACACTTGGATGTACCGATAGTCTTTTTGGCACCTCTGGAGTGATCTAAGCACGGCCCAGGTCTCGATAGAATCGAAGACTTTCTCATAGTCTACAAACGCCAAGTATAGTGGCAGATTATACTCCTCGGTCTTCTGTATAACCTGCCGCAGCGTATGGATGTGGCCTATGGTAATATATAGCCATTTCGAAATCCGATATGTTCGGGAGGCTGGAATTCGTCGAACCTGCGTGCGAGACGATTCGTGATGGCCCTCGAGAACAGCTTGTAAACATGACTCAGAAGCGTGATGGGTCTATAGTTCTTCAGCTGGGCCCTGTCGCCCTTTTGCTCTCGAGTTGACGGAGTTGAATAGCCGCTGCAGCGCTTTCCAGATTGGTAGTCCACCCGCTTTGAGGAGTTCGGCTGTAACTCCATCATCACCTGGCGCCTTGTTGTTTTTGAGCTGTTTGAGAGCCACACTAATCTCGTACAGGCTGACGTCCGGGATGTCTTTGGTGTAATGCCGGGTCAATTTGGCTCTTGTTGTGTAAAGCTGTCCATAGAAACGTTCGATCTCGGCCACAAGCCCAGGTCGGGAAGTAATGCCGTCCTCTATCTTCAGCTTCGTCAGCAGACTCTGACCTGGTGACAGATCACTTGCGAACACTTTGGAGGCATTGTTCTGCTCGATGGCCTCTTTAATACGTTCCGTATTAAAACATCGTATGTTGCGAGTCAGACACTTAGAGAACTGTTTGTTAAGTTGCCGACGAGGACCTTCAGAAGACCGCAGACGCCATTCCTCCGTCAGCTTATCTGTCGGCTCCGTTACTTCTTTGCTTAGTACGGCTGGGTTTGCAAAACTGCACCTACCGTAAGGACAGCTTCCAGAACCCTGTCATTATAAATGTCTACATCCGTGCAGTCCTCCAGGCAATCGAAGCAATTTTGCAATTCGAGTTGAAAGCGCTCGGGGTTTTGGATCTGGATTGCTTAGGGACTGAGCGTAGACTTCACCAGGCGATACCGTTCCGCTTTTATGTTAAAATTCAATGCGCCTCTTACCGTTCGGTGATCGCTCCCTGTGTTAAACGAATTGATCATTGAGACGTCCTTAAATATTGGGTCTTAGTCAACATGATGAAGTCAATCTCATTTTTTGTCACGGCATCCGGACTTTTCTAGGTAAATTTTCGATGCAGCCGCTTTTTGAAGAAAGAGTTCATTATTATAGAGTCCTTTTCTCTCCATGTAATCGGCTAGCATTTGACCTCGATAATTCCGGATTCCAGCTCCAAATTGCCCCACTTTCAACTCATTATCGCCCCGCTTGCCTAGCCTTGCGTTGAAGTCTCCCATGACAACGGTGTAGGGAGTCTTGGAAGGGTGTATTGTCCGAGAAATGTCGACAACGACATACATACTCCTAGCTTTCACTTCCTCGTCGGGGTGGGTCGAGGTCGGGACGTAGACCTGTATGACCTTAAGCGAATACCGTTTGGTGATTCTGAGTATAGAGTATGCCACCCTATTCGACACACTTCCGATCTGTACCACGTTGTTCACTAGAGACTTATGGAGAATGAACCCGACACCACCTTGGGACAGGTCTTTGGCCTCCCGAAAATAGAGCAGGTTGTTGGATTTAAGGACCATCATGTTCTCACCCTCATCTCGAACTACGGATAGTCCGAGAATACTCCAATGAATCCTGCTCAATTCCTCCTCTAGTTCCAGCAGCTTCTCCTCGGTCCACAGTGTACGCGCGTTATATGTTGCCAGGGCCAAGGTCGTTTGACGGGAGGTTTTCGCCGCCCGGGGATTCTTCACTCCAGGTCTGCACCCCAGCTCCTAGCGCCAGGTCGACGACCGTCACTGTCGACACGGCCTCCGGGACCGCCGGGTACTTGGGGCCTTTGGGTAGTTCGATCCATTTTTGGGGAGGTTTTGGGCCCGCCACACTGGCCCAGAACGGGCTGGTGGGGTGCAGGTAGCACTCAGGAAGTTTGGTAAGATTCACTACTAATTCCAGTGGAGTCTATGATATGACATATTATATATCAAACTAATAGTTTTTATTGAACCTGTCTGTACAAGATTGTTTGGCTCTCGAGCAGTTCATGAACAACAAGCCTCCCGAAAAAGCCGGATTCCGTAAAGGCAATAGTACCATAGACCACATTCATTCGCTGCTGCAGGTCATACATATGATACGAGGAGTATGATCTGCCTCTATGCTTGGCGTTTGTGGACTATGCGAAAGCCTTCAATTCTGTCGAGACTTGGGCCGCGCTTAGGTTACTCCAGAAGTGTCGAAATGGACTGATCTGTACACCCAAGTCCTGCAGTCATTGAAACGAAAACATCACTATGTCAGTCTGCCTTCAGGACTAAAACTTGAAACCAATGCGACTTTAGCGAGGTTAGAGACAGGGCAACGTTATATCGTCGAAACTATTCACAGATGCATTGGAGTATGAATTCAAGCTTTTGGACTGGAGAAGATTCGGAACCAAAATAAACGGCGAGATCATGACTCACATTCGTTTAGTTGATGATTTCGTAGTCATTAAGACCTCTGTAGATTTCCATCAAGTAAATGAATGTGAACGAGATTTAAAACGTGTCGAATTCCCATCTAGTAGTTGCCCACTCCTGTGAAGGTTGGATACTCGACATCGGAAGTTGTTAAAAAATATGTTTACCTGGGGCAAATAGTCCAGCTCGGTAAGCTCAACTTCCAGAGAGTGGTGAATGATGTATCCAACTCGATTAGTATAATGTTCAGACAGCAGTTATATCGAGCATCGGTGACGTAATGGACTCGGCGAGGGCCTGCTAATCGGGAGGTCCGTGGTTCGATCCTGCCATGTACTAATGTTTCGTTTTTCGAATTTTTTAGGGCGGGGGAATCTCTTTATAATTCACAAGGGACTGTAGCTGTCAAGGCTGTCCCTTGGATATGCCGTAGGACTCGGGTAAAAACCCCATGCCCGGCTAAACAGGCCTCCGGTACCTTTCTACCTCCGGTGGAGATACGCTCGGGATTTAACTGGTCATTCCCCGAATACACCCCTTAGGAACAGGCCCAGCAGTATAAACGAGCTGGGACTCGCCAAGGAAGGGGAGACCAGGTTGCTCGGTTGTGATCCCCCAGACGGACGACCAGGTAGGAAACGTCAGCCGATTGTCAGTTGGTTGGGCCTAAATGCTTCCTAGCTGCTTAGGGTAGTAGGTGCGCACCTAAGAAGGCGCGCCTCCCCCTACCCAACCGCCTACTACGGAGCGGGGCGGCTTGAGAGTCCTCCTCCCGCGCCCGCTCCGCTGCAAATACTACAACGGTTGGATGTGGAAGTTTTTCGGCCATTAAAACAAATATGGAAGACGGCCGTATATGATTCGTCATAACAGCTCATATACGTTCCCGCCGAGGGGCTCTAGTCTACCCTAAGTTAGGGTGTGTAGGCCTTACTCAACCATGCTGGTCCAGCGCGGATTGGTCGACATATGATTTTCGAAACAATAATCAGTTTGTCAAAGTATTAATAGACAAGAAAATGTCTATTAATACTTTTATATATATATTTTAAAAAAAAAAACGTCGCCCCACAGTAGGATTTTCTCCTGTGTCGTGGGTGCAGTTACAAACATAGAATATCACATGCACATACGCCCAGACCGGAACAAATTTCTGAAGGCCATACGAAACATTTGTCCCTTACGGGAATCGAACCCGCGACCCGTTGCGCAGTAGGTGATCACTCGACCTCTGCGCTAAACGTGTCGTCATATTGAATATACTCTTTTGTTTTCGCAATTTATTTATAATAAATTATTAGTCTGGGATCTACATTCTTTATGGCTACCTATAATATGTATAAATAAACAAATAAATATTACATTATTTTACTATATCGTACTTTATAAAAATAACATGAACATATATATAATGAACATATATATTCTTATCATATGTTTCATCATTATGTTATCATATGTTCATGAGCGTCGGTGGCGCTGTGGACTCGGCACTTGCCTTCCAATCGGGAGGTCGGGGTTCGAGACCCGCCATGTACCAATGTGTTTTTCGTTTCGAATTTCATATGTACATTCGTCTGATGCTCCTACGGTGAAGGAAAAAATCGTGAGGCAACCTGCATACATCTGCGAAGAAATTCAATGGTGTATGTGAAGTCGACCAATCCGCACTGGGCCAGCGTGGTTGACTAAGGCCTAATCACCCTAACATAGGGTAGGCTCGTGCCCCTCGGTGGGGACGTATATGAGCTGTGGTGATGATGATGATGATGTTCTTAATAAAATGAACATATATATTCTTTTCGTAATGATTATAATGTAAGCTTTAACGTATAGCAATAAAGTTCATAGTTGCGTGAAACATTGACGACTTTTGGGTCAACATGACGGTTACTAGGACAAACCTGCCGACTACTGGTACAATTGGCTCCTTTTTACTTTTTTATATTATAATAAATTATTTATTTAGTTTATTTAAAAATCACTTTTACCTCTGAAAGCTGCAATAAATATTTTAGCAAGCTATCGAAGTTTTAGATTATTAAGTCTACAAGGTTTACTGTAACACAGCTCCAAAGTCAGCAAAGTTCAAAACCTGACGAGTAATGGGCCTTTTACCTTATACTCTATCGAATACAAAAATAATTTTGAAAATCGGTCCACAACTGGCGGCGTAATCGCGTAACATACACACACAAAAAAAAACATACGCATCGAATTGAGAACCTCCTCCTTTTTTGAAGTCGGTTAAATATTCATATTTTTGCATCTGGCAGACATCACAGTTTTATATTGAAGTCGCTGCCAAACAATGATCACCTGGAATGTTTTAGAAAGTATAAGAACTATTAATATAGTTATTAAAATTTGGCACTAAATTCCTTAATTATAAAACTGTGATGTTGTATGTATTCTTATATTATTTATGACCTATTTGGTGTTTTTGAAGTCGATTTTTTTTATAATGTAGGCTCATTTCCCCTCTGAATCAGTAGGACAACTAAGAAATTCAACTGGTTGTACAAATGATACACCATCATGTATCATTTGTTCAATCAGTTGAATTAACGCAGTTTTACTACAATTTAATCACAGACAAGTAATTTGTCTCTCGTATAATATATGATATAACATGAATACCATAATAATAAAAAAAATACAAACATATGACCAACACTAATCTTTTTTTATTACAGTCTTTATCAAAACCCGTTACTTATTTGTGTCAACCGTAAATAGGTAAATCGTACATTTTATGATGTTGTACAACCGCTTAAATATTTATTTCGACCAATCTCTGGGGTATAAAAAGAATAGAATCGAACCCTATAATTTCATTGATGTCGTAAAAGATGAAAAGGAAACAGAACCCGATGATTCCATCAGGAATTATCGTATACTTATCTATATATAAAACAAAGTCGGATTACTTACACCATTTATAACTCAGGGACGGCTGATGGCCCAATTTTAATGATCTATGATTTGCTGGATTCGCCTCCGCGCCGAATAGCAGAATAACTATTAAAATAACGAAAAAATTTACAAAGAAATATACAGATTTTTTTTTAATAGGTAAATTAGGTTTCGAACTCAGCGGTCTTCCGCAATTGACAGCTCACTTCACTACAAATGTGTCTGTCATTTGTTTTGAAAAAGTCATTAAAACGCGGTTACTTTACTTAGTAGTCTATGTTGTTAGACGGTACGAAGTTCGCCTGGATCAAGGTACCTAATAAAATTAAATTTTTGTTTTTATTTCACTCATATCCAAACAACTTAAATTGCTAGGATATAATAGGAATACAATTTTTATATGGAATGAAATGAAATAATTTATATGACAAAAAACCGGCCAAGTGGGAGTCGGACTCGCGCACCGAGGGTTCCGTACAAAATTATTTAAAATATTTTTATTATATGATGTAATTAAAATTTTGCGGTTTTCATGTGCTATAAGACGTTACTTCGTACCAAATTTTAAGATTCTGAGTTCACGGGAAGTACCCTGTAGGTTTTGTTTCCCTTGCGAGTGTCGAAAATTTGCGGCATAAACGGCTGTATCTTTTGATTGCGTTGGCTTTATTCACAGCTCCAAGGGATAGTAGACATGAGTATTTGTTATAAGTTTCAGCTTGATACCTCCACGCGTTCCTGAGAAAAAGGGTCTTGACAGACAGACAGTCGGACGGACGGATGGACGGACAACAAAGAGATCCTATAAGGGTTCTGTTTTTTCCTTTCGAGGTACGGAACCCTAAAAACATGGTGAATTATTGTTGTTAAGTTTGTAACGTCCTATTCACAATGTTTTGCTATTCATCGCATGCAAATCACTAGAACGACCACCTCGCCGTCACAGTAACCCACTAGCAGACCTCAGAGAGTTAGGAAACCTATTGTAGGGTATGAGGCTGACCGGTAATTGTGAGATTTCAGTAATGATTAGATTGTGAATAGTTGTATTAAATTAGTGTTAAGTGTGTAATTATTTATATTTAACTAAATATAAACATTTGTTTGCCTGCAGGTTTTAAAATAAGGTTGAAGGACTGATCAGAGGGCCTATTGCCGATCTCATGGTTTTGCAAATGATATCATATGATATCATAGTGCAAAACGAAAAATACGATTACCGGTCAGATTTTTGATCATTTGTTCATTATTTAATGATGACATCATTGAAATTATGCCATAGTGATGATATCATTGGAGATCGGTAATACGAAATGCAGCATTTCATGACTTATTTTTCTCAAATTTATACCATGTTATACTATGAAAGATCCATAATTGGCCTGCAGATGTGTTCTGACAGCGTTGGTTGCTATGCAACGTCTCTCAATAAACAAGCTTCTCACCGACCACACGTGTTTTTATCAATGTGCATTTTATGAGATGTTTTAAAATATTATGTTAATTGCATCTCCTTTTAAGCATTGGGAGATTTTCTTAAAATTTTTAATTTCATTATAAATGATACAGGTCATAATGTTAAAATGCCGTATATAGCAAGAACAGTCCTATATCGCGGCGTTCTACAAACTATGCCCGATCTACGTTTATCTGTTAAAAGCATGGGATCAAAAGGTAGCTGTGAGTGCTTGCGAAGTAGGTACATATGTGAAAATGTTGTCTCACAGTCAGGACGGAAATGGCAGAGTGAAGTTAAAACGAAGGGTAGCGGAAGGGTTTTCTGATCATAACTTTGAGTAGGTACTGCTCTCTGGTTTTTTCTAGAGCCGTACTTATTATTTTATTAAGCGTATAAGCAAGACCGTTACTTATTTATTACGTCCCCTCTGTTTAAAAGAAAAAAGAAATAGCCCAAAATCAAAGCATGAATCAAGTAAAAACACAGGAAATAAAAATACCTACATTTTTATTTCCTGTAGTTTGTACAAAAAGCTATACCGAGTGTAACGGAATACCGAAATGATATTTAAGGTTGTTGATTAACAAAAAAAATGTTTTATGACTATTCTTTGTATTTTTATTATATACATACCTAGTTTCGATTTAATACCCTTAACTATTAAGCGTATTAAATCGAAAGTAGGCATACATAGATTTGTAAAAAAATACAAAGAATAGTCATAAAACGCTTTTTTTGTTAATCAAAAACCTTAAATATTATTTCGGTATTCCGTTACACTCGGTATAGCTTTTTGTACAAACTACAGGAAATAAAAATGTAGGTATTTTTATTTCCTGTGTTACTGGCAATCTGGCATATACTGGCAATCTGTGGTCTCCAACTAAGACTGGAATCCAGATGTAAGCCCAGGTTCTTCACTGTATTGCTCAGGGGGATCATTTTGCCGTTATATATAACAGAGCGGATTCTGCCAAGGGCCACACACGACATAGTTCTGGAGCCACCAATAATTAGGACTTGGTATTTTGATGGGTTGATTAGGACTCCATATGGTTATTATAAAAATTCATATTTACGTCACAATATATTTACGAGAATGTAAATTATGTCCATAAAAACATTCATTTATTTGTAAAAACAGTGATATTCATTCAGTGAATACTAGGCAAAAGAATATGTTAGTGTTACCTAATACTATTCTCAAAAAAAATTCTTTCAAAGGCGTTTGTGTACGTTTCTACAATAAAATTCCAAATGATATTAAAGCACTTAGCTTGTTGTTTACGCTCGAGGAAGAGCGAGTGGCAACACTGCATTATAGTCTGTGCAGTGAGAGCTTTTTGGCGGCCGGCCGCATGTAACATGTCAGTTGAGTCGAGTCGAAACGGAATGACATTGAATTAGGTTATGATGACCACCGGGTTTCAATAAAATATATAAGTATCTAACAAATAGTATTGCGCGGCGCACCAAGTGATTGTTGGTGCGAGGTTCCGCCAAGTTTTAGTGCCGGTGAGAGTGTATCAACGCTTTTGTGTTCGTTAACGAGTTCGGGTATTGGTGGCCTAATAGGCAAGTGTACCATCCGGTTCGGTCAGAAAGCAGCCCTTCAGGAGCCGCGACTTCCTTCGAGCTAGCTCAGGAAGTCCACCGGCTACATACGGAGACCAATCGGATCCAAGGTAGGTAATATCAATTTTCTAAGAGCTGGTAGTCGGTGAATAAAATTCAGCAATACAAGTCGGTGAAACGCCGACGTGGTGGAGTCTACTTTGGGCACCACCACTTGTATAAATTTTAAAGTCACAATCAAGGGCGCACATGAAAAAAGCATATTATAAAGTATCTGATTTTATGACAGACAAAACTGCCTGGGATTGACAATAAATGTGATAAATTGACGTTCAAAGGGTGATGAATGACAAATGAAAGTGATAATGGGATAAATGTCATTAATTTGAGTAACTGTTCCACTCACTCCGACAGGCATTTCTATATTATTTTTTTAAATGTTTGTGAAATATAATATTTGTAATGTTGGCAATTTAAAAGAGGATACAAAAAAAATACAAGACCTTCCGAGTTTCTTGCCTGTTCTTCTCGAGAAGGCTCTCCCAACTTCTGAACAGGTGTAGAGTCACCTTTTTTTTTCAATTTATTTTCACTTGTATTTGCATACATCTTAATAATAGTTGGGGTGTGTGTAGGTACATACAAGGATTAAATAATTAGTTAATTAGATTCTTGGATGAAGATTTTTATGTTTTGTTTGACGTCAATAAGTGCCTGTAAAGGTCTATATTGAATAAAGATTTTTGAGTTTGAGTTTCAAATTACACAAGTGGCCCACACCCCCTTTGCGGCTCTTTGCGCCCCCCTTGGTTAGCGGGCGCGCCTTTACTTTGTTCCCTGTGTTCTCGAGGCAGTATTTTTGTTTTACTAGTACCGGCCTACACGGTGATACAGTATGACAGAATAGACTGGTTTAAGCTCAGAATAACAACTAAAGCATAGAAACCTAGCAAAAATAGCTACTGAACTTAATATATTTGACTCACTTTGACATTAGGCGCTGCTAATAGAAGTTAGACAGAGACACGTATATGCAAGATGTTTCGAAATTTTGTAGGTCGTCACTAATTTTCGCTTGTCAGTTCTTCTCCCAGTGATGTCGTGCTCATCACTCACCTAGTTTCAACGTCGATAATTATATTATGTAGGTATTTAATAGATCCCTAATACTAAAATGTCTTTATTATGAAAAATATAACATAAATAATTAAGGGTAGATTTTCTTATGTAACTTATCCAGGTAATAGCTGCTGTGTCTCTGGTATGGTCAGGCTGGCCGTTCATGAGACTAAAAGCGGGAAGTGCGAGTCAGACTCGCCCACCGAGGGTCCCGTATAAAATTGTAGGTTATACTTTAAATAGAGACCAAATTTTTTATGATTTAATTAAAAATGTGGAGTTTGAGATTTTCCCTGACTTTTAGTGTAAGACTATATAACTTCACTTATAGAACTTGTTAGTGTAGAACTGAGTAAATTTTAGTGGTTTTAATTTCAACTCGATACCTTCACGCGTTTCCAAGATAGTCTTGACAGACAAACGGACAATAAAGTAATCCTATAATGGTTCAGTGTTTCTTTTGAGGTACGGAACCCTAAAATTTAGACTATTTAAGTGACGGTTATTTCCCGTTATCTAAAATGTTGGAATTTTTCTATTGCAGAGATTCACAAATTCTATGGGAAGGAAATCGAAGACACACTGCTTTTATTTCATTGCTTAGATTTAATTCATTTTTTATCGCATCGCTTAGAGGTACTTGAGGTTAATCTCATATTTAATTTACTTACCCGAAAATTTAACCCTCATGGATTTTGAACCTTGGATAAATTCGTAAATGCTAAAACTACTATTTGTACATATGCTTGGAAATTAAACTAAAAACATTAACATTTGACCATAATTTATTGTTAAGACATTTTTCGATAGATTTATTGATGTGCGGCCGGGCTTAGAATGTAAATTTTCCGAAGGCGGCGTTTTGATATTTTACCTTTTTGACTCTTTCAAGTTCTTTTCTTGATCTAATATTTTAATTCTTAGAAAAAAAAATCTGAACTGGTTGTTCTTGGCATCCGTGTCAAGGATTCCTTAAAGAAATAGTTAAGAAATTAAATACGTTTTTATTTTCATAAATAATATTTTAGTTTAAAGATTTCCTTTCATTAAATAACTTGACTTACGTCATGACGTCTCCATTTCATAGTTTTACTACTAAGTACATACAAAATTAATCTGATGGAAAATATCTGGAGCAAATTTGACTATGCTTTCTTGGACTCCAATTTCGTCTGACAATACACTTTATCCATATGTTTTTTATACATTGTCTTTAGGAAATCTGTAAAATAAAAATATCGACAAAATTTGACAACACTACGCATGATCAAGAAAACCTCAAAGTAATTTTCTAAAAATCGCTAAAACATAAAAGTGAAGTTAATATTACGTATTGTTTTTCTACAAAATGATTCAGCGATATTTCATATGTATATAAGTGTACTTATTAGCTCACATTGAAGTAACAATATAAGAAAACATGCCAATTTAAGGTCAATAAATTTTGATTATTTTCCTTTCGCGACGAATGAGACTTGCAGCCCCAAACTACACAAGACATTGTGTTACGGAGTGCACAAACACACACTATTTGTAAATACATAAAGAATTCTTGCTTTCTAATCACTTAAATATTAATAAAATATAATCAAAACATTACTAGCCACGGGATGCACAAACAAATATTATACGAACAATTCAAATAGTTCAAACTCGGATGGTCTATCTTCGATACAAGGTACTATAGAATTTAGCCGTGTTATATATTTTTAACCAATTTCAATTTTTAACCAAAATGACAATTCAATCAATTCATATACTGACCACCTTGTGATATGCCAAAAGACAAATATTACTCATCTCTTACACTTACACAGTTTTGTGCCGTATGATAGAAAGAGACAAATAACACATAATGCATTCTTATTTTAATGTTCCTTCTATGCTTTAGTTGTTATTCTGAGGGTTTAAGCTTAGATAAATTAATTTAAGGATAATTTCATTGGTTATTCTATTTAAACATAATTAAATAAGTTTTCTCACACTGGATCAAAGAGACATAATGTGATTATTCCATTTAAAAAATTGGTAAATATGAATGCCTAAATATTTAACAGCAAGGATTCTTTATATTGATTCTTGGCACTGGTCCTAGGTTGCCTGGAGGAGATTGCTTATTAGCTAAAAGGCCGTCTGTGTTGTTTTTGAAAATTTTCTATTTTTTATATCTTTATGTGCAATAAAGAGTTTATTATTATTAGAATTGTCTATGATCCCTGGCCATGAAAAGGTTAGGAATCACTGATCACTGATATAGTTAATAAAATAGGTAGGTCCTACTATTGAGTTTTGTGGTACTCCTAAAGCCGTTCCTGATCGCTAATGAGTGGAAGTTCGCTAACGCCTACCACGAATGAATCATTTCTCAGCCGTGAGTGCGCGTCGAGCGTCGTTTGCATTCGACTTCTGCTGATTTTCTTTTTGTTATCGATGAAAATCAAAATAATGTTGATTTTGGACATAATACTCTACTAGCATCGCATGCAAAACGAAATCAAAAGAAATGGAGGTCACAGCCGACGCTCGTCGAGCGTTCGATGCCAACGAATGATTCAAAAATAGAGCCCCTGGTCGCTTGCGGCCATTGGTTGTGGTCGATGCTGCCTAGTGCTAGAGATCCTTGAGAGTTAAAATTAGAGTCTGTGCAGTACCTAGTATAAATATTTTTTTATGTCACGTTAAACGTCACTTATTACTCATAGGATCCAAGTTGCTAGAGGGGAGTTAAAATAAATTAATCTGAAATGTGTGTGCAACCACACTGCGCCTTGTAATATTGATAATGACAGCCTTAATAACAGTGTGCTTACAACATTATTATATTCCGACAGTGTGTGTTTTCGTTTGTGAGCATAACAAGCTTGAATGATAGATACTGAAAAGTAATGCTGGTTTTATAATGTTTTATATAATAAAGGTTTTATAACGTTGTATTTTTAGTTGTTGTGTGACGGAGTTAAAAAATTGGTTGTGGCAAATTTTGTGATGTTTTTCGCTAGCGGATTCGCCACTATAATGGCAGCTGGAAAGCAGCTATTGATGAAAATGCTGTCAAAAAATCGATTACCTACCAAAACGGTCTACGATATATAATTTGATGTTTAATATCGCACAACATAGTATCAATGTATCAAATAAAATGAATATAGTATAAATCCCAATAAAAATCGCATTCAAGTAGAAAAGGGTTTTCGCTTCATATGCTGTTTCTCTATTTCGTCATCTCATAGCTATGCACGATGTAATCTTCCTCTACTGTGTTCATCAAATCAAATTTATTATTGCTTCTAAAATTATATATTATCCAAAACATTTCCTACGTTCAGCGTGTCTCTTTCCCAAACAGTTGTCGAAAAATGAGTCTAGCAACTGGCTTAAAACAACAAAGCCTACTTCACAACCCTCAGCGGTACCTAAGCTCATGCACGCTCATGCTAGGCTTTGCCAGCATCAGGGACGGTAAAGCCGCTGTCTACCTCACTAATTAACACGTTGTTTTTTTTTAATTCCCATCTCTTGATTTCTTGCAATAAATACACTGTGTGTAAGAAAAATCCTATGAACACTTTCTGGAGCATGCCAGAATCGACACATAAAAGACTAGCTTTCCGCTCGCGGCTTTGCCCGCGTTATTATTGATTTCCTGTGGGAATTTATATTTTCCCGTAGGAAAAATAATTTAATAGCCTATTTAAGCCCGGATAATAAATTTCATAGAAATTGGAGCAGATTTTAAATATTTTCCATAGAAACTTTCAACCCCTATTTTGCACCGTAAGGGGGTGAATTCCAATAAACCATGAAACACGTGTTCAATGAAATATTTTTTAAGAGCATGAATCTCAAGTAAATCAAAATCGTTGCTAATTTAATGATTTTTCCATACAAACTTGCAACCCCTATTTCATCCCTTTAGTGTTATTTTTTTTAAATCCCTTCTTAGTGTGCGTCCGCATTTTGAATTAAAACATCTGTCCAAATTTAACGTTCTACCATTAGCGGTAACGGCTGTGCGTGCGTCTATAGATGGGAACATCTCCTTTTATATACAGGGTAAATTTTGAGGTACCGGCAGGCGGCAACCTTGCAGGATTAGATAGCTAACATCATTAACTACAACGTTTGTTTTACGAGTTTTAAGATAACTCAATACATTGAACAAAAGTCAATGTCCCACTTTTTATTTCACTGTCGTGACATTGATAAGTCTATGTTTCATTTATAAACGACGACGGAAGACAACGCTACACTCGCGCGTTGTGCACGTAGAGTTACAAACATTCTAGAGGTAAATTAAATGAATATTTATTTTTGTATAAAAGTAAAATCTAACGAATTATCAAAAGTCGTAGAACAAACGTTGTAGTTAATGATGCTTGCTTTCTAATCCTGCGAGGTTGCCGGTACCTCAAAAGGGGAATGCCCATTTTTCATAGTAACCGCGGCCCGTAGTGCCCACCTTCAAATTAATATGCAAATAATAGTATATTATCGTATTAATAAGTAGGATAAATACTGATTCATAAAAAAGTTGCCCTTTTTAATAAAACAAGAATTTTATATGTAGGTAGTTATTGATATTTCTTATCAATTTAGTCATCAAGCTCATCATATTCTATTAAAACTTCATCCATTCTGAACTGTGCCAATGGATAGATATTACCCTGATGACGTGCCCACCCCAAATACGATATGACCGACATGATGTGGGCACAACAACCCACCGTCCGACGACCAACAATGAAGTTGCAGCAATATTGTCTGATTCCCGCTGGACCAGACTCGTTGGCATTTAATATTAATGTACGACTTACATGCCTACTTGCAATTCTCGCCCTAATAAAAGAGCTATCATGGCCCAAATCAGCGGCTTCCAATATGATACTACTGCGATCACGGCATACTTCTACTCTATAAGAGCCATTAAAAAGTATGTGCTCCCCATAATATGACCGCGCTTGTTTTCTTTGGTAGGCCACAAGCTATTAATATTAAATCGCTGTTACATAGTGTTGGGAATTGTCTTACATTTTCATTCACATGCAAGCATTCATTTGTGACCACAATTTTTTAAATTATGTCAATTAATTTTTTACTAGTGATAATCAATCACTGTATAGTGTATAATGTATATAAGGACGGCCCTTAAAATCATAATAATAGATACGAATACTATCCCTAATTGATCAATTAAGATGAATCGATTGTTATGATATTTTTTTGTTATGGCAAGTCCGTGTCATTATTACCGTCTGTCACTGTTTGGTGAGTTTAGCGATCATTTCAGTGTTTTTTAAATATTTATACTAAGCCGTCTCTAACTTGAAGGCAATCACTAATAGTACAAATAATTATGAATAAATATTATACGATTTTTAGACAGTATGGATATGTTGGGCACTCTTGGGCCTAAATTGGGCATTCCCCTTTACCCTGTATATAAATATGGCGTCATTGAAAGTTCGAAATTGTAAAATTAATTTTCTAATTCCTCATACAATTTTTTTTCACAGACCCAACTATTTGTATATAGGATTTAAAAATTTTACAATTCTGAATTTTCAATGACGCCATAACTTTTATGTACTCGTAATTATCGATTCTGAACATGCTTCTAAAACGGTTCACAGGGCTTTTGTTGCACACTGCAGATTAATCATCAAACGGACTGATACACTATAGAAACTTAGTGTGAGAAAATCTGCAAGGCATTTAATACCAATTTACGTTAATAGGTACGTGTAATATACTAAATTTGCTGCGCGTGCTTTGGGTTATCGAATTTCTAATTATTACAAGGTTACATTAATTATCTAATGCAAAGGAAGCATCATTAGAGGCTTGTATTATGTATACTAGATAACGGATAAACATTACAGCGTTCTAATGTATTTATGAAGTACATAAAGCATTTAATTACATAAATATACACTGCCATTTGGGCTCATATTAGAGTACAGTTGCCTTATTAATTCTTACTAAAATTCGAAATATGATTAATGTCTATTGTTTTTATATTCTAATTTCTTTATTATAGATCTTTGTGAACTATAGTGACTACATAAAGAATAAGATGTCCAATCATGATTGTCCGTAAGCAGTATTGGCCGTACTAACTAGCTTACTTCTTTTTGTAATCTGATTACCAACTACGTCTACATGAGACCTTTCGGTATGCTTACACGGTAAACGAATCAAAGAGCAAATGAATTATTTTTAATTTAAAAACAATTACACATTCGCAACAATGGAGGATCGTTTGAGCTAGCGTGCCCTTTCCCATTCCGAAAAATAGAAAAAAAAGTTTTCATAAGTGATAAAAAAATTACCGTTATTTGTTTATTAGCCCCAGTATTATGAGTATTGAAAGGGCTAGAAAAGTGGAACACTTATGAACTAAGAAACATTGCTCTTTATTAAATATAGCTGTCGCTCGAAAATGACGAACCACATTTTGTTTTCTAATTTTGTATCTAATGTCGGTATCTAATGAAAGTGCCTGGAGAGTAGAGCTTTAATATACTCGTAGTCCGCCGCGCCGCTCAAAAATGGTGGACCACATTTTGTTTTATCTAGTAATATGAGTTTCAAATGAAAGGACTTAAAGGGTAGCAGTAATGTGAATATCTAATAAAGGTATCTTTTCAAGCCCTTTCAAAAAGTAGGCCTGCCTTATTATTTGTATACTTCATCATCACAGCCCATATACGTCCCCACCGAGGGGCTCGAGCCTACCAAATATTAGGGTGATTAGGCCTTAGTCAACCACGCTGGTCCAGTGCGGATTGGTCGACTTCACATACATCATTGAATTTCTTCGCAGATGTATGCAGGTTGCCTCACGATGTTTTCCTTCACCGTAGGAGCGTCAGACAAATGTACATATGAAATTCGAAACAAAAACACATTGGTACATGGCGGGTCTCGAACCCCGACCCCCCGATTGGAAGGCAAGTGCCGAGTCCACTGCGCCACCGACGCTCTTAACTCCATTTAACTATTACATAGAACTGTCACGCTCTGTTTTCACACAGATAGAGGGATACCTCTATCTGTGTGAAAACAGAGCGTGACAATTTTTCTTTACGGAATATCGCTTATAACAGAGCGCTTAAAACGTAAAAGTCAACGTTAATTTGGTCCCTCAATATGGAACAATTAGGAATTTTTTTTATGTTGGTTGTCAGCTCGTGTCAATATGAAGCTGATTCAACGAAACAATTTAAAAAGTGGAGCATTGTTCTTCCTTTCTAGCTTAAGAAATACACACAAACATCCGGAGCATCTAGGTAAATTACGAATGTCTGTATTTAAACATTTTGTCGACTCATCCCATCGGACTTTTATTACTAGATTTCCAAACAGTTTAAAAGGTTCACAACTTTCAGATAAATAATTTGAAAAATCTCTCTAGCATGAAACTTTGAGTAATTGGTAATAGTAGGTAATAACACCTAAACCACTTTTTGACAAATACTCATGAGCAGTATTGTTACATTTTTTTTACTTCTCGTGCTCGCAAAGTTCGTCTTTATGTTGTTTATAGGCTGCATAAAATGACTTTTTATGTTCCAGAGCATAAACTAAAATTTTCTTTTAGACAAAGATTCTTAGGCCTAATAGCCAACAACGCTCAATAAAACTTCACAGAATAACTTGCGATAATTTATTTGTTTTATTTGTCTTGTGTTTTCTACCTCAAAAGTCATGAAACCAGATAAAAATAGTAACCGGTTATTATTAAAACGCATCGCATTATTTTTATTACTTGGCAGAATTAAATATGTACCTAAGCCATCGCCATTAAAAATAAAAAAAGTTTACTGGCGGGAATTGGATTATTTTTATTACTTGGCAGAATTAAATATGTACCTAAGCCATCGCCATTAAAAATAAAAAAAGTTTACTGGCGGGAATTGGCTATTATTTAATTTTTCAATATTGTGTTACATATTTTTCGTTTATATTTTGAAGTAATTGTTTAGTTTTCTCGCAATCGAAATGAAAAGCAGAGTGTAAAACACTGGCATAAACAAGTCATTCCCTCTGTCCCTCAACTTACTATCCATCGTCTCGGGCTACAACAATGACTCATTTTATGACCCTGTTGTACATACTATTTGTGACAATAGGTGCTGCTGCAAAGTGTGTTAACTGTAACATAAGAATCAAATCTATATTTAATTAGATATCTGTGGAATATCTGAATATTGTTTAGATGTTACGGTTCCTAAAAGCTGTGATTATCACTTAAAAATATCTTATTTTAAATTGTTGAATGGTATAGTTTGCTTTAGATCAGTCTTAATCGAAAAACAGTAATACAAAACATAATAAATACTTATATTTAGTTTTTAGGTCCATAGATGTATACGCTATACAGGATGTAAAAAGAGCCATAAAGAAGCCCTCGTCTAAGCATTCAGATCATTAAAATTAAGTAATATACAAAAAATATTGAAGGGGAACGAAATTTATTTTTAGGGTTTAAAAAACAACTGCAAAAAATACTACGCAATGTAACGCGCGCTCGCGCGCTACCTGTGTGAACCAGCAGCGGCTCGTGGCGGCAAAGACAGCGTCCGTTGTAAATACATTACGCGTTGTAAATTAAGGACATTTGTTAATAAATACTGATTTGATGTTTCTTTGGACGAAAATTAACAAATAATGTTCCAGAGTTTGGTAAAAACCGCAAAAAAACAATTGTCACTTCAAACTTAAAAATATGTCGGTAAATATTAATTTCCCAAGTACTCGTATGCTCTAGCTAGACCATATTCCAAATATGGTTCAAACGAAAATGACATTGATGATAGGTTTAATACGTGGGTTTCGGCTTCGCCTTCGGTCTGTTAACACGCTGTATATCGAGCTATAATATAGATAAAAAAAAATTGTTAGCGTAACATATAAGTTAGGTACGTTAGTAAAATTAAATTTAATATTAGGCTTGTTCTTTGTTGGTTATTACGTTTTCGATTTGATTGGGGTAAATTGGAAAATCTTAGAATATGGTTCACAGTAGCGTTTCAAATATTAAATAATTCGAAAACTGATCATTTTGCCTTCAGAATACGAGTTTAAATGATCATATTACTTTATTATTTAATCAATAACACTAAAAGTAAATCATGCGAATACTTCGCTAAGTAATACAATCAAAGACAGAATTGATTTTATTTAATGTCTTTGTCAGCTTTAATATTACAAAGTAGGTACGGGTGCTTATATTTTATTACAATAATTGTAATTGATACTGAAATAGCATTTCTGAGTTGATCTTGATTCTGAGTGAATGGTATTTTCCTTAAAATATTTGACTAAATGACTTGCGAATATAAAGGGCGATAAATTTAAAGTAATGTCAAGTAATATTTAGCTTTCACCTTATCTTTAAATTTGTTAGCGTTAAAATTATTAATACGAGAAAAAGGTCTTTATCTATAATTCAAATTGTACGGTGACAAAATTGTAAGGTAATCCCGTTAACTTAATCATAATCTGTATTGTGGAAAAGTTATTTGCAACAAGGAAGTCGCTTGTTGGTTTTAGATAAGGTAAGCTATTTTGCGAATATAATAGGTATATACCCTGCATATGTATACATTGCAAGTGTATGAAAATATGCCAAAAATAAGAATATGATATAGGGTGATTATTTTTAATTTTGGCGAAACAGTTCGTTATTTCAAAACAAAATTAATAAAATAAATTAACGAACAGAGAAACGGTCTGTTAGGTAAAAGGCAGCCTTAATTCCGGTGAGTTTGAATGCGATTTTAAGGTGGTTGGTTGGTAAAACCTTCTTAAAGGTATGTTTTTGCGCCAAAGGTTAGGAAAATTTATCAAATGGCAGTGGAAGTACCTGTAGGGTTACTCTTGAACCGAATCCGATCGATCGGCATTGAGATTGTGATTTTTCGTACGCTTATTTTTGCGCATTGGCTCCAAATTGACTCCGTATTGTGCGGATTTTGGATGAACCAAACTCGGTAGTATTAAATTTTCTCAAAATACGGATCCAATTTGGCGCTAGTGTTGTTACTCAAGCGTACGAAAAAACACAATCCCAATGACGATCCATCGCAATTAGTTCAAGAGTAACCCTACTGGACTGTATATAATTTTTTTTCTTGACATTTGCAAACTTATATTGACAGACTGTAGTTAGACATAGTGCTACTAAAATCTATTTAGAATGATATTTTTCTGTGGGTACTATAAGCCACCGGACTTCTTATTGGGGTAGGTTCATGCCTGACGGGATTTGTATTAAGGCTGGGATGATGATTATGCTTCACTGAAAATCTAGACACGCGGCAGCATGTCCAGCCAAGTTCAAAGAAGCTATGTGTAATTACGTACACGAACCATTTCGCGCCATTTTGACCCCTTCACAATAGGGTATTTCACACCATGTAAGAAGAAGTATAAATATGCATGTTTATGATAGATTTCGTAAAAATTAAGCAAGATACGCCGACATCTATTCATAAAAATGCAATATAAATTAAATATTTCAATTTTAAATATCTTATTTTTTAATCTGTTCTTCAAATGCCAAAAACGCCATTCGACATATTGGGTGCCGCCGTGACGTCACTCGGATAGTAAAGAAACTTGATAATGTTTTGTCGTGCTCTGTGTTATTTGAAATTTCCTAAGTTATTATCACGTCTGTGGGACTTATACTTTATTTTATTAAAATTATATAATGGAGGACGGTAAGTCAATATATATCATAGGTACATAGCATAGCTATAAATACATTACAAAATATGCCATTTGTTTTGTGATATTAACATAAAGTTTTCTTTTTATTATTCTATAGTTAGTTTTTCATTTATAAGGGATACAACAAAGTGGTCTTCGCAGAAATACAGTCTTGTCTTTGTGAACAATGATTTTGAATCTCTTCTGGTCAGTTTCAATCAAGTGTTTCTCATTTTGATATCTTTTGGCATATGAACCCACAATTTTTGTGGCGTTTTTAAACTCAAATTCTTGCATTCAGATACAAAACACAATGATATAGATTATAAATAAGCCATTTTTTTCAAAAATTGTTCTCAATGAGTCGTTCTCACAGAAAGTAATACCTATGTTGGTCGTACCTATTGTTTGTTTACTAACGGAGTGACGTCACGAATCGAAATAGCATGGCGGCTAGCGTTTCCGCGCGAAAATTCAAAATCATAAATAAAACATTGTTTGTAAGCCATTTTTCGGTTTTATAAAATTAAAATAAAATTTTTACAGGTTCATTGCGAGCTCAAGATTGATTTAAAATAGTTTCCAAAAAAGGGTATAATACCCTATTCGAAACTGATTTAACCCACATACATTAAATTTGGTACGTTTATTAAAGCCCATTAGCTTAGCTAGAATACAAAATTTTATAAATGAAGCTCAAACAGTTATTGATATATTAACGTTTAAAAATCATCATTTTTATGACTGACTCACTGACTTATAGATGAAAAACCTAACCCACTTCCACATGACCTAGAAACTTGATATTTGGCATCAAAGTAAACTATTACGTGTATATAAAGGAAAAAATGTGAAAACTGAAAATTATTGATAATTAATATCAATAAACTAATATTACAGGAACCATTTTGAGCTACTTTTGAATCCTTTACAACTCAAAACCTATTTTTCAACACACTTCCTCATAAAGTGGCTCTAATCCCATGGCAATTAGGCACATAATGACACCTATAATCAAACTGTGACTTTTTCATTACTATTATTCACGAGTGAGTAATAGTTTTTTTTTAATATTATTGGTTGAGTTACGCTTTCACTTGCGCTAAAATGCTATCCGCGAAAAGCCCAAAAAAAAGAAACCTCATTTTTTAGTCTATGGCCGATGCGCGCGCATAGGAAAACTGATTAATTTTTCCCGCCATTACGAAATTTATTAGTCTATGGCCGATGCGCGCGCATAGGAAAACTGATTAATTTTTCCCGCCATTACGAAACATTTTTCACAACTCGTCTCGTTTTCTCTTTTGAAGTTATTTAGTTAGTTATTAATTAAGATGTCTGCAAATACAATTTATGAAGAAAATGATTTATGTTGTACACCGTCCGATATAAGATGTTAAGCCCAGAACGTTATGGAAAGTTTACTACCAGAAAACTCAAAGGAAAAATATCTATTAGCGTACCAAAATTTCATACAATGGCAGAATAACAAGAATACGCAGTCTTTTTCAGAAAATGTGTTCATGGCGTACTTTAAAGAATTATCTTCTAAGTACAAACCTAGCTCTTTGTGGTGTATTTACTCAATGTTAAAAAGTACAGTCCGAACAAAGAATGGAGTGGACTTAAAACATACTCGAATTTGTCAGCTTATCTAAAGAGACTATCTGATGGATTTAGAAGCAAAAAATCAAAGGTTTTATCATCTGATGATATTGAAAAATTTATTAAAGATGCTCCAGATAACCAATATTTGGCTACAAAGGTTAGTTAAATTAATTTTAATTAAATATTTAATAGCAGCTTGTGTTGTGTGTTGACCTTAATTATTGTTTCTTTTGTTTCAGGTTGCTTTAATATTTGGTGTAACTGGTGCCTGTAGGATACAAGAATTAACAAATATAACTGTAAAAGATATAGAGAACCATGGCCAGATGCTTTTAGTGAAGATACCTATCACGAAAAATAAAATACCTAGGTCATTCACCATACACGGTCCATTCTATGATATTGTTAAGAAGTATGAAAGTTTGCGTTCGCCAAAAACAAAAAATGACCGTTTCTTTCTAAATTACCAGAATGGTAAATGTACCTGTCAGCCTATAAGTATAAACAAATTTGGTTCTATGCCTAAAGAAATCGCAAAGTTTTTGGGTTTAGTAGATGCTGAGAGCTACACTGGACATAGTTTCAGAAGAACTTCAGCTACATTGCTGGAAAATTCAGGAGCTGATATAATGACTTTGAAGCGACATGGCGGGTGGCGATCTAGCAATGTAGCAGAATCATACGTAGAAGATTCCATACAAAACAAGAAGGAAATTTGTGCAAAAATCACAAAAAGAATTAAACTTGATTCTGAGACGCATCCTACTGGCGAAATACCAAGTACGTCCAATGATTGGATTTCACCTACCTACACGAATAATGAACCATCACAAATAACAATAGAACATGAAAGTATTTCAATAAATAATCTATCTGATGAGACCGCTATGTCATCAAAAATAGTTAATTATAATTTTACTAACTGCACATTTACTAATTGTTTCTCTAAGTAAACTTTTTATCTACTATGTAAAATGGTTTTTTATTTAAGTATTGTTTTATTCAGAAGTGTGTTGAAAAACGTTGTATGATACACGTGTGTATTGATGGTTACCGTCCTCGGCTTCTTAAGACACTCGCCTGACGGCTCGGGCCTCAATGCGCCTCAGCGGTAATCACCAACATTACACACTTGTACCATAATGTACTATAGCCTATAGACATGAAATTTTGCATTTATATTCAAATCTCTTAGCTTGTTTAGAATCCAAAATTTAATAAATGTAACACAAATAGTTATTGATATATTTATATTTAAAAACTGGCCTTTTTATGACAGAAACACCAAATTGGCAATCAAAAACTTAACCCACTTCCAGATGACCTAGAAACTTGATATTTGGCATCAAGGTAGACTATTACGCGACTATAAAGGGAAAAATCTGAAAACTGAAAATTATTGTTAATTAATATCAATATACTTATAATATTTCACGAACCATTTCGAGCTACTTTTGACCCCTTCTCAACTCAAAACCTATTTAACCTATATACCTACATAAAATTTAGCACATTTATTGAAGCCCCTTAGATTATCTAGAATCAAAAATTTTATAAATGTATCTCAAAAAGATATTGATATTGATACATTAACGTTTAAAAATCGGCATTTTTATGACTGAATAACTAACTTGCCAACCAAAAACCTAACCCACTTTCAGATGGCCTTGAAACTTTAGATTTGGCATCAAAGTAGACTATTAGGCGTATATGAAGGAAAAAAACTGAAAGCTGAAATAATTGATACTAACTTAGTATTAAATAAGTAATAAAAAGACAGCCGCGCTCATAAGTGCGAGCGCCCTGATGCTGTGCGAGTGTCTGATGAATACTAATCATTTTTGTACAAAAAGTGATGATATCCCATCAAAAACATAAAAAAGAAATTAAAGCCAAGTTCAATATATAGAATATGCGTTGTTGTTGACTTCGCCGACAAAACTATTTGGGTGTCAAGTTCAGACTAATAATTTACAGACAATTAATTAGACAATGCATTTATTTCAGCTGGGATGTAACTCAAGTTCAGGATTTAAATTGGCTAGTTTACTACAATTTCTGAAGTTTGAATTGATAAAAAATAGGCAGGCGCTTTTCTGCAATCCGATCTTATTTTTTTTTTGAGCTGTAGAGTTTTGTTTATACTTCCGTAAAATTATCAGAGAATTGTATTAACATAATGAGTTCAACTGATTCAGATGAATTTACCAATTGATTTCATAAGAGAAGAGGCTAAAGCAGAAGATGTTGATTTATCTTAATATATAAAATTCTCGTGTCACAGTGTTTGTTATCGAACTCCTCCGAAACGGCTAGGTCGATTCTAATGAAATTTTTTGTGTGTATTTGGTAGGTCTGAGAATAGGTCGTAGGCTATTTTTTATCCCTCTTGCTAGGTGATATTTTTTTGTCAATTATTATGGCGAAACGTATTTCGCGAGCACAGCTTTTATTTTTTATTTTTACTTTCCTTGTATTCGTAATGAAAAGCACAGTGTTTATCTCGGGTTAAAGACTTATTTAGTCCCTTGACTATTGGCGCCCTCGCTACGCCCGGACGCCAAACCCCGTCTCGAGACTCAATAAGTTACTTTCACCACTAGGATAACAATGTACTATTCTATTAATCTTTTAGTTAGAGGAAATAATTGTAAAGAGTGAAAGAAAAAAGTAAACGAGGAATACAATTTGTGAACAGTAAAAAGACAGTTGTCTTAACTTGAGCCACTGAAGCTAGATTTATTATTTCGTAAGTTGTATAACCCAGCTTACACATTCATGTTTGTGATTATTTATGTGTCTTGAAGCTCGGCGAATTACGCGTCCACTGTGAAAATGGAGATAATTAATTGCTTTCCTTATTCCAGTTGTATCAAATAGAGCAAAGGATACAATCCGTATGTGCATATGGTATTCTATGTTATGTTTGTAACTCCATCCATGACACAGGAGAAAATCCTAGTGTGGGGCGACGTTTTAAAAAAATCGTTTCTTTTTTAAATCATCTGCATACACGAATTAATACGCTGCGAAATCTGGGAAATTTCGACGCATATTTTGTTATGAACTCTCGATAAGTTTTGATTGTATAAAATTTACCTAGAATGATTTTATAAATACAGTTTTCTTTATTATTTGCCTTAATAATAGCTCGTTTTTAAGTGGTTAAAGTTTGATTACGCTAAACGGCTAAAGGATGATTTGATGATGACAGTGATATTTTAACAGTGGTAAAATTCATAAAATCAGAACTATTTAAACCGCTCTAACCCATATATGCCCGTAATTATTTAGGTCATGAAAATATCTGATATTCACAAATGTTGCTCAAAATAGGAACAAGTATAGGGCTTTTACATTGTTTTTCAATTTTTTTCTAGAATAAGTAGTTTTTTGACTGGGTAGCTAACGACCCACTGGGATAATAGATGTCCTAAAATTTATGAAATGAAACGAACTAGTAAAATCAAAAGAAAGCTATATTATGACATTAAAAAGTAACAAAGATATAAATCACGTGTATAGTTGGAAACTCTTATCATGCAGATTGATTCCACGTTTCTTGCACATTTGGTTGGTTTTATTTTTAGAAATAACACCTCGAAGTGTAAGTAAAGATACATATATATTGTAAAATATGTTCGATATTATATTGTGTTTGAACAGCAGAGGATATAGATCGCCTAGTCGTGGTCGATGGTTCTGGAGCATCTCGAGCTGAGGGTTAGGAGTAGAGCTGTAGCCAAGGATCTGCGAAAATCCAATGTCGTCAGGGGTACTCCTAATGCTAACCAGCACTTATAACCAAATCTTATAGGCTTACCAATGCTGTTTGCATACATACCTCCCATCATAAGGAATCATTGGCCTATTCTACACTTACTTGCTCGTCCATAGGATCGTTATAACTATCTTCTTTACAACTTTATTATAACTAACTTACTTTTGTCAAATTCAAAAAACAATTGCAAAAAGTCTATCACCTTACTTTCAGGGCTAAGCTTTTCGGTGCCATCTTTCGTACCCACTTTCGCACTGGTTTTATAGGTTTCTTTTACTCTATTTTACAAGGACCGGGCTACTCTAAATCTCAATTTCATCCACAACTTCTGGAAATTTTGATCGACTTGTTACCAGCTGTAGAGCTGCGAAGGTGTCAGTCGTATTTACTATATCCGAGCAGTCCTCGTCTCCCAGTCATTTTCAGACTGCTGACAATCACGAGGAGGATCCAAGTACACATCCAATTGGCCAACATCATCTTCAGCTGTGTACTATAAAACTTCCAAAATGAAACTAAATACTTAGTGTTCAAGCCACGCGACGACCTATGAAAGAAAGAAAATGGTAAGGGATTATCTCAGTGGGTCGTTTGCGACCCAAATATTTTTATGGCGCTCTTATACAGTAAAAACGGCTTAGTAACTCATTGGAAATACCTAATTTCTATTAATTATCTATCTAACAAGCATGTTACATTATTTATTTCTTGTGAACATAGATAAAAAATTATACTTACATTTTTCGCAACCTCGCACGCAGAAAATTTACTCCAAATAGGACTCAAAAACTATAATAGCTCTCAAAATAAATTATATTACTAAAATAACTTATAAATCAATGTTAAACGTTCTTCAGACTTTTAAGTTATTGGCAGAATAAACTAAGTACATATTATTAGTAAAAATATCCACCTGTTTAAAGGTAGTTACTAATCTTGGGTCGTTAATGACCCATTGGGATAATATAGGTTAAAACATTTCGAAAAAAAGTAACCAGTAAAGATTATTGTAGAAGATTTGAGAATAAATGTTCATCATCATCATCATCATCATCACAGCTCATATACGTCCCCACCGAGGGGCTCAAGCCTACCCTATGTTAGGGTGATTAGGCCTTAGTCAACCACGCTGGCCCAATGCGGATTGGTCGACTTCACATACACCATTGAATTTCTTCTCAGATGTATGCAGGTTTCCTCACGATGTTTTCCTTCACCGTAGGAGCGTCAGACAAATGTACATATGAAATTCGAAAACGAAAAACACAGTGGTACATGGCGGTCTCGAACCCGGACCTCCCGATTGGAAGGCAAGTGCTGAGTCCACAGCGCCACCGACGCTCTGAATAAATGTTACCTGAATATATTTCATATTTTTTACGTGACGAGTGCACGAATGAATTCTTAAACAAGTGAAATGTAAATATGGGTATGTTTAAAGCCTTAAAAAGACATTAAAAATAGCATTTAAGTAAATAGTAAAATGTGTTGTGGAAACTTCTGGTGGCGATGATAAGAAGTCGATCAACACCATGGGTGCGGGAATATTAATTATTAAAATGCAGGTATACTGGTTATTAAGGAAACGATGAGTGGACTGTATCTTTGAATATTTTTACGTTATAAATGCACTGAGTTAAGACGGATAGATTACAACTGCAAGGAAAACAAGTGGAGATATACAGTTGTTATAAAATGGATAGAAATCATGCACACTTACCGAGAATACTCTCCTTCTGTCTTGTGAGACCACGCAGTTCACTTGGAGGGCCCTCCGTAATTATGATAGAATTCCACTGATTTTTATATATTCCGTACTAGTACACTATAACGTCACAATTGGTAACCTTTTGGATATTTATTATTGGTGTTTTATATTTTTGCGATGAGTTTCGATTGCATAGATGCGCACGCACAGCGAGTTAGGCGGCCATTTTTTTAGAAGAAGACAACAAGTGTGCATGTGGGAAAGGGAAGGAAAAGGAATATAACCCAGTGCATTTGTGTCGGTTTTAAATTTGAATGCGCGAATCAAATAATACCAAACATTCCCCCGCCCTTGAAGGATCGCCTTCAAAAAAAAGAAAAGTAACTAAAATTATTATTATAAGTTAAGCGGTAAGGTAAATATAACGGTATAACTAACAACTTGTGCGTAAACAAGCGAATGAAACATTTACTAAACTAATCTTAAACTATACATGATATACGTAAAGTAACATAATTTTATTCAATCGGCAATGGGCAAAGTTTGACCACGGGTCGGCGATATATAGCATTTTTAGTTTTAACTTCCGCGACACGTATCACATCGTCCTTACCGGGAAAAACACGCGTTATTATACCTAAGGGCCATTGTAAAGGTGGCGAGTTTTCCATCATAAGCAACACAACAGTCCCTACAGCGACTGGTTTAGAAGGAGTATTCCACTTTTCACGAACTTGTAAATTGTGTAAGTACTCCAAACTAAAACGTTTCCAGAAAGATTGGACCAAAGAATCCATTAAAGCGTATCGTGTTAATAACTTATGAGAATTATCTATATTAGGTGCGGGTAAAAAATGCAAATGTGTTCCTAAGAAATGTGAAGGTGTAAGAACTGCGGGCTCCGATGGGTCCGAGCTGAGAACATACAACGGGCGACTATTAAGTACGCCTTCTATTTGAGAAATTATAGTAAAAAACTCTTCATAAGAAAGTATTTGCTTACCTATAACTCTATACAGTAGTTTCTTGACACTTTTAATGTTAGATTCCCAGAGGCCTCCAAAGTGAGCGGCAGTGGGAGGATTTAGATGCCAAGAAATGCGGTTTTTAGCTAATTCTGAATGAAAAGATTTATAATAATTATCGGACTTTAAGAATTCATAAAGTTCATTCAGATAAGATCGTGAAGATATGAAATTACCACCGTTGTCACTATAAAGACATTGGCAAGTACCACGTTTAGACAAAAATCTCTTTAGTGCATCCAAAAAAGAAGCAGATGTCAAATCTGATGCCAGTTCCAGATGAACGGCTTTTGTAACGAGACAAATGAAAATGCACAAGTAAGCCTTTTGGCTATGGACGCCACGTTTCCTACTCATAGTGATGTAAAACGGACCTGCGTAATCAGTTCCTGTATGTAAAAAGGCTTTAGATTTTTCTAAACGGCTACTAGGTAAATCACCCATAGCGGGGTAGCTAGGTTTTGGATTTATTTTAAAACAATTTAAACATTTATTTATGCGTTTATGTACGGCGTTGCGGGCAGATAAAATCCAAAATTTTTCACGTAAAATCCCAAGTAAAAGCTGAGGTCCAGCGTGTAAATTATTAACATGATAAAAATCGATTAAAATGTCAATTATATGTCCCTTTTTAGGCAGTAAAACTGGGTGTTTTTGTGTATATTCTAAATTAGAGTTCCTTAGTCTGCCTCCAACTAACAATAAATCATTCTCATTAGAAATAAATGGGAGTTTTTGAATTTTTGCAGAGCAACGTTTGCCTTGTTTAATATTTTTTATATCTTCAGAAAACGATGATTCCTGAATAGCTTTCAATAATTTAGTTTCAGCGAAATTAAGATCTTCCGCGGAAATATATTTATTTCGTGGTAGAATCTTAAGAAATCGATATATATAAACTACACAACGTAGAAGCTTAGACCAAGATGAACATTTTTCACTCAAGGTCAAAATAATATTTTCTTTGACATTGTCGGTGACAACGTGACTAAGGATTTTTTCTTCTGGTATTTTATTAAAGCGCGGATTAAACTTAACAACAGGCCAATCTGATACAGGCCTAGATGCCCATGTGGGACCGTGAAACCAAAGGTCATGCTCTACTAATCGAGAAGGAAGAAGTCCGCGTGATAAACAGTCAGCGGGATTTTGCGAACCGGAAATAAAATAAAAAATATCAGATGAAAACAAAGCTTGAATCTTTGCGATTCTGTTTGCAACGAAAGTATTGAACCTATGCGGGGAAGAATGCACCCAACAAAGTGCAACTTCTGAATCTGAAAAAGCGTAAACCTTTTCAATAGTATGTCTTTTCGACAGCGTACCATACACTACGCGTAGTAGTTTTGCCATAAGAATAATTGCGCACAACTCTAATCTAGCCAAAGTTACAAACTTAACCGGCGCGACGCGGGACTTTGAACAAATAAGACGGACTACTGGAGGTTCGTTATTTGTCAAAACATACGCATAAATTACGCAACCGTATGCCTTTTCACTTGCATCGGCGAAGGCCAGTAAAATTAACTTAGAGTTAGATTTAACACCGAGATGGCGTGGAAATCTTATATTAGAAATTAATGGTAGCTCATGGATAAATTGATGCCAAGAATTTGAAACATGCGGAGGTGCTTTATCATCCCAATCAGACTTTAATAGCCATAATTCCTTTATCAATAATTTAGTAAAAACAATGATCGGACCTACGAGTCCCAAGACATCGTATAAACGAGCTGTGGCAGAAAGGATTGCACGCTTTGTGCCTACAGGTGTAGGTGGGGTTACACAAAAATAGAAGGAATCAGAATTGGGCAACCAACGAAGACCTAATATCTTGAGCGTATTTGTATCATCTAAAGAGATGGATTCCGCGTGACGATGAGACTCAGGTATGTGCGATAAAAGTTCGGGGGAATTACTAGTCCACTTAACTAGTTCAAACCCACCGGCTTTGCAGAGATTGATCAGTTGATCTGCGATCTGTACAGCTGCTTCGATAGAAGGAGAAGAAGATCCCAGGTCATCCATATATGTGTCTCTTTCTAACACGTCTGCGGCCAAAGGAAAGCTTGAGCGCTCATCGTTAGCGAGTTGTCTTATTGTTCTTAACGCAAGAAACGGAGAAGAACAAAGACCAAAACAAACGCGGTTATATTCATAAGTGTCGATGGGATCTGACTCATTAAAACGAAATAAAATACGTTGAAATTTGCGATGATGAGAATTTTGATAAATGCATAAATACATTTGCTTTATGTCAGCGAAAAATGCAATAGGATAAAGCCGAGAATTTACTAATATATGAAAAATTTCATTTTGTAAATTACTACCAGTATGAAGTACATCATTTAATGATAAACCGTTCTCGGTTTTAGTGCTGGCGTCTAACACAATGCGAACCTTAGTTGTGTCCTTATCGGATCGGATCACAGGATGATGAGGAAGATAGTATCCCTGTGAGGTACACTCCTCGGGTGAAATGCGAGATATAATACCTTGGTCGATATAATCTCGAATAATATCGTTATATTTTATGCGTAATTCAGGAGAATGAGCTAATCTTTTTTCGAGCATTAATAAACGCTTCTTTGCCTGATTATAAGAATTTCCTAAAATCTGAGGATTTTCTTTAAAAGGCAAGTCAACTGAGTAACTGCCATCACTATTGCGAACAGTGGTAGACGAATATATATTTTCACATTCCTCGTCGGCGGGACTTAAATATTTTTGAGAAGGCAATTCTTCTATTTTCCAAAATTGTTCAACACATTGTTGAAGGGGGTCAATCGTATTTACAGTACAAAAGGAGTGAGAAGCGGTGTCGGGGAAGGCCATAGGCGCATCTCCCATAATGACGTAACCTAATGTGGTTTCTAAAGCATAAGGCAAACCATCACGATCAGTTCGAATGATTTTATTAAAAAGCGATATATTACAATAGGTGTTCACTCCTAAGAGAAGTTGAACGGGGCCTGGTTCATAAAAAGTGTCATCAGCTAAAGGTAAGTTGCGCAAGTGCTCGCAGGATGAAATGTCAACGCGCGTGTTGGGCAGTTGAGATGTGATCTTATTGACAATTAAGGGTTGAATTTTATATTTACTGTCATTATTGAAACGAGAAGTAAATTTGAGCTCAGTTAAGCCCAAAATTCGTTGCGAAGCTCCACCCATACCTAGAACTTCCGTATGACGCACCTTATTATAGATATTCAAAGAAAGTTTTTTGCAACAATCTAGTTCAATATAATCGCTCTGTGAACCAGGGTCGATTAAACAGCGAATATGATGCGGACGATCAAAGGAGATGTTTCAATTTCGGCTATGAACATGTACAGTACATTAAAAAATGTAAAAAAATGAATAAAACTACTACAAATTACATTGCCTGATATTTTCAGCCGTTAAACCGTGTACAAAAATATTTTATAGCATCGAAATAAAACCAAACCTGGCAATAAAGGATGCCATACTGTTTCTGTAATCTGTGGCTGTGTTCTGTGAATAAGCGCGAGTACACACGACCGATAATCGGTAACCGATTTTTTGTGTGGTAACGTATACATTTACGAACGTTCCATTTTTCATCGATAATCGGGGTGGCTGCGATACACCGATATTTTTATGACCGACTTTTTGTAGTTTGCGTGCGTTGCAACGTAAAAATCCATGTCTCATTTTCCACCGTCAATAAATCGGTCACCGATAGTCGGTCAAGTGCGAACGCGCCAAGTCTGTCAGTGATATATTTCTTGACTTGATGACCTTATTTATTATTTTGGACTTTTGTATGCTGCTAACTTGTTTACCACGGCTTAAGGTTTATTTCAACGAACTACGATATAGCTCTAGCGACTTGGATTTTGACGATTATCATCATTTTCTTTAGCTTTTAAAACGGTGAGTATTCTTGTGTAAATGTGTAAAAAAGTTAACAAATACTTGACCACAATAGTTTCAAAACGTATTTTAGTTTTATCTTAACGATTTAATTGCGATTTTAAATAAATATTTATTACTCTTTTTACTTCATGTACATAATAGATATTAACGTTTAATATTGGTGGGGAGTTTAACGATAACTACTACATGTGTTTATTTTCAGGCTCACAATAACTCGCTGTGTGAATTGTGACTCCCTTTTCAATGAAAATGGTAACCAACATATTTATCTTCTGACTGATATTGGAGCAGAATTAGTTTCCACCATAGAGCAAAAAATGGGTCATGAGGTAATTAGTGTTTACTAATCACCCTTAATTTTTCACAATATGTATAATATTAAAGTGTATCTGAAAAAATGGTTCTTGTTTTTTTAATATGACATTGCTTCATTCTTTTATTTTTAGATCGATCTTGCTGGTGTTTTGTCTGAAAACTGTTTTAATTCGGCATTACAAGAATTGCAGACTGTATCAACAACATCTCACACACATCAATTGCCTGAAGTGCAGTCTGCACCAGTATATCATGACAGATATGTTTGTGTTTGGTGCAGGTTAGTCATCATATCAGAGAAGAACTCGATTCTCTTTTAAGAAGGCCCGAGAGAAATGAAATCACTTCAAGGATATATCCTATAGTGGTCAGTTGACTTATGATAGCATTGCCTGCAATTCTTTGCAAGATGTCACACATGTACAGTAAGCTCCTTATAAAGCTGTTTGACCTTTGGACCGTTCTTATGTCGCTCGTAATAGTGGCGGTTTTTGTAGGGTAAATGTATGCTTGAATGGGAGCTTACTGTACCTACAAACAAATCTGTATCTCAAAATATTAATCATGTATTTGTGCAAATTATATTCATTTTATAAGGTTTTTTTTCTATTAATAGATTCCAGATAATGCATATATCACGTTGGGTCCGAGTTAGATGAATTGTGCAGCAACACATGAAAATTGAATCAACATCAAGTCAATATTCAGTCAGTTACACCAACTCATAATATTAATGTATGTGTATGTTGTGGAGTAGCACTAGTCAATGGCGATCACATGCTCTGCCAGATGGCTCTGAGTGGAATGTAATAGCATCATGAATTTTTCCCAGAGAGGTATGGGGTAATTTAAAAAAAATCATGCATGCATGAGTGATTTAAAAATTCATGGAATATTGTTTTGATCTGAATTTGTTTTTTGTATTTCTTTAGATAGCAGAGTTTGCTATGCATGCTGGGTGTCTGCTCAGCGGAATGCTCATTGATAGACTGTCCAAGACGAACAGGGTAACTAGAGTCCACTACAATAAGATCAAAATAGGAATAATTGTGTTTGGTGGAGGTCTTCATTGATTCGAAGGCGTACACATTTATTGCGACCTGGACTTGAGATAGATTAAATTGCCACAAGGATTTTTCCTAGAGAGGTAACACTGTTTAATTTAGTCTAACCAAAACACTAACATTGCCAAATAACTAAAGAAACACTGTACTTATACTATACTTTTGAAATTCACTTTGCCTAACATTAAGTTCGTTAAGTTTTTAGATGTCAGTTATTAAGGAATGTCATTTATTTCACAGATAGAAGATAATGCACTTGCAAGTAGTGAGTGTTGGACCCAAGCTCAACAAAATATACTTCTTCACAATGTGGCACAGGAGGACAATATACCCACAGATTATATTGATTTGGATGAGTTCACACACGCCTGATTCCAGTAGCCAGTGTTTTATTCCTGGGTGTTTACAACCGGAAAGATTAAATGTTCCAGATTATTTAAGAAAGAGAGTTGACCACAAATAAAATATTTATTACTAAAACTGCTAGTCTATGCCGAACATCAGTCAGAGTATAATTGGAACATTTTGGATGAACATATATTTAGTAATTCTTTCAGTAAAAATACTTTGGAGGCAATTTTAAAATTAAGTATCTAAGGGGGTAGATACTTATCTTTAAAATTGCCTCCAAAGTATTTTTACTGAAAGAATTACTAAATATATGTTCATCCAAAATGTTCCAATTATAATATGCAATGATTTGATGAGTGACAGTATTTTGGTACTTTGGGTGGGCTCGGCATCAAGCTAACATAGAAGGGCCGGCATCATTTCTAGATGGAATATTAATAAATGAAATAGAATAAACATTTTTAAAACAGTCTTTTATTTATCAGACTGAACCCTAACACTTTACTACACTTAAAAGGCAATCACTCGACTTCAACTTTAAACCTTCCCAATAACACAGGACATGAAAACAACTTTTAACAAAACTGAATATAATCAACACAATCTGCCTGTTGTGTACCATATTATTATAATATAAGGCTTCTTTAGCATTCACATACTTCAATTAGAACTTTGGTTATTGGGTTCAAGTTATGCACTAAAAATAGATTTAAGTACACTTTTCTGAGTGCTGGATCATTACTTGATCTTTTACAGTTTTGCGCTATAACTTTTAATAGAAGCACAAGCTGCTTTTCTGTAGACATAATATTGGCTAAGGTGGTTTTGAATAACTAGTCCTATTTTATCATAAACACTTTTTACTACACTTGAAAGGCAATCACTCGACTTCAACTTTTAACCTTCCCAATGACACAGGACATGCAAGCCACTTTTAACAAAACATTCAATATAATCAACACAATCTGCCTATTGTGTACCATATAATATAATGCTTCTTTAGCGTTCACTTACTTCACTTGGAAGTTTGGTTATTGGCTTTTGGTTATGCAGTATAAATAGGTCTAAGTTCACTTTTCTGAGTGTTGGGTGATTACTTGATCTTTTGCAGTTTTGCACTCAAACTTAATAGAAGCTTAAGCTGCTTCTTCGTTCACATATCGTAAGGTTGTTTCGTATTCGTAATAGTCACAAGAACTGTTTAGTCATATTTCAGGAAGCTCATAAAGAAATCCGTTGATATAGGTATTGATAATGATTAATTATTTACATAATTGTATCTATTTACGTTCAATTCAGTTCAATTATAAGAATACGGAATTGTTTGTAAACTCTGTAGTGTCGTGTGTTAGTTTTTTTTTCCAATTATTTTTTTACGTTACTGTGTTGCCATTATATTGATGTTATAAAACTGTCATTGATCATCAAAAAGTATAATGTACACGAAAACAACAAAAAAATAACAAAAATTAATTGCAAAGTAATGTTTTATATTTATTTCCCTAGCATAAAAACCACTGTACATACTCATGGCCGGGACTCCATACAAACCTGAAACATCTCCTTTGTCATATATAATTATTTTTGCAGTTGCAAGAAGTGTCGTGTAATGCGCGGGTAAAACATTGGGAACGTTACTCACAAAAGTATTTAATGAGCTCCCTAGCTGTGGTTGCGGATGCGATTGATAATCACTCTTATTTGCAGCAGTCATAGGGTCTATAACTAGCGGCGCGGGTGCGGGTGCGTTCGGCGGCGAGGCGCGCGCCGAGTGCGTGCCGAGTTCGGCGGACAGGTTGTCGAACGGCGCGGGCGCATGAGCGGTACGGGTGCACATGGATAGATTATTCGAAGTTTTATCAGAAAAATGTAGTAATGTGTGATGTCGCGAAGAACATGTCGCACAATTACGTTGCGAAGTGCAAGACACACTTTTGTGTTTATTACTTAAGCAATTAGAACAAAAAGAATTAGACTTTATGTAATTAAATCTTTCATGGGGAGACATTTTATTTAAAAATTTTGCACATTTATAAAGTTGTTCATGGTCAATACTCTTACACAACACGCAGGCATTTTTATTTTTATTATTAATCGAGGAACTAGCCGTATTAACGAAGGATTTTGTAATAGGCTTATTTTTGGTGACATTTTTAGTGGAATTCCAAGTGGTATTTAAAATTCCTGTACGTGACAAAACCTTACACTGTCCTCGTATAAATTCAATTAAATTTTTGTATGTTGGAATATTTTCAGTGCCATAAAACATTTCGAAAGATTTAATCGTTTCGCTATCTAATTTTCTTAAAGCAAGATGCAATAATATAAAATCCGATAGATCGGACAATTTTAATTGTTTGAGTGCCTCAACAGATGAGTTAAAAATATTCATAAATGAATCTAGGTTAGCAACATTATTCGTAATTATAGGTTTAAAATTTAATAGCTGGTTTAAATATGCAGCAGCAAGAGAACGCGGATCGTCATACTTATCAATAAGTGTTTGCCATATGACAGGGTAATTTTCACCAGTAGGAATAAAACCTGCACATATATTTTTTGCACTGTCAGTTAATTTTCCTACGAGATATACAACTCTCTCGCTGTCGGTCAAGGAAGGGTTATTATGAATAACACGCTTAAACTGCTCATAAAATAATGGCCAGTTACAAATTTCGCCATTAAAAGACATTAACTCGATATTAGGCAATTTAGGATGATGTTTTGAAATTACATCTGATTTAATATCACAAGATGTTTTATTTAATGTCTCGGAATCTAAGAATTGTTGAATGCGTTTACAGAAACAAAAAATTTCTTCAAATGAATTCCATGACTGAAAGTTAATGTTTAAATCTGGATTTAACTTTAACTGAGCACTGTGAAACTGGTCTAAGATGCTCTCATACTTTGTATATAAGTTGTCAATATTTACGACATTGCTAAGAAATTTTTCTTTTAAACTTTCACTCTCATGAGCAGATTTAGCCAATTTATAAATTTGTTGCATACGTGCAAAATAAGCATCACGTTTGGATTGCAACAAAGTAATCGTATTTTCATCTTCGGAAGTATCAACATCGGAAGTAGCCTTTCGAGAAGTCATGTTAACTTTGTTAATCAAAATTCGTAAAACGAGGCGTTAAATTACTGTTTGTCGAATACAATACAATACAGCGAATCGATAAAGAACCTTTTTTATATATATTTGTTTAAATTGAACGAATATTACGAAATAAAAATAAATTATATTAAGCGAGCAATGTACTATGAAGTAACAGTACGCAATGTACGCGTAAATGGATGATGCGACACGCTATTGAGTGAAAATCTATCTACCTCCTCTCTTCAGTTATTAATAACGTGTAATCGAAACATAAAGTGGCGAGTAGGTAAATGTTCGTTTGAAAAATGGAATACTTCCTAATAAATGCGACTATAAAAGAATGCTAATATACTTATACTTACCAAAGTATTTTTATGGTAAATATAAATCGGCAATACATTCACGTCGGTTGCGGTGCGGGAGAAATATAAACAAATAAAAAATAGTAGCTGAGCGGTGCGGTTAAAACAATGAATCTCAACTAACTATTTAACAAGACGTGAATGAATTGATATGAGGTGCGATAAAACAATTATATATGCGATAGAACATTTACTAATATTAATAAAATATGTATTTTATTATAAAATTATAAAAGATGTAGTAGGTTACCCGCGTTAAGGACGACGCGATTACGAGTTTTAGCGATGAAATTGTTAGTTTATTTATAAGTATGGAATAAAATGATGATATTTGGCGATCAAATTATCCGGCTCGAAGGACCAGAAATGGTGGCGATGATAAGAAGTCGATCAACACCATGGGTGCGGGAATATCAATTATTAAAATGCAGGTATACTGGTTATTAAGGAAACGATGAGTGGACTGTATCTTTGAATATTTTTACGTTATAAATGCACTGAGTTAAGACGGATAGATTACAACTGCAAGGAAAACAAGTGGAGATATACAGTTGTTATAAAATGGATAGAAATCATGCACACTTACCGAGAATACTCTCCTTCTGTCTTGTGAGACCACGCAGTTCACTTGGAGGGCCCTCCGTAATTATGATAGAATTCCACTGATTTTTATATATTCCGTACTAGTACACTATAACGTCACAATTGGTAACCTTTTGGATATTTATTATTGGTGTTTTATATTTTTGCGATGAGTTTCGATTGCATAGATGCGCACGCACAGCGAGTTAGGCGGCCATTTTTTTAGAAGAAGACAACAAGTGTGCATGTGGGATAGGGAAGGAAAAGGAATATAACCCAGTGCATTTGTGTCGGTTTTAAATTTGAATGCGCGAATCAAATAATACCAAACAACTTCAAGTCCTACACTCTAAATTAACGTAAAATGTATTACCTTCATTGCATTTTTAATTACTAAAAAAAATATTACTTCTCTGATAATTCTGCTAGAGCACCGATTATTACGAGACCGGGCCCCTAACACAGTATTTGTATAAAGAAAGAAACCGGAAAAGTAAGAAATTGGTTTACCTACTCCTGATACCTACTCTGTCTTACCTCGATAATTTATACATTTGTCATAAATTATATTAAAATTTTTAAAAACAGTTTAAAAATTGAACGAATGATTATAATGTATGACTGACCGCGCCGACCGAGTGAGTATTATGCATGACCGCTTGTTACGACAGTATTAACATCTTATCTGTGGCACTGGCTAAAAAGAAGTACAAATGAACGTTCTGCTGATTGAGTATTATATTTACCTACTAATAAATCACATACTTATTTTTTATGAACATAAGCAAACTTTTACAGCCAGCCAACATTATTGTTTCATTGATATTTTCTCCCAACTGTACTGATTAGTACGAGTTCAAATTCATTTTACATGAGTAGTTCCAAATCGGTACAATTTCGCTTCAACTTCAACAAACATTTTTGAATGCTTTTAATTGAAATCTCACAAACTCTCATCACCCTATCGAAACCAAGATAACTTGAACATTAAAATTTTCAACAACAGAGACTTCATTATTGATTTCACAAAAGGTCTGTTATTTTGTATAAATAAACCAAAACCATTCAATTTAACGGTAAGACATGAAGCATTAAGTACCTAGTTGGTTGAAGGCTTTTATTGTGACTCTAATACCTTTTAAATACAGCGCTTTATCACGGGTTAAATTCAAATATGGAGCCGAATTTAAGGGATAGACTCACTAGTGTTTGGTATTAGTGACATAGCCGATATAACTAGCGTGTGATATTAAAAACTTAGTTAACTGCACAGTGCAATGGAAAAACATGATCACACACAATATAAGTCTTAGATTACTAATAAATGTTTAAAAAAATCATATTTTGCATTAAAAATATGAGGTCAAAGATAAAAATACCTAATAATAATTTTAGGATCTCTCCAAATCAATGTCATCATACTGTTTACAGTCCTCAATAGCTCTCTAAGAGGATCATTGCTTACAACATTTTGTGATTTTTTTGAGTTTTAAAAGCACCAACTATTTTCATTTTTATGAGGACAGTTAGCTATTGTTTCAACGCCTACGTCTTGCCGTCCAGAACGGTCCAGAACTTTTATAATATAACGTTTTATTATAAACTAAGTGCGAAGCTGTAAATTGACTGCTGATTGTTGGATAGATAGGTACCAAATGAAAGAAAGAAGATATTATTGAACAAAGAAAATATTGAATTGAAGTAGTAATAAAACCAAACAAATATTGTAAAATAAGCAACTTATACCTTTTTTAAAATGTACTTCTATTATTTCCAATTAAGAGAGCATGGCCGTATTCGTGGATGTAGTTTGGGCAATACCAAAATCGACGATGTATCGGTGTTTATACATTTCTACCTAACCTTTCGGAGAGAACTGGCATGAAAATTTTATGAACAAAGAGTTAATTTTTCTAGACGTTCAAACCAAATGGTTACTCCACAGTATGCAAACAGCCTGAATTGAATTGTTGCACTCCCGTCTATTAGATTTAGATTGCTTTGAAACTTCCAGCTGGTGTAGAATTGAAGCTATACGTACTCGCAGATCCAATTGAAATGAAATGGGCGACGGAAATCTCGGTACTGCATTATTTATTTGAGCCGTTTCGAATAAAACTTCATTCGTGCGCATTCCTATTATATTTTCGGTTTACAGATTTTTTCCTTAACATGGACTGTATTTTTTATATTTTATCTATATTTTTGTATATAACAGGTCTCACAGTATAGAAGCAGTGTCTACGTGTGATATTGATTTCAGCCAGTCCAACCATGTTTTGGTTGTGAGATAGATTTTCAGTATCCGTGTTCGTCGCAGTTATTATGATGTGCATTATACATATCGGAGCTTGAAATGACTTTTAAATAAGACTTCAGAGGCGTTTCGAATGTTTAAGAAAATCTTGTCATGTACATCATGCAATGACATTCAAATTTTAAATGTTGCAGTATTTGTACCTTACAATAAATATGTGTCATACATGTGTACATTTTGTAAAAAAAATAAGAAAATTAATTTGTTTAATTATACTTATTCATTTTAAGAAATATTAATTATTAATATGTTATTCATATTATTTTTTTATGAGATCAACCCTGGCAACAAGATTACAATGTCTGCTAAACATTTCTTTTTTCTAAATAAAACAGTGCCTGTAAGTGATGTTCGTACTAGAAGCTCCTTAAAAGCGTTTAATTTTGATTATTCAGTTTTTTCCTTAATACCTATGTACAGCCGGCTTCAAAAGTAGATAAGCATTTTTAGCAGAATAAGTGTCATGTCACCCAACCAACTATTCCTTTTATTTTGTATGGTTACACACACCTATTTTGCATTGGTGATAGTTGGTGTGACATGGTAATAAAATGTTTATCTACTTTTGAAGCCTGTACCTACAGTAAGAAATTTACTTTTCGGAACACAATAATGTTACTAACATTTGTAATTATTGCGACAAACTTTGGTAGGGCGGTGGTTAGTCAGGCGGGATCAGCAGCCCTGCCAACTAAACCAAGCACAGTAACCAATAGTGTCGCTTATAAAGACCAAATTGCATTATGAAGACCATTGCCAAATTTCATGAGACTTGGTTAACGGGGGGCACCCCATCGGTTTTGATTCCCTTGTGAAATCGTAACATATGTCAAAATATGCGTCATAAACCGTCATACTCGTATCTTTTGATCGCGTTTACATACAAGTTTGATTTTATCACAGCTTAAAGAGACAGCTCCGAGATTTCGATATAAATTTCAGTTGGATATGTCTATCGCGTTCCTGAGAATAAAGGTCTTAACAGATAGATGGACAACGAAGTGATCCTATAAGGGTTTCGTTTTTCCTTTGAGGTACGCAACCCTAAAAACGAGCATATGGTTGACTTAAGGCGCTACTTTCCCTTTTTTGAACAATTTCGAATTACTGTACCGCCACAATCTTGAATGATATTGTTGAACATTTTATCTAAACATTCATAGAGACAGAAACATGATGAATAATATTTCATTCAATAGAAAAAAACGTTCACAGCTTTTTCATTTATAGTACGCGCCACCCCACGGCCGGTACCGCCGCAACCGCTATGTCCCTGCATTTTAAATCCGTAATATCTTCGAAAATATTCATTTAAATTACATGCTGTAAAGGGCTATATTCATCTATATTAAATGCACAATGTATTTGAGGTACTTAATTGGGTAAGGATTAATGCTGTATTGTTTAAAATCGCTTCGTAAATAAGCCATTATTTCTCGTAAAAAGTAAAAGATAAAAAATTATTATTGTGGGTTATCCCTAAGAGATAGATATATACCATCGCGGACTTTTTTGTAGACCTTTTCAAGGTGTACAATACTGAAGTACATTATTTTGATCTATCTCGTAGGGTTCAGCCAGCGCTTGCAATGTGTTTATTTACGACATCACATTAGAAACCTCTAAAATTATCAGTGTTTCTCTACTATATTATGCATGTATTATACATATAAACCTTCCTCTTGAATCACTCTATCTATTTAAAAAAAACGCATCAAATTCCGTTGCGTAGTTTTAAAGATTTAAGCATACATAGGGACAGACAGACAGCGGAAAGCGACTTTGTTTTATACTATGTAGTGATGCTGTATAAAAACGGTACTGTTTCGTCAGTAGGCCACGGTAGCTGGACAGTAATCTGCGTCCACTGCGGAGAGTCCGACCGACGTGACCTTGCGTTTGGGAAAAAGCAATGCGTAACGCTTTTCCCATCGAAAAAAAAGGCTTAAAGAAATGTGCTGTAATTCTACATGTGCTTGTAACAATTTTTTTGTGCAATTCGAAATGTCACCAATCTTTAGATCGTTCTAACAAGTAATACTTTGTTTATTTCTTATTTAGAGATTAATATAATTAAAATTATTGCAAAGTTGCAACTCCACGTAGCTTTAAGCCCGTAACCGTAAAGGCAAAGGCCACACCGGAGGTGGCAGGCTTAGAGGTTGGCTAGGAGGCAGGCTTAGCGGTCAAAATGCTTCGATAGATAGTGGCCACACTGGCAGCACGCGCCTGGTGGTCTAAAGCGTATTTAGAGACACATATTTTGTTGTAGTAAAATGTCTCACTTTTAAATTTTTCTAGAAAATTGCTTCTTAATTTCGAAGTAATCGAACATGTTGAGTAAGTGATATAAATATGTCGACGTCAAGTAGATGAGAATTTAAAATTTTATACAAAAAAAGTAAAACATAATAATAACATCACTGTAAAATAATTGTAAAATATCGGTTACTTCTTGCCACAATTTTTAACACACATAAATTACGTAACGTTTGGGAAGGAGTTCATATCTCGTTTTTATAAACAGAGGGCTATTATCAATCAATTCCTCCACAATGCATCCTAGTAATCTAAGCAAATAACCGACGCGTCCGTTCGCCTCGCTAACCGCTAAGCCGCTATCGAGGCGCCAAGCGTCCCACCAAGCGAGCGGTGGGGCCGCGCGCATAGCGTGCAGTGTGTTGGTTCACTGGGATGAGTCATCGAAGCGACCAACTAACCTCTTGCCGCTAAGCGTGCCACCTGCGGTGTGGCCTTTGCCTTAGACTGTTTGTTCGTTGCCATAATTAATTGCCTAATTTAATTTGTTATTTCAGTGTAACAACATAATAGTTGATTTACTTTATATTCTTTTGTTTTATAAGACTCACGAATTATAATCAATAATTACCTACGAAGGTGGAAAGCGAGTTTCACCTGGACTCCTCGACAACTGAGGAACCGGCTATCTTACCTCAAATTGTCGGAACACAACAATGCTATTGTTATTAGGACGACAAACTTGGGTAAGACGGTGGAAGCTAGTCAGGCGGGCTCAGAAGCCTAACCGAAGCAGCTGCAGAACTAAACTGAGCAGAATAATTTCTGCCCCCACGGGGAATCGAACTCTGGTCCTCCCGATCAACACCTAGTGATCTCAACCACTAGACCACGGAGGCGGTTATTATCTGAACATAATTAAACTTAGATAGGTAAGTTTTTTCGTTTAGTATGTTTTATATATATTACTTTATATACCTATTAACGAAAAAGTTAATTACTTTATTGCTATATAACATTAACTAAAATCTCTATATATAATAAAATCGTAGGGGTACAAAAATCTGTAATTGCTGAATATTAAGAAAAAAAATACACAGGTCGTCTTAAAATCATTAGCAGAACACGATAGAATAGTTTTAAAAAAAATTGTTTGTTTGTTTGTTTGTTGGTTTGTTTGTTTGTTTGTTTGTTTGTTTGTTTGTCTGTTTGTCCGGAAAGATCTCCGAAACTACTGGACAGAATTTGATATGGCTTACACCACAATGCTTAGAATTTTCCGGAAGAACATTTAGGCATAATTTCGTTTGTTTAAATTCACTTTTTATTTTTAGTGAAAAAATACCATATAAAATTTTCGAATTGGCTTTAGGTAGAAAAACAACATGGCGCACGTGAAATTATTTTGACAAGTCTGTCACATATAGGGCATCGGAACCGGGTTTTCCCGGTTCCAAAAGAACCGGGAATTCCCGGTTCTGAGGGTCCCTGAAAGAACCGGTTCTGTAAATCGGAGAACCGGTCTTTTCGGTTCTTTCGGTTCTTTCTTAAAATAAATTTAGAAATACATCTCTTTATGCTAAATACCTATCAAGTTATTATTATATCATAATATTATTTTTACTTGCCTCTCCCACATAATGACATAAAACTTTTTCCACAAGTGTGGATCTAGCCACATTTGTGGATTCAGTTTCAACGTCGAATTATACCGATCGACAATGTATTAATTTTTGCCACTACAAAAGTCATCAAAATTACCATTATTTCACTGTTAAGTTAATTAATAACGTTATTATATTAATATTAGAAAATAAAGAATTTTTTAAGGGATTCGGCAACGTTAACAATCGCTGGTTGGCAAAACTGGCAGACGCGCTGTGAGTGGGTGTGTTTTTTTGTTGAAGCGGATTTGATAAGTGAGTAACTTTAAATATTGTTATCATTGAGCATATTGTTATCATTATTTGTATCAATTAATTGAGAATATTTATTGTCATTGCAATCAGTTGAGTATTACGCTTTTACTCTTGCGGGCTAAACATATTGGAGGGAATAGAATAATCATTACACCAGACTTGGCTGGACGGACATGCGCCCGTGTGTCTTGATAACGTTCGTTGTACCTATTTATTTCTCTTTTCTCACATTACTTTGTTTTTAACATCCAATTATGATAATTGTGTGTAATTTGTGTTGTATTATCGCAACTACGAAAAGACTGTGATTTTAAAGAAGTCATTCAACATTTCAGCCAAGAAACGCCCACTGTTGGACATAGGCCTCCCCCAGGGATCTCCAAACTGATCAGTCCTGCGCCTCTCGCATCCAGCGGCGTCCCGCGACCTTCACCGTCGTCGATCGTCGGTCCACCTTGTGGGAGGCCTACCAATGCTACGTCTCCCGGTACGCGGCCGCCACTCGAGGACCTTTTCGCCCCAACGGCCGTCACTCCTGCGAGCTATGTGTCCTGCCCACTGCCACTTAAGGTTTGCAATTCTTTGGGTTATGTCGGTGACTCTAGTTCTTCTACGGATCATTTTATTTCTGATGCGATCGAGTAGAGAAATCCGGAGCATAGCCCTCTCCATTGCCCTTTGAGTGACATTAAGCCTTCTGATGAGACCCATTGTAAACGGCCACGCCTCAGTTCCGTACGTCATCACTGACAACACGCACGAATTGAAGACTTTCGTCTTAAGACACTGCGGAAGATTGGCCGAGAATATGCTGCGTAGCTTTCCGAACACTGCCCAGCCGAGTTGGATTCGTCGATTTACCTCTTTCTGGAAATTGGACTTACCGAACTGGACTAATTGCCCCAGATAAACATATTCATCAACAATTTCTAGTGTAGAGCCTCCAACGTTCACAGGAGTGGGTACTTCATGGGAATTCACCATGATTTTGGTCTTGTCCATGTTCATTTTCATTTTAAGACCCACTTGTTGGGAGACTACAGAGGTCTTCGAGCATTATGCCTAGATCCTCTTACGGTGTTAGCCATGACTACGATATCATCGGCAAAACGAAGGTGTCATGTACTCGCCGTTTATGTTGATGTCGAGTCCTCTCCAGTTCAAAAGTTTAAATACATCCTCCCATGCAGCTGTAAACAGTTTCGTCGATATTATTACATCACCCTGTCTCACACCACGTTGAAGTATTGGTTTCGAGTTTTGGTCCTAAATGCGAGCTGACATAGTGGCGTTTTCGTACAATGACTGCCACACTTGGATATACCCCGGTAGTCTATTTGGCACCTCTAGACTGACCTAAGCACAGCCCAGGTCTCGATCTCGACAGAATCAAAAGCTTTCTCATAGTCCACAAGCGCCAAGCATAGTGGCAGATTATACTTCTTGGTCTTCTGTATAACCTGCCGCAGCGTATGAATGTGGTCTATGGTACTATAGCCTTTACGGAATCCGGTTTGTTTGGGAGGCTGGAAGTCGTCAAACCTGCGCGCGAGACAATTCGTGGTGACTCTCGAGAACAGCTTATATACATGACTCAGGAGCGTGATGGGTCTGTAGTTCTTCAACTGGGCCCTGTCGCCCTTTTTGAAGAAAAGTGCCACCACGCCCCTGTGCCATGCCTAAGGCGTTTTGCCCTCGAGTATGACGGAGTTAAATAAAAAGAAGTGATTATTGCTAAATAATACTAAAATTAATTTTATAATTTTGAGTATAATTATAAAAATAATAAATAATGTTATTTACAATAAAGTGTCTTTATTAAGATCCATTCTCCTTTATTCATTTTGATTGTAGAAAATCTATATAAAAGATAGCATAGCTTATCAACTAGAATTTATCAAAAACCCGAAAGAACCGAAAAAACCGGGTACCCGGTTCCGGCTTGAGTTTGGAACCGAAAGAACCGGTTCCTAAAATAGGGCCGGTTCTCGATGCCCTAGTCACATAGTACAGAGAGAAGGTATTTTCTTCCACGAAGGAAAGGCAATGGAACTACGCCATACAGCCTGATCTTAAGTAATTGGATTTCGAAAATTAAGGCAGAAATGAAGTGTTTCACATAGTACAAATAAAATTTAATATTTTCTGTTAATGTGCTGTGCCCAACTGGATTTCGCCAACCAAATTGTCTTTTTCTTATGTCGTACCGTGGTGGTAAGGCAAAAAGATCAAGCCATACAACCAATGTATAAAGCATTTTTTATGATAATACTTATCGAGTGACCATAAAATTTGTAGATTGGTTTAATTCTTGACTAATTTTCACAAAATCGGTACAATTTTTGAAATGTTGAAAAATGAAGATACTCTTTTCAAGGTATTTTGAAAGATGTTATATGTTTTTACATTAGGAGTAAGGAATCAAACTCTTTCATCCATTTAAAACTTTTATTGATAATTAAAAAAAATATCTGACTGCAATGTTCTGGGTTACGCGTAGAGGGATGGGACGGGACTCTTGATCCTAATGTCTAAAATGACGGATCACATTTTTTTGGATCCACCCAAGGAACATGGATATCGAACGAAGAACCTAAAGAGTAGAACACATTGAACCTAGCCACGTTGACTTAATTTGACATGACTGCCGATAAAGTTCGTTTCCAAACCCAGCGATATGCATATCAAATGAAAGGCCTTGATGAGTAGAGCACTATGAACATAGGAAAATCGCCCTAAATTCAACATGGCCGCCGCTCAAATAAAACGGATAACAGTTCGTTTCCAAACCCAGCAATATGGGTCTCAAATGAAAGGCATTGATGAGTAGAGCACTATGAACCTAGCAACACTGACATAAATTCAATATGGCCGCCGCTCAAAAAAGGTGGATAAAAGTTAGTTTCCAAACCTAGCAATATGGGTATCAAATGAAAGGCATTGATGAGTAGTGCACCATGAAACTAGCAACATTGACATAAATTCAACATGGCCGCCGCTCAAAAAAGGTGAATAAAAGTTAGTTTCCAAACCTAGCAATATGGGTATCAAATGAAAGGCCTTGAAGAGTAGAGCACTATGAACCTAGCAACATTGACATAAATTTAACATGGCCGCCGCTCAAAAAAGGTGGATAAAAGTTAGTTTCCAAGTCTAGCAATATGGGTATCAAATGAAAGGCCATGAAGAGTAGAGCATTAGGTACCTAGGAAAATCGACCTAAATTCAAAATAGCCGCCGCTCAAAAAAAAGGATAAAAGTTTGTTTTCAAACCCAGCAATATGGGTATCAAATGAAAGGCCCTGATGAGTAGAGCACTATGAACCTAGCAACATTGACATAAATTCAACATAACCGCCGCTCTAAAAAAAAGAATAATAGTTCGTTTCCAAACCTAGCAATATGGGTATCAACTGAAAGGCCTAAAAGAGTAGAGCATTATGAACTAAGGAAAACTACCCTAAATTAAACATGGCCGCCGCTCAAAAAATGGATAAAATTTCATTTTCAAATCCAGCAATATGGGTATCAAATAAAAGGCTTTGATAAGTAGAGCACTATGAACCTAGCAACATTGACATAAATTCAACATGGCCGCCGCTCAAAAAAGATAGATAAAAGTTCGTTTCCAAACCTAGCAATATGGGTATCAAATGAAAGGCATTGAAGAGTAGAGCATTAGGAACTTAGCAAAATCGAACTAAATTCAACATGGCCGCCGCTCAAAAAAAAAGGATAAAAGTTCGTTTCCAAACCTAGCAATATGGGTATCAAATGAAAAGCCTAAAAGAGTAAAGCGTTATGAACTTAGGAAAATTGCTAAAAATTCAACATGGCCCCCGTTAAAAAAATGGACAATAGTTCGTTTCCAAACCCAGCAATATGGGTCTCAAATGAAAGGCCTTGATGAGTAGAGCACTATGAACCTAGCAACATTTATATAAATTCAACATGGCCGCCACTCAAAAAAGGTGGATAAAAGTTAGTTTCCAAATCTAGCAATATGGGTATCAAATGAAAGGCCTTTAAGAGTAGAGCATTAGGTACCTACGAAAATCTACCTAAATTCAACATGGCCGCCGCTCAAAAAAAGGATAAATGTTCGTTTTCAAACCGAGCAATGTGGGTACCAAATGAAAGGCCTTGATGAGTAGAGCACTATGAACCTAGCAACTCAAATAAATTCAACATGGCCGCCGCTCAATAAAGGTGGATAAAAGTTCGTTTCCAAACCTAGCAATATAGGAATCAAATGAAAGGCCTTGAAGAGTAGAGCACTATGAACCTAGGAAAATAGCACAAAATTCAATATGGCCGCTGTTCAAAAAAAACTGATAAAAGTTCGTTTCTAAGCCCAGCAATATGGGTATCATATGAAAGGCCTTGATCAGTAGAGCACTATGAACGTAGCAACAGTGACGTAAATTCAACATGGCCGCTGCTCAAAAAAGACGGATAACAGTTGCTTTTCAAACCCAGCAATAGGGGTATTAAATGAAAGTAGGCCCTGAAGGGTACCTAGAGCAGCCATGCTCTAATTGTGTTCCGCGGAACCCTAGGGCTCCACACTACCCCTATAAGGGGTTCCGCAATAATTTAGAAAAATCAAAACACCCTCTCTGGTCGTACTTTCATTATGCTTATTAATAAAGAATACACTTTTAAAAACTATTGTTTTATTTTAGGGTTCCGTCAAGTATTTCGCTTTCCAAAAGGGATACGTCACCAAAAAAGTTTGAGAACCGCTTCGGGGCCTATTGGATGTTCGATGTTAGATGTTACCTGTGTTTAGTGTCCTTCGAGACCGTGATAATGCAACGATCGTGAACTAACTAACGATAACTCCAAGTTTGTGTGTTGGATGTTAGTCATCACGGCGAGTTTGCGAACCGAACTATGCCAGCAACACTATATCGCACAGTACACGTTACAAAAACGGAAGTCTCAATACATTTTAAGGCTAACCGCATAAATACGTTTTTTCGCATTCGTTTTCTGAATGCGGGCATCCGAATGCATCAAATCTATACAAAATACTCATTGACTGCCGCACACGTTCGTTTTTATTTTACGAACGGAACACGTTCTGTACGTACGTTTAGGTAGAATGGTAGAAATCCCGAATGAGAAGAAACGAACGTCTGCGCTACGTTCACGAAACTCCGTGTCTGTATTCCGTGATCGGATATCGAATACGGAAAACGTATTTGTACAGTAACCCCCCCATTCATGCTATACATTAACTCTACGAACACCGCCAGTATTACGACATAAGAACGGTTCAAAGGTCAAACAGTATAGCTTGACAAGGAGCTTACTGTACGACCAGTCAAAATTGGCCAAGTTGTCATATCCAAAAAATATATTTTGTTGGTGTTACCAACACCCATTATAAAATCTAAACTTTAGTCGTATACAGTTCTAATTTATTAACAATTGTTTATTTTAATTCGAAACATGAATACGATAAAGATTATTCTTGCAACTGTGTAGTTCTTTCTACTGAAGAAGAATCTATTAATATCAATAATGTCTCTAAAACAATAATAATACTTAGTGTTTATAGTAATATGTAATGTATTTAATTTTGTTGACTGTTAGAAAAAGAGCATTACGAACCTACGAAAATTGTCCTAATTTCGAAATGGCCGATGCTCAAGAAAGGCAGAATAAAGTTGAATCATTATTAAATAAAATGGAGGAAAAAACTAAACACTGTGTTAAGTATTTTGATGGCGAAACGTAGTTTGCGGGCACAGCTAGTATATAATAAAATTTGCTCTTATATTCGTAGTAATCCTCAACCAAGGGCGGTCTCATTTCAAAAGCGACAAACTCTACCAGAAAACCTAGAAATAGAGGAAAGTTTAATTTGATACATAATCAGTAAGTATCTAAATAGGTAATCATACATTTAAATAAACCATCCTTCTTTAATTAAATCAGAGATAAAATATAATGTATTATAATGTATGTACTAAAATGTCCTCCTAACCGATATTCGGTCATAGCGGCCAATCTCAACAGAGACTATATAAATATTTGCGCGGGAGAATTTCAGTGCACAAGTGACTGCGCAAACACAAGTGCACTATCTGTTCCTTCACTCGCATAGTCCGATGACACATTAGCCGACACGAGCGGGACGAGATCAGGCGCAGAACTACAATATAGAGATTAGTTCTCTATATTATGGCAGAACCTACTGTTTCACGTGCCTTATTGCGAAGCACAAAAGAACTTGCGATGTTTCGTATATTAGTCACCTAGAATGACTGACCACAGCCAATATTGCAACGCTAGTGCACCACAAATATGCTATACTAGCTTATGCCCGCGGCTTCGCTCGCGTTAAATTCAGGGCAACACGGAAGATTTCCAAAAAAATAAGGCAGGTATTTTTCGTTGGTAACGAAGTAACCTATGCCACTCTCCATCCCTTCAACTATCTCCAGATAAAAATTCACGTCAATTCGTCGCTCCGTTTTGCCGTGAAAGACGGACAAACAAACAGACACACACATACACTTTCCCATTTATAATATTAGTATGGATACTACTTAAGCTGCATAAATATATTAAATAATTTTAAGACTCAGAAAAGGAGTTTTAATGGAGCCAATTGCCCGCTTGAATTAATATTGAGATGGTTAACGCCATAAGCGTGCTTAATAACGAAAATATTCCAAAACTTGTTCGCACAGATCTCTAACTGGAAGCCCTTAATTAATTAAACACAGTAATATTACTTCGCAAATTGAAATTTCCCCGAAAACAAATTAAAAATCCCGATAATTCATTAGAATAGATACCAATAAATTGTGATCATATTTCTCTAGGCAAAGCAATCCTGTGAAAAGTTTGATGAGAAGGGTACCCAATAAATCTTGTTACGCTTTCAATAGGTGCGCTTATTCGCGTAGAAAATCACTGACTGTGATTCTACACAAATAAATAGAATTATTAATAATAATCGTACTTTTCTCGCTTTGTTATTTTCAAAAACTGCTATGAGACAAAATAGGTTTTCTTACTTGAATCTTAGTTTAGACTAGTAGATGAAACAGTAGATATTGTTACGCTATTAACAAGCAAAATGAACTGAGCTTTATATGGCACCATTGTTATTAAAATTAATATTCTATTTGTATAGCAATTGGCATTTCGAATCGAATACAAACATCAATTGTTTGTGATACATAACTGAACCGAATTTTGGCGACGTTACACTATCTATTGTCCTATTGAAGACGCAGGGACGAAGATTAACTATCCTAGCAATAGTTGACTATCTGATTCATTAGATTTAACAACAAACAAAAGTTTATTTCAGTCACTACCGCGTGTTTACAAATTGGTGTTGAGACTTTCCTAGTACCTAACTGTATCAGGAAGTCTCCACCTTTCCGTATAATTTTATTTAACACTAGCTGTGCCCGCGAATTCGTCAGCGTGGAATAGTAACTTTTGTTGAAGTTGATAAAAAACCTATGTTATACCTTATATAATTAGCTATCTATTAGTGAAAATCCCGTCAAAATCGGTCCAGCCGTTCCGGAAATTAGCGGGAACAAACAGACACTTCAATTTTATTTATTTGTATAGATGTACGAGTGAAGTGAAAACTAAATACAGCATCTATGGCAAATGATTGGATCATTTATTTGACAAAATTAAAAAAAATAATAATCCATCAGTGTCACCGCTCTCTAGCTTCCCGTGGACTTCGCAAGGAGATGAAAAACTAAAATAATTATAAAAAAAACTTTTTTAAATACAAACTTTAAGTGTTCGTCAATACAAATCAAACGAGCCTAAACTTGGCGGGCTTGTGTCGTATTATTGCGGAGTTCCTATTCACCTTCCAGCATCAGCATCAGATCATTTCCATGTCATCATAATATTGCATTGTCACGCGATGTACATATGCATGCAAAATTTCAGCTCAATCGGAAACCGGGAAATAGGTCAAATTTTACTTGCAAGATTTCATTACGACACCGGAACAGGTGAAAGTAAACACAAGCTTATAATAAAAGTTTGTAAATAAGCCTATAGGTAAGTATGATGATTTTGTCCATTGATTAAATGATCGGTAATAGTTAATATATTTTTCAATGAAAAAAAATATTAAGCTATATAATGGTCGATTGCCGATAAGTTATAAAATCGCTCCTCTGGTTAGTGTGTTGCAATCAACCTTCCTTCTCCTATATAGATAAACTTCTAAACTCTCTTTAAATGTAATGTAATATCATTTGAAACGTAATATGAGTTAAAAAATGTTAATGATGTAAAAAATTAAGTGTTAGCAATCTTCTTTTGAGAGTTATTCAAAACGGAAGATATTATAACACAATATTCGTTAAGTATGAAACTTCAAGCTGTCATTTCGATCAATAACCACGCCATGGCTTTTAGCCCAGATTAAGGATAAAAAAGGAAAAAAACCTTTTTTCCGCGTTTCTGAACTTAAATAAGCATTGTATTGCCTACTTTTAATACTACTTTTAATTTAATGAAACAAACACAATATATTCGTATATAAACAACTGGAGCGATTTCATATTTCATACGTTTACAGAGCAATGTTAGTACGATAATCTTTATATATGGTTATTTGTTATATCGAGCGTGAATTTACTTTGCTTAGTAAACAAATGTGTCGTTAAAAATTGATTAGAGGATTCAGTATTTGCTTTGATGTTGAATAACGAGGATTCTTGGAATCGTACCTTTTAAAGGGTTTAATGCATATACTCAATTAATCAGCGTATATCAAGAGTGACTATAAGAAACTTGCTCGATTCCTACAAAGAATAAAAATGAATTGTAGCAGATATATTTTCTCGTCCATAATAGGCGGCTACCCTTATAGCACGCTTTCACTATCACAGCTTTCTTCGGTCGCAGATTGTACTCGTGGCTCTTCTTAACCGAAAGCGAAAAAAAAATTAATTTAATACATAAATGTTCTGCTTACACAAAAAAAGAGTTTATAAATGAGAGAATACTTTCATATTTTGATTAGTATAAATATATATAAATTAAATTACTGATTGAAGTTTAAAAAAGATTATTCGGTTTAGGACAGATCTTTAATTTTAAACAATAATATGACCCTCCAGTATCTAGAAGGATCCGAGAGTCTCTATGCCTACATATGTGAACTTTAAAAAACATGGGGCTTACTCACTTACCTTTTAGTACAGTTATTTTACTAATTATAGGTACGCCCCGCGTTTTCAAAAGTTCACTTTACCTACCTATGTAGGTAATAAAAAGTGATTATTTTTCTATGCTACTTTTACTACTACATTTTCTTTTATATATGCTTAAAAAAGATTCTGAGCTATCTTGAAAGTGTAAGTTGAATAGAGTTGCAAAATTTTAATGGTCCTGTGGGAGGCGCAGGACCGATCGGTATGGAGATCCTTGGGGGAGGCCTATGTCCAACAGTGGGCGTCTCTTGGCTGATATGATGAATGGTGAACAAACAAGACAGTGAACATATTACATTTTACATAATATTATTAGTAAGCAAAACAACATGACATATTTAGAATACGTTTCGTAGCAGTAAAAAAACTACTCATTCTGTTCATTCAAAGAACAAAATAATTTCTAAAATTTCCAAGTTTTACGTGTACGAGTACCAAAGAACAAGATCCACCTACGCAAAGATTTAAGGGTTTTCCTCTTAGTAGAATTCAGAGAACAAACCGCTCCAAATATTCGTTTATTAGAACAGAGAGCGCAACGAAATTCAATTAAACAATAACAACATTTCCGTCATAAATTCAAATAACATTTTTCAGAGCCTGTGTGGGCATTCGTTATAATTTCGTTAAAAAGAAATTGTATGATTCAAATTCAAAAGTGACATTATAAGTTAGGTAAAATGTAAGTTTAAATATCCACTTTACGTTTTCTCCCTTGTAGAAAAGAAAGTTACCAAATTCTTCACAATTTAGCAGAATGACATGTCTCAACTGAGTAATTGACAGACTTATTTGTTATTCATCATCATCAGCAGTGTAACCAAGAAACGTTCACTGTTAGACATAGACTTCTATCAGGGATCTTCAAACCAACCCCCTTCCACCTTGCAAGGTGCCTTTATTTTTAGGAGGGGAAATCCTTCTTACGGATTCGACAAGGGGCCCACTGACGGGGTCACCCCAAGGATATGCCGGACTCGGGTAGAAGACCCCATACTCGGCTAAAACCCCTCCAGATACTTCTACCTCCGTAGGGACACAATCGGGATCGGCGTTAGCCATTCCCCGATTGCGCCCCCTGGAGGGTTGCCTGGCGCAAGCGCCAGGACTTCCTCTACGGGTGGGTCGTGTAACACCGTTTTTTCTTAAAATTTCATAAAACACTAATTTTGCAAAAACACTTTGGTTTCACTGTGGTTTTAACACAAATTTCACAACTAAAATCATAATTACAATAACTTTGTCAATTAATTTCACAATATCAATGTCAAGTGTCAACGTCAACGTCGTTTTACGTCACGTCAGTGACATTTGCAATTATCTTTGGTCATTATTCACTTTTTGCATAAACAAAATAAATCTCGCGTTTATCCTGGCCTTATTTACAAAGATAGTTTTTTTCAGCCCAAAATCCCGTGCTTCCATTTAGGTGGGTTGATTTTCTCAAAATTCGGAATTTGACATTTAGACCGTTTGTTTTGATCATTTGTAGAGACATACCTATCATAATAAAATACACTTAAAGCTACAGATCATATAATTATGGTTTCGTCGAATAGAATTTGGAAAGCATTCACAATTTGTTTATGGTTAATTTTTCATTACGTTTTGTTTTTCAACCAAACTTATAACTTTAGCTGGAAATACTTATTGCATATTGTAGAATTTCGAAAGATCCGTATGTTGACTTGACACATCTTGAAGCAAGTTAAGAGTCTTACGAGTGTTATGAAATGAATTTGGTTTTAGGAGAGGTTCCGTCGCCAATACGGCGCTTTACATTGAGCAAACGGACCTCGGCTCCGTCGCTTCCACATAAACGCAAATCTGTGCGCAAGTGGAGCGTTGGTACGTGAACGCGCCTAAGCTATGACATTATCCCTATGTGGTACTTAGTCTGTGAGACATCGACCGAAGGAATTTGTTATTGATTCGAAGATCATAAAGTATTATATTCCGCAAGGCTCCGTTCTATCCCCCACATTGTTTCTTCTGCATATCAATGATATGCTTTCCTTGGGAGCTATACATTGCTATGCGGACGACAGTACAGTGCATGGGGGATATCACGGAGCCTCGGGGGCTGCTCGTGGTGATATTGGTAGGGAAAGGCAGAATCTTATCATTGAGCTCAACAGGACGCTGGACCTCGTCTCCGAATGGGGCTCCAACAATCTTGTTGAGTTCAATGCTAAGAAAACACAGGTGTGCGTGTTCTCGGCGAAAAGGTCACCTTTCCTCCCCCTTCCTTCTCTTCAGGGCACAACCCTTCACACACAGAGCAACATCACCTTGCTCGGAATGAACATTCGCTGCGATCTGAACCCCAGAGACTACATCGAATCCGTCATAACTACTGCCTCACGGAAACTCGGTGTCCTGAACAAGGTGCGTAGGTATTTTGCGCCGGACCAACTATGCTTGTTGTATAAAACTCAGGTTAGGTCTTGCGTGGAATATTGCTCGCACCTTTGGGACGGCTCCGCTCAGTACCTCCTCGATGCTCTGGACAGATTGCAGCGTCGCGCTATTCGCATAATTGGCGATGTAGAGGCAACTAACACCCTCGAGCCTCTACAACTTCGTCGTGACATCGCCTCTCTTAGCGCCTTTTACCGAATGTTCCATGGGGAATGCTCTGAGGAGCTCTTTAACCTTATCCCTCCCTCTCCATTCCTTAACAGAAACACGCGTAAGGGCCTTCGGAGTCATCCGTACACTGTGTCCTCCTTTTCACACCGTACCAAGAAATTCCAAGATTCCTTCTTCTGTCGTTCATCCCACACTTGGAATTCTCTACCTGCGCACGTGTTTCCCCCATCCTACAACATGGGTTCCTTCAAAAGAGGCGTGAAAAAGCATCTTTTGGGCCGGCAAGGGGCGGGCAGGTAGGAGAGTGGATGTCATCCCTACTCTATCTGTCAACTCATTTGGGCCTCTTTCACCGCTTAACATCAGGCGGGAGGAGGTCATTTGCCGGGCCATCCATATAAAAAAAAAAAAAAAAAAAATCATTTCTGCGAATAAAATCAATAGGTATTTCTCCCGTTTTCCGTGTGAATTTAATTTGAAAAGCGTGAAGTGAGACTTCAAAATTCAGTTCTTTTTGTTTTCAGCTTGAAGAGTAAAACTAAGGGAAAAATACTATATTTACTCGCCGGCACGCGATTCATTAAATTAAAGGGATTTATTGTATCAATAAGTGCAAAAAATCAATAGGGTATCTAATTAACTTATTATATTTCATGATTTAAAACAGATTTTGTTAATTTTATTTTTATTTGTGGGTAAATTGATTATTAAATCAAACATATTACATTTCCAAAATTCGCCTTTTTCATCCCCTATTTCATTAAAAAACCCTGATAGTAAACGGCATCTTAGTGGGATTAAGGCATATATTGAGTAACACTTGCGAATTTCATGTTAAATTCTAAATTTTCACAATATTAAGTTTCACATCCTTCTTTGGCAGATGACTCACAAATTAAGCTGTTTTCTTTTTATTAATAGCAATAATTATACACAAAATAGGTGCTCCCCCCTCCATATGTCCTTTTATTAACTAACCAATAAGAAACTGTGACAATTCATTGAAAATTGTGTTTGGAATTAACTTGCAATGTTTATTACATGAAATTGAAATGTATTGACTGGGATTCCTTCAGAACTCAGTGTTAGACCCACTGACCCTAAGATTATAGGCATATTTAATTATATTTTTAACATAACACTGTGCTATGAATCTCCAGGGCAGTTCCCGGAGGCCATAGGGCTCCGCTGCTTAGCATAACAAAATAACCTGATATCAAGGAGGAATTCTGTGGAATTACACCAGTAATAAACATATATACAGAAAGAATAAGTTAAGAAACAGGAATATTATATATCTGACCCGTGATCGCAGAAACTTAGCATCGAAGGTATGATCCACTAACAACCGTTCCGGGGAAGGCTACTAATTAAAAAAAAAAGAAACCTATAACTATTTGTTGGTGTACTTTATTGCCCCTCATTTTGTAGTTTTGTACCCAATTTGTACCTGATTTTTACCTGCCGAGATTGATCAAACAAACCTGAACCATCCTGCCCTTGGCTTGTATTAATTAAAAATTTAGTTAAGTGCTTTGCATTGAGTGAATTTAATTTGAAAAGCGTGAAGTGAGACTTCAAAATTCAGTTCTTTTTGTTTTCAGCTTGAAGAGTAAAACTAAGGGAAAAATACTATATTTACTCGCCGGCACGCGATTCATTAAATTAAAGGGATTTATTGTATCAATAAGTGCAAAAAATCAATAGGGTATCTAATTAACTTATTATATTTCATGATTTAAAACAGATTTTGTTAATTTTATTTTTATTTGTGGGTAAATTGATTATTAAATCAAACATATTACATTTCCAAAATTCGCCTTTTTCATCCCCTATTTCATTAAAAAACCCTGATAGTAAACGGCATCTTAGTGGGATTAAGGCATATATTGAGTAACACTTGCGAATTTCATGTTAAATTCTAAATTTTCACAATATTAAGTTTCACATCCTTCTTTGGCAGATGACTCACAAATTAAGCTGTTTTCTTTTTATTAATAGCAATAATTATACACAAAATAGGTGCTCCCCCCTCCATATGTCCTTTTATTAACTAACCAATAAGAAACTGTGACAATTCATTGAAAATTGTGTTTGGAATTAACTTGCAATGTTTATTACATGAAATTGAAATGTATTGACTGGGATTCCTTCAGAACTCAGTGTTAGACCCACTGACCCTAAGATTATAGGCATATTTAATTATATTTTTAACATAACACTGTGCTATGAATCTCCAGGGCAGTTCCCGGAGGCCATAGGGCTCCGCTGCTTAGCATAACAAAATAACCTGATATCAAGGAGGAATTCTGTGGAATTACACCAGTAATAAACATATATACAGAAAGAATAAGTTAAGAAACAGGAATATTATATATCTGACCCGTGATCGCAGAAACTTAGCATCGAAGGTATGATCCACTAACAACCGTTCCGGGGAAGGCTACTAATTAAAAAAAAAAGAAACCTATAACTATTTGTTGGTGTACTTTATTGCCCCTCATTTTGTAGTTTTGTACCCAATTTGTACCTGATTTTTACCTGCCGAGATTGATCAAACAAACCTGAACCATCCTGCCCTTGGCTTGTATTAATTAAAAATTTAGTTAAGTGCTTTGCATTGAGGGATTTTGTTAACTTCAGTAACATTATGCATAAGTGAATTACAACCATGTACCTACCAGAATAAAGCTTTTCATTTTGTATCGGACTAAAGGAATAAGTATTTTTTTTTTCTTTAACTTTAAGATTTCCCTATATTTCTACAATTTAGCAAGAAAAAGCACTATAATTTGGCGCCCGAATATACAGCAGGTTTTGTGGCATTATATGGCCCATTATTCTGGTCAAATGCTCAGATATTGTTGATCCATCTCGGTATGTATCTTTAATAATTTTCTTTTTTTAACGTTGTGTGTTAGTTAAGCTAAAACTCAAAAACGGCTCGACCGATTCTTACGAAATGTTATGTGTATTTGAATAGGTCCAGGGAAGGCTTAAAAGTACAACTGGACCCAGTAGGTGGCGCCGTAATCGGACAGGAGAACGTCTGCCGGTCTCACTAGTTAACTACACTTTAGTTATAAGATAAATAACAAGAATTCTATGCAGGTTTGGTTCAGATAGGTATAAATAAAAACAAATTTTAGTTACATTTGAATAAGGTGAATATATTTTAAGATTTTTTGTTCATAGTTTGAGTATATAACATAAATAATATTGTAAAATTAACTTCTCATATAGAATAGAGCGTAGCGTAGTATATTTTTACAAAAATGGAGCAAAGACCAATTAGTTTTAATTTACTTAACAAAGATGAACTAGAATATGAGGTGAAAATCAGGGGTTCGAAACCAGCTGACACGGTGATGGCTCTGAGAGCATAGATCCGTACTCTCAATAAAGATTGCCTTCTGATGAAATACTGACTTGTGATCTTGATGTCAATATTGAATTGAAAGTAATTCAAAAGAAATTAGATGATCTTGAGAAACTTATCACAAGTACTTCAAGTAAACCGTCATCACTTAAGGTGTTAAATAGAATTCAAACTCTTGCACACCACTTATTCCACAGAATTGGTCGCTTGTCTTTATCGGAGTATGATGATAATAATCTTACTTCTTTAATTACTTCTCTGAATAATAGATTAGATAGCATTCTTGTTAAAATAGATAATATTTGTCATAATTTTAAAAGTAGCTTGGCACCTGAACAACCTATTGAGCACTCCACTGCAACTACACACAACACAGCTAATGATTGCTCCGTGCATAAACTAAATTTACGCTTCAATGGCAAGACATACATTAAAGCGTTCTTACAACGCCTCGAGGAATTATGCTTGTCTCGTGGCCTTTCAGATTCAAAGCTTTTCTGTTCTGCGGCTGAACTTTTTACTGATGAAGCGCTGTGCTGGTATCGAGGAGTAAAGTCGGACGTTCACAATTGGTCTGAGCTGAAGACCTTGCTTCTCGAGGAATATCTTCCATCTGATTATGACCATCGCTTGATGCAGGAAATTAGAAGTCGTACTCAGGGCCCCGATGAAAGCATTGTGAATTATCTCAGCATTATGCAAAATTATTTTTCTCGATTATCAAAACCAATCTCTGATGATGATAAATTGAACATTATCATGTTTAATATAAGACCTTTTTATACTACTCAGCTTGCTCTAGCCCCAGTGGAATCTTGGACTGATTTAAAGAAAAAATGTAGGTTATTAGAAGGTGCAAAGGAGCGATCGGTGCATTTCAGTGAACCTCCTAGGGTCACCACTTCTTCTCTGGCTCCCGATTTGTGTTACAAAAATACTAGCGGTAATAGTAGTAGCAAGGCTCCACCAAAAGTCTCTTCAATTCAGCCAGTGAATAATACACAAAATAATCTTTTTTGTGTCCGCTGTCGTAAAAATGGCCACAGCTTGAGGTATTGCAAGGCGCTTTGGGTACTTATTTGTTATCGTTGTGGAGAAAAGGGGTTCAATGCAAATAATTGTCCAAAGTGCACTTCTTCAAAACCTTCAACCGCAGAGATTCCAAAAAACGCCAAGCAGTGAACCGATGGCATAAAACAGTATATTTTTATAATAAACATTGTAATTCTGAACAATCAAGGCAGAAATACAATGAATTCTATAATAATGTAAATAAAGCTAGTAACATACATATGCATAAAGGTAAGGTTACATCGGTTCACGCTACTACTAACGCCACCTATAATGATACCAGAGCTTATCTGAAGATTAATATTTTTGGCTTGGAATTCAGAGGATTACTAGATTCAGGATCACAGATCTCCATTGTGGGAGGGCAAGCATACAAATATTTTAAAGATTTCGCTACTTTACATAAGTCTGAGGACTTAGACTTTATAAAAACTGCAAATGGTTCTACTTCACGAGTAACTGGGTATTTATTTTTACTAGTATCGATAGAGAATAAAACTCGTGTTATTAAATTTTACGTCGTCCCTGGAGTTGCTACAGAGTTGTTATTTGGCTTAAATTTCTGGAAGGAATTTAATATTGCGCCAGATATTTTATCATTGTTAGAAGATAGCGGACATTTATATAAAAATAATAATCAGGTGTACACAGTTATGTCAGGCAGCCGTGCTTTATATGATTTTGAAACTTTATCTAAGCTTGAGCGTAGGCTGGTCAATGACGTCATAAAGCAATTTGATGACATTTCCGCAGAAAAGAAAGGCCTAGGTAGGACACACTTAGTGAGTCATAAAATTGATACCGGTGACCACCCACCTATTAAGTAACGGTATTATGTAGTCTCACCCGCTAAACTGGCAGAATTAAATAAACACCTAGACCAAATGCTGAAGGATGATGTTGTGGAGCCTAGCGGCAGTGCATGGAACAACCCCGTTACTTTGGCGGTTAAATCAGATGGGTCATCACGTTTCTGCTTGGACAGCCGAAAACTTAACGCCATATCAAAGCATGACGCTTACCCTATGCCTTATATTAGCCATATTCTG